>CM072819.1:31571230-31981230 GCA_036937905.1 Salvia rosmarinus | reverse complement strand
GTAATTAATATAGGAAGTTTAGACGGAAAATAATATGAAGAATTAATGATTCTCTTTTATATATATAGATTTTATTTATAATTTAAGAAGTTTGAATGCTTAGTAAAATTATTTATGCTTCGAAACAATTAGAATCAGTAAGTAAAATCACTTATACATATATTTGTAGAAAGTCGCATAACATGTCGGGGAAAATACAGAACCACTCATTTTAAGACATTACATAAAAAACAACAATAAAATAAGCACAACATAATTTCTTCAGGTTCCATATTTATTTAGGGATTTAGAGTTACATTTTCAGATTTATAATAACAAATTTACTGAACTTGTTTGAATGATCGCATGTTTATGATGAAATTCAATTTGAGATTTTAGCAACTCTTTTGCTGATTTTGATAAATTTATGTATACGTTTACAAAAGTGAGAGATATTTATTTTTGTGTGAATAATATAACCATAAAAGTGGGTGAAAGTGTAACATGATCCTATCATGGGGAAAAGATCAGACAGCTCCCATAAAGTTCTATGCTGAAAACCAAGATTTCAACAAATTTATGAGAGGAATCATCCCAAATGACATCTTTTAGATATTTATTTTCCTCTTTCAAAAATAAAAGAAAAAGAAGATAGAAGAAGAAGATAATTTATTTTAGTACTAAATTAAGCTACTCAAGAAACAAACCCTATTTCTGATTTACTCACAAAAATGGCGAAACAAAAATTCACCAAATTTGGAATGAAACGACTTCTGCAACTCAAAGGGGGGAAAATGAAAATAAAAATAAAAAGTTTGGCCAATCATCATGAGTCAACGGACAAGAAAACCAGAAAATGAAAAATCCGTTTCAGTGAAGCTTCCCGTAATGCGAGAGGAGATAGAAAAAGGTTTAGTTACCAGGAATCGGTAGCATATTCAGAGAGTTTTCCTTTGGTGGAGAAGATCATCAATCCGACGTCGGCATCGCAAAGCACGGAAATCTCGTGTGCTTTCTTCAGCAGCCCCGATCTCCTCTTCGAAAAAGTCACCTGCTGGTTCACCTTGTTCTCTATTCTCTTAAGCTCCACTTTCCTCCTCCCCATATCTCCTCTCCCTCTCTCTTTCTCTCTCTTCAACCACACACAAACACACGCAAGTATATATATATATAGAGGGGTGGAAGCTGTATTATCTTCTCTAAACGTGAGATAATGCATTCTGTATTAAAATTGAAGCACTAAACAATTATTAGAATTTCCGTTCTAGTATTTCACAATGTATTTTTCCAACAAAGTGATGTATCATCGTAAATTTTCATGATCTAATAGCTAAAAATGGTTTTCACGTTCTCATTTTAAATAAGATTTTTATTTGAACCTTCTTCTATAACTATATATAGGGGAGAGTTAACGTTGATAATCATTTTTATGTATACGTTATAAAATGAGAGCTTTTGCCATTTTCGTACATATGCGCGCTGTCCTTCTTCTCACCACTCACATCGATCGGCTGCTCACTCTCTTTGTCTACAGACACACAAACACACACATATATATATATAAGAGAGAGGGAGATGGTTTTTGATTCTTAAATTATCCCTGTGTAGTATGTGTGTGATATGGTGCGTGCGCAGAGTAAAAGCAGGAAATACTGTAAGCGGTTTCAGATGTAGAATGTTTGGTTTTGGAAAACCAGGTGGATTCGTTGTGATGCGTTTTCTAATTCTGATTGGTCACGGACGGACATCATGTCGGACGAAAAAGACACATATTTCTTTGTTCGTTTTATTACTCTCTAGTTCCAGCAAAAGATTTTATTACTTTTGGTATCATAAATTATGATTATAATGAATATAAAATAAATAAATATATTAATAGATAGTGTGAGCAAAAATTGTAGATTATGTGCGATCTTTTGTGAATAAATAGTAGATTATGGATAATTGATATTTCCAAAAATATAAAATACAACATTTTGGTGAAAGTTCCAAAAAAGAATTAAATTCAAGCTTTTGATAGACGAATATAGAATAATAAAAACTATCACTTCAATTCACTTATCTTATTTTCTCTAATAAGTGTTTTTATTAAATGATTCCCTCAAATAAAATGATATCATTGGGTTAGTACATTTTTTTCCACAAAAGTAATGGTAAAACCATACGGCATTTTTGGAATTAACTATTGTGTAAATTGCTTTAAACCACAATTTTGGAATAATACCGGAGTTCAATGGTTGTTTTGTTTTCAATAATATCTTTGCTTTCTCGACTCAAATAAAATATTTTGCTTTATACTGGAGAAAATTAGAATGTAGGGTGCACATTTACTCCACTCATCTATTATTTGCCTTCAGCACTTACATTTTGTTTTAAGGTAAATTGGCTCTACGTTAAATACTATTTTATTTGTTATTCTTTTTGGTTTATTGAACTCTTCATTTATTATTGAGATTTGCGATTTACTATATTAAGTCCTCAAAGTTTTATTTGTGTTGGATATTGCAACTTGTCTGAAAATCCTTGTATTGACTTTGTTAGTGCGAGATTTTTCACATTTTTGTGTTGCTAATAAGCGAATAATTATTTTTTTTAAAGATTGTATGAAAATATCTCGAGATTAATCAAATACAGCACAATTAAAAGTTCCAAGATTTTATTAGTCTACACCTAATAATTAGCTAAATATTGGTGCATTCTTCAATTAGCTAAATATTGGTGCATTCTACAAAATGCCTTGAGTACTGAAATAAGTAAACATTTGGTAACTATAAATAAGAACTGAAAAATGTATCGCCCAGTCAAGTAATAATTAAGAGAAAATAATGACTGCTTTTCCCAAAATCAAGAAACATAATTACTGAAAAATAAAGATTCAAATACCTTAGCAAGATTTATTTGTTTCTGTCTTATTTGAGAGGGAGAAATATTTCCTAAATAGGATAAGAGACATCCTGGCTGTATGGCATCGCTAGAAGAGACAAATACAGCTATCTGTCATAGAACAAGGTCCTCCGTCACCAAAAGCAGTAGATTAAATTGTAGTTACAGGTAAATTAGGTAATAAAACATGATTTTAAGCATGTGCTGCACATTGCTTATCAAGACAGAGTTAGCAATAAACCTTATCCATGCTTGAACGGCACTAACTACCTCATAAATGCAAGAAGTGTTTTTCACTGCTTACAATCTAAAACTCAGATTTAGTCCTTGCATGCGTTTTTTTATTACATTAGTTGATCTTTCAAGGAGATAGAGCGAATGACTTGTATCGTGAAACCTTGAAAAAAAGCATATACCTTGCGGTAATCAAGAACTCCTTCAAAAGGAAGCTCCAAGTCATCACTGACTATTACCGGGATGCAGCTCCACAATACAGTGGAAAATACTAGTCGGCTTTAAACTTAGCAAACCACTAATTTTTAAATATACTACATACGAACTTAAACTATTCTATTGTAAACTGCACAGATTACTTTTATTCCAGAAAAAATCCAAAACTTAAACGGTTAAACTAGCTCAATTGAATACAAAATTACCAAGTCAAAGCTCACAAGAAACCCATTCAACTATACCTATCAAAAACAACAATAGAAACAAAAGAAAGTACACTGAAGTACCTTTGGCTGGTGTGAAGACGGAACAGTAATTCCTTTAACCAGCCGGGCATTGCTCCGGGTACTGCTATTCAATTAGCAAGTGCGGCAAGTGATTCGACCGCACAAAAACAGGATTGCCCTGACCCTGATCTAGGTACGGGAACATAAAAGGCAAAATGTCACACACAGATCCATAATCTGTAATTTTTGAACTTTTATTGCGTTCTTAAGTTGAATCCATAACTCACGCACGCACAGATCCATAACTCATAAGTGAAGTCAAATACTTACTTGCAAAAGTTGTCGGCAGTGGCGTGAATCACTGGCAGCGACCGGCGAGGAGGGGCGACGTTGGCAGCGACTGTGAGGAGGGACGATGTTGTCGAGGAGGGATGATGTTGGGAGGGACGATGTTGGCGAGGAGGGGCGACAGTGGCGGCGATCGGCGAGGAGGGGCGATTGCTAGGAGGCCGAGGGGCAGCCGCTGTTGCCCTGTTTTTCCCCCAAATTGTAGGGTTGGATATTGGCGTGAAATTGAGAATCAGTAGGCGGAGGGAGTCATGTAATAGGTTTAGAATTTTTTTAGTAATATATCATATATATTTAAGTATTTATGTATGTGCATTAGGGTTTAGTTTTTTTTTTATTGAGACGATAGACCACGTGGTTAATGACCGTGGTATTTAATCAACACGGAGAAAGACAGCGTGGGTTAAAGCGTTGTCTATAAAATTTTGCGTTAATAGATAGCGGAATGAACCGTGGTCTATAATATAAAACCACGCTAATAAATATCACGGTTCTCAGGCAGTGATGCTATAACCGTTAAAATATGGTTATAGATCACGCGTTTCATCCCACGTTATTTATATCATAATAGTACCACTTTAAGATTAATACGCGTGATTACATGACGTATGATTCATGAACAAAATTCTTATAGTGAATGTTGTAGAATCTATTTCTTTCGACCAATTATAAGTATTTAATAGAAGGATAAATATCTTCATATTTATAGTGATTTGCAAATACTTATTGAAGTATATTTTGATTAATCCAATTTCGAGATTTAAAATTCAATCATCACTACATATTCCATCGCGCATCAATAAATTTAATTGAAGATTAATAAAATTGTAGCTGTCAACGATGTGATTACTTATTTATATCTGACAGAACCATATATTCTCGGAAGCTGGCCTAATAACTTGAATTTATTACAAATACTAGCTAGCTTGTGAAGTAGATTTATTTCTTCTTTTACTATTTGATACTATTCTTAAAATTGTATGCTAAAATTGACAGGGCATTATTCAAACTCTCAAGTCAAGTCTAACTTCCTCAATAAAAGACTATATATGGTAACTATTTCAATTATTACTAGTGTATAACCCGTCGAGTTTCGACGGAAAATCATTTTTGTTACAAATTATGAGTTAAAAATATAAGTTTTAAAAATAAGTTTATACTTTTTTCCGAAGTGATAGTATTTCAACAACTCATCGGAATAAAATTTTAAAATAAAATAAAATTATAATAAAAATAGGTTAAGGGGGATTTTCTTCGATTTTTTCCACTTATATGTATAATCACAACAAATCTAATTAAAAAAAAAATTATTACTTGTTCTCATTTTAAACTCATATAGTTTTATAAGTTGTTATAATTATTGGTTATTTGTCTTAATAAAAAACTTGAATGTTAACTAAGCATTAATAATAAATAGTATATATAATAAAAATTTAAATAAAAATTCCTCTTGCGCATGTTGATTAATGTTTAGACTTGTTTAGAATTTATATATACATATATTTCTTAAATCGAATTAAAAAATTATTTTACTATTGATTTTCATCTCAAACTCGTATATTAATACCCACTAATTAGTCTAGCATATAAATGTAATTTTATTTAGGTTTGCAATTCATGAAGTCTCATGAAAAATTGTGCACAATTCAAATAAAAATAAATGTGAAGTAATTATACACATTCCAAATATATGAATACAAATAGATTCTTTTTTTTTGAAATCATTAGTAATTATGAACAATCAATCTCTCTATATATATAACATATTTAATATTAAATATATCAAACAATCAATATATTAAATGATAAGATGTCAAATAAAGAAACTTGTGGAATTTTAAAAAAAAATAAGAATGAAAAATCATGGAAATGCCACTTAGGATTCTAGATGAATTTGGATACATATGCTTGTACTCCCAGCAAACTTGATTAAAAAGTAATTTTATTACTCGTTCTCATTTTAAACTCATATAGCTTTATAAGACATTATAATAATTGGTTATTTGTCTCAATAAAAAACTTGAATATTAATTAAAATAATATAAATAATAAAAGTTTATAAAATAAAAAAATCCTTGGACATGTTGATTATGTTTAGACTTGTTTAAAATTTATATACTCGTATTTGTCCTAAATTGAATTATAAAGTGATTTTACTATCGGTTTTCATCTCAAACTCGTATATTAATATCATCTAATTAGTAAAACACATAAATGTCTTTTTTATGTTTTCAATTGATAAAACCTCATGAAAAAATGATGCACAATCCCAAAAAAGTAAAAATAAAAATGAATGAGAAGTAATTAAGGAAATTCCATGCATACTCTTTAATTAAGAAAACTGAGATATATAAAATAAATAAAAAATAGAATATAAGAATTAGAAAGTACAAAATTAGTATCCAAAAATAAATATGAATAGAGAATATTGGAGATGCATATAGCGCACGAATTAAGGTGTTGCCTATGATATGCAATCATATTATTTAGAATGTATATCCCCGTACTCGTCTCAAGTTAGATTAAAAAGTGATTTTACTACAAGTTCTTGTCTCAAAACCGTACATTAATTTCACTAATTAACTGAACTCGTTCAATTTTATGAATATAAGTTGTTACAGTAATTGATTACCGTCTAAGATATAAATATTTGTACATGTCCTCACTGATCACTCAAACATGTAAATGTCATTTTATTTAGATATTCAATCTATGAAATATAATGGAAAAATGATGTTGGCAATTTTTTTAAAAAAATAATGAAAATAAATATGAAAACTTGATACTCTTAATTAAAGAAAGTTTCAAAATATTAAAATATATAAAATTAGAATATATATGAATTAAAAGTGCAATAAATGAGTATTGAAGTTAAATCAAAATAGAGTTTAAATATTAATCTTGCAAATAGAATTCAAACTATCGAAAAATATGATAGTTGGTTTTTTAATAATCTTGCAAAGTTTAAATATTAATCTTGAAAACTTTATCTTAAAAATAATACTATTAAACTTAAAAATATTTTTGTGAAAGTAGAAAATAAATAAATAATTTGATAGGACACATTAGATGATAAATAACAATACAACTAATTTAAATCAAATTGAAATTAAAGATTTCTTATAAGATTATAAATTAAAATTAAATAAAAATAATAAATATATAAATGCAAATGTACAAATAGATTATTTTTTTGGAAATCATTAATAATCATGAACAATCATATATATATATATATATATATATATATATACATTTGTAATAATATATATATTATATTAACATAAATCAATTAATCAATGTATTAAATGCTAAGTTGATGAGATTGGTGTGCGGATGGTGCAGTGCGGATGCGGATGGTTACGTGAGATTGATGGTGCGGCGAATGCGAAATGATATGGTCGGTGTCTCATGCACGAGAAGATATTTGAGGACGTGAGAAGATAAACGCATGCAAATGTTGTTAATAAAGTTGTTAGGAAGTAGTTATTCTCGAATGGTTTGTTAGCTTGTTAGTTACATATCATTAGTTTGTTAGATTTACTTTACGCATTCTATAAATAACTCTCATTCATTAGCTTGTAAAAGCGATGAGTTGAATTTAGTCATAATAAAAGATCCTCTCTCTGGATTTCTTTTCTTCATTTCATCTATTGCATAATTCCTACATGGTATCGAGCCATTATTGGTTGAGAATTGATCATGGCAAGGAATCGACGTGTTGGCTGGAACACTCTTGCGGAAGAAGCAGGAAATCGGGATGCTATACATGAAGAATCTGAAGGAGACAACATTGAAAATAATGAAGGAACGAATCCGAATCATGACGACGCAACAATGTCAAATCAATGAAGTTCTACAATTACACAATGCGATCATCCGTATGCAACTTGTATCTACCCAACTTAATGGTAGCAACTTTCTAAATTGGAGCAAATCGGTGAAAAGAGCCTTAGGAGCTAAGAGTAAGCTTGAATTGCTTGATGGTAGCTTACCCAAACCCGACATTACATCACCCGATTATAAGGCATGGGTTAAAGCGGATTATATGATATCCTCTTGGATTATCAATTCAATTTCAAAGGAGTTAGTAGATGCCTTTGTGCATATTGATTCAACTAAAGCTTTGGGATGCTCTAAATCAAAGATTTGGGAGAAGCAACGGACCTAAAATAGCAAGACTACAGTGAAATTGGAGGTTATACACAAGGAATCAAAGTGTTTTGATGTATTTTAATAAGCTTGTCGCTATGTGGAATGAAGCTGGATATGATATTGCCGCTCTAAATTGCATGTGTGGAGCTCGAATACTGTTGTGGAAAGAGAAGAAAATCGAGATTTATGCGGTTTCTTAATGGTCTTAATGATAGCTATGAACATGCTCGAAATCGGTGCTATTTCGGATCCTTTGCCCAACGTAAATCGAGCATACTCTATGATCTTGCAAGTAGAAGATCAAAACTTACCACCGACACTTTCATTGATACAAGTGGTCAACTAGCCATGAATGTTGGACAACGACTAAATGCAAAGCGAATTTCTATGGAAAACAATATAACTTCAAGGGAGAAAGGCGAAGGAAGAGAGGCAAAGTCTATATTGTTCACTGCGCAAGCAAGAATGGACATGAAGAAGAGAGTGCTTTAAGCTTCATGGATTTCAGTGGTATAAGAAACTTAAAGAGCGAGAGGAAAGATGAAAGTTAATTTTCTGATACACCATTTGAAGCAAGCAGCGGGAGAAAATCTTGTGATATCCGAATCTAGTTCGAAATTGGAAGGATGATTCAAAGTGAGTTTGCCAAATGTCAGGGAAGTGGATGAACAAAGGAAATGAATCATGCGAGAAAACTTATGATGCAAACATGTTTCTCGAGAAAGCAAATACAGGAGGAGTTTAATGGACATTATGCTTTGACATACTTGGAGGAATAGAAAGAAAGCAATGGATCATTGATTGGGAGCTAGTGCACATATATGCGCAATCCAGTTTGATGAAGGATACTATCGGACTTGCAAGACCACAAGACATACATTTACGGATGGATCTACAAAGGGTGATCTACCGTGGTACCGTTGATGTTCTTGAAGAAGTAACCACGAAAATGTGCTCCTCGCTTTTGATTTTACACATAATCGATATCGTAGCACAACTAGCTAAAGATAGCTCGGCTCGGTGTTTATTTCTTAACACTCATTGTGTTATACAAAAGGCGGATCCGATCACATCATGGGAATAGGAAAACTCGTGGGAAATCTATATGTGGTTGGAAGAGGTGTTCTAAAGAACACATCAAAATCTTCACCAAGCATAAAGAATTGGCATGAGATGTTGGGCATCCATCTGCATTTGTCATGGAGCATATATCGAAATAAAAGATAAGATGACACGAAATGACAAATCTTTGAAAGATTGTGAGGTATGTGCTCGATCTAAACACTCACGCTTGCCGCTTCCTATATTACATAGAAGAACTTCAAGTTTATTTGAACTTGTGCATATAGATGTATGGGGCCGTATAATTACGAAAGCATAGATAATGTTAGATTCATGCTTACTTTGGTTGAAGATTATAGTCGAATGACATGGACATACTTGATCGATAATAAAGGCGGTGTTCTCGTGCTTAAACAATACATTGTGATGATTAAAAGACAATTTGGAAGGATATTAAACAAGTTCGAGCAGATAATGGAACCGAATCTCTAAATAAAGCTGTGGCTGTTTTGCTATCTGAATGTGGTATTGTACATCAGAGATCGTGTATCTATTCTCCTCAACAAAATGGAATTGTTGAGAGGAGACACAGAAGCTTGCTTCAGATAGCAAGAGCTCTAATGTTTGAAAGTAAATTGCAAACAGTTTTGGTCATATTCTTTGCTAAGCGCAACATGGTCATTGAATCGATTGCTAGTAAGGTATTGGGGTGGAAATGTCCTTACTCTATTCTATATGAGAAATCACCATCTATTGATGATATACATCCATTTGGGTGTTTGGCTTATCGATGAATACTTTGCCACGTAAATCAAAGTTTGATAGTCGATGTTTGAAATGCGTTTTTTTGGGGTATGCTGTGAATCAAAAGGGATTCTTATTATATGACTTGGATAATACATAGGTGATTGTATCACGAGATGTGAAATTTGTGCATACAACTTATCCCTTTCAATCCATATCCTCTGAAGTCTCATCTTTACAATCTGATATTAATGGTATGATTGATGATTATTCTGAAAATTCATTGATACCTCAGATTCATGATTCACCAGAAGATCCCATATATGTCCCAAATGATCAACCTGCTGATGATGTCTGCTCCAGAAAAAGCTTACGAGCAACAAAACCTCCTGCTTGGATGTCAGATTATATTGGGAGCATTGATGCCTCTTCCTCTCAGATAAGCTCTGCTCAAAACACTACTCCTCCTACTTTTCCATATCAGATTTCCTCTTGTCTGTCTCCCCATTATACTGCATTTCTCATCAACATTACAAATCTTCATGAGCCCCCTTCATACCAAGTTGCAAGTAATTATTTGAATGGAGAAGCTATGGATAAGGAGATTCTGACTCAGAGGAAAATAATACATGGATCTTAAGCGAACTTCCACTCCAACAAGAAACCCATTGGGCGTAAATGGGTATATAAAGTGAAGATGAATCTTGATGGCTCGGTTGAGCGTTTCAAAGCACGATTAGTAGCAAAAGGCTATAATCAAAACGGATGACTACACCGAGGTATTCTCTCTGTGGCGAAGGCGGTATGATTCGGTTTTAATTGCAATAGCAACCACGAATGGTAGGCGATACATCAAGTTGATGTGAACAATGCCTTCTTGCATGGTTTTGCATGATGAGATTTATATGTCTCCACAGGGATACAACAAAGCGAAACCGGGACAAGTCGCAAGTTGGTGAAAAGTCTATCTGACTTAAAACAAGCATCCGAGAGAATGGAATCTTGAATTTTGTAACCATCTTTTCAAGTTTGGTTTCAAACAATCTTCACATGACCACTTTTTTCTTTGTCGAAGGGACGGTTTATCTTTATCTGTCTACTAGTATATGTAGCGATATTCTCATTACGCCAAATGCTCAATTGGTTCTTTGAAGTCAAGTCTTATTTGGATGCAGCATTTACAATTAAAGATCTTGGATTAGCGAGATATTTTTGGGTATGGAAATCGTTAGGTGGGGAATCAGTGCGGCTCTCAATCGTGAAAATATATCACGGATCTTCTTGAATCTGGTCTTCTTGGATGTCGATCGGTGACAACACCTTTCCACAAGGTACAGTTCTATCTGCTTCTGGATCTGATCCTATTGATGCTCCAGACTCTTATAGGAAATTGGTTGGGAAGCTTTTATATCTTAATCTTACTAGACCCGATATTACTTATGCTGTACAACAGCTAAGTCAATTTGTTAGTAAGCCGTGTACACATCACTGGAACGCTGCAATTCATGTGCTTAAGTACTTGAAAGGGTGTCCTTCTCTTGGCTTATTTTATCCTACTGGATCAAATTTATCCATCACTGCTTATAGTGATGCGGACTGGGGAACGTGTGTGGACACACGGAGGTCCTTGACTGGTTTTTGTGTTTTTCTAGGTGGTTGCTTGGTTTCATGGCGTTGCAAGAAGCAAACCACAGTCTCAGTTTCTTCAGCCGAAGCCGAGTATCGTGCTCTTAGTGCTACGACGCGCGAGCTCATTTGGATCAACTATCTTTGTGATGACTTTAATATTTCTGCTCGGGTACCTATCCCTCTCTATTGTGACAATCAAGCTGCTATACATATTACCAAAAATCAAGTTTTTCATGAACGCACAAAACACTTGGATATTGATTGTCACTTGGTTCGTGATCAATTCTCTAAAGGTTTTCGGTTCCTTACATGTATCTACTCGATTGCGGTTGGTGATTTGCTTACGAAAGCATTGCGGGTCCTCGGTTTCAATTTCTTATATCCAAGCTTGGGATGATAGATATCCATCATCTCCAAACTGCGAAATGATGAGATTGGTGTGCGGATAGTGCAGTGCGGATGCGGATGGTTACGTGAGATTGATGGTGCGGTGAATGCGAAATGATATGGTCGGTGTCTCTCATACACGAAGATATTTGAGGACGTGAGAAGATAAGCGCATGCAAATCTTTGTTAATAAAGTTGTTAGGAAGTAGTTATTCTACGAATGGTTTGTTAGCTTGTTAGTTACATATCATTAGTTTGTTAGATTTACTTTACGCATTCTATAAATAACTCTCATTCATTAGCTTGTAAAACTGATGAGTTGAATTTAGTCATAATAAAAGATCCTCTCTCTGGATTTCTTTTCTTCATTTCTGTCTATTCTGCATAATTCCTACATAAGTTGTCAAATAAGGAAACTTGTTGAATTTTAGAAAAATAAGAATGAAAATTCATGAAAATACCACATAGGATTCTAGATGAATATGGTGTCTCCAATATGTAATGGATTTATATATTAATAGATTTTTGATTGCCGAGGGAACTCGTTATTATTATATGATGATACTACACTCTATGTAAATTCCTTTTCGTGATTTCGTATATGTCATACATGATTTGGAAACTGACTAGCTGAGAAAATTAACTATAGCTATATACGTACCAACTTTTATTAGCAATTAAGATTCGGCAGTGTCTAGCTAAGTTAATTAATTGATTGAACCTTAATCATTTATTTATTTTGAATATATTAATTGTTAAAATAAATATCTTATACATCATTCATTCTTTAAATGAGAGTTGCTATAATGTCGGATCAGGCCAGACAGAAAGTCAAACTATATAATTTGAGACAAAGAGTTCTATTATTGTCAATTTTCATTTTGATGACCAACTTATCTATTTTCCTTTTCGAATTCAAGGTGTGATTCGAATAGTTAAGCTTGAGAATTAGTGGTTTGCCAAACTTTTGTTTTTAGAAAGAATAGTTTGTATAACCAAATTAATGTTTTTGCGTTAAATTCTTTATTAACTTCGTGTCTGCTTGACTATTTCCAATAATTTGGTAACGGTTTATGTAGAAGTTCTTACCTTGAGGCGGAAAGTGTGTACTTTTATAGCTATTAAAAATAATCTGTTTATTCAATAATATTGTTATTTTATATAATTTGAAAAGCTTAACGACATATTCTTGACCGTGGCCCAAATAATACTTTAGGCGCAGGCCAAAGCCCATAATCCAATCAAGAGGTCCATTCTTCGGCCCACATTCTAGTTTTTAATATGGGTGGTACTGTTTAGTAGGGTTGAGGAAAAAAGATAAAAAAAATCGAACAGACTAACAAGTTCGACGGGTCCCGTTGGGTACGTACCGGTATATGGGGAAAAAATACACCAGTTAGATAAATTTTAAACTTTTGTTTATCACAAGACTGACTAACTATTGGGTATAGCTGATCGAGTAACTGATAATCAAATACTGATGACAATACTGCTGGTCAGTTCAAATAAAGGATGTCTTGTACCGAGTGTTTCCAGTAAGCAATCCTATTGCTCATAGGAAAGCTGGTCAGTTGGATTGATAACTGTGTGCTCGCGGAATATGGTGGTTAGTGTATTTGTCTTACTGAAATTTAAAGCCAGTTTGAAATACTCAGTCAAATGTTGATTTTGCAGTTTTCAGTTTATATTTCTTCAGTATCAATCGAATACTAATAGAGAGTTTCAAAACTATGTCATGCTGCTGATGACGGTTCAATAACATGTAATCTTAAAGCAATACTGAAAGTAAATAATACATTGATTTTTACTTGGTTCGAAGAGATCAACTCCTACGTCCACCGGACTAATTGCTAGTCAAAACATGAACTCGGGATTAGGTGTTGTTCATGGGTACAAGAGTAAACCTAGATACTGAGGTCATTTTGCAGTATCCCGCCTAACTCGGCATTCCTTTTATGCTGCTGGTGCTAGGAAATCACTAACTGCTTTCAGGATGCAGTCGACTTAACCTCTAGCTTAAAGGTGTTAGATGATCAAGCTTTCATCAACTAATATTTCATTGCCTATTTAACCAAACTTTTACTTAACTTTTTGAGGGGTTTGGTAGAGGATTTTCCAACTAAGTATCTGAGTTGATACAGACGTCAAACTCAGTATGTCTAGGCTAAATATATATAAGATGAATATCCTCAACTTAAGGAAGTGTATATTGAAATCTCGAGCTAATAGACATATGTGAACTCTTGAGATTTACTGATAGCATTGTTAACTTCATTATTTGAAATCTTTGTTTGATTGGCTTGAGATGTGAGCTTGAATGCTTTGAGATTTTAATTGTGCAGTGTTTTGGTAACTTTCAAATGATGGATTCTGTATAGAGAGGAATGAGAATAGAGGCATTGGAGGGGCTATCATTCAAATCTTCTAATTATCGTTTGAATTCTTTCCGTTGAGAATTCTAAATGCAGCGATGTCGAGGTTTGTATCATCGTACATTGTAGCTCGCAATTCTAAAAGGTCTTGACATGATAGATCTTTTACGAGATATGCTAGCACACATGGCGAGTCAAACACTTCACGAATGATCAAAGGTATGGGTATGTCGTGTCATTGCTTATAGGAATAATTATAAGTGGTGTAAACCGTGTAATTCAGGGACATGTCCACATGATAATAACCTTCAGGTATGTCAACATTATTTGTCAGATCTAGTTGAGCATTTCTATTGAAAATAATTTTCCTAGTCATTCATCTGTAAGAGGCTTCTGTAATTGCAACAATATTTATCATGAAATTGCGACAACTTATTATAAAACAGTCATGTTGAACACTCTAGAGCTTATTTTCTGTATTTTGAAGAATACACTTTATTGAGTGAAAATGTGTAAGCATGTGCTATTTGAATCTGAAAACGCACGATTAAGGTTTTGTGTGCTGTAAAGAATTTCTTAATGTGACTCATTTTGATGAAGTCTGCTCCACTTTCCTACTGCAGGCTGTTTTCAATGAAACAGAGCAATTTGTGCTCTCCATCGATAAATTAACCAATGAGGTGCCTTTCTTTTGCTAAATAATTTTTGGCATCAAGTTAGAGGGTGTTTGGCTGAGCTTATAAGTTCCCCAAAAACAGCTTATAAACTGTTTTTTAAGCTTAAAAGCTGTTTTTGGGGAGCTTATAAGCTCAGGCAAATACCCTCTTAGTAAAGATCTTTCTTTGGTGATAGATGTTATGTTTTGGCAGTGCAGATTGTTGTCTGGGACTCTTACAAGAGGAAAATTGAGCGATCTTGGAGCATTCGCGATCGAGGCAGCATTCGAACAGACGGATCAATTAGGTTTTGGACATGATGCAACTATCGGTGGTTGTCGAGTTCATGTGCCCTCTCGTTGGGTTGTTTTCTTGCGGTGAGCCATCAAAATGAGCCGGTCCGAAAAGCCGTCCAGGGTACCGGGGTTGAGCTTAAAATTAAAGATCTGGAAAAATCGGATCTAAAAGCCCGTCAGAAAAAACCTCGGGCCTATCGGGCTTCGGATCAAAAAAGCTCGGGGTTTCGGGCTAAAAAAGACCGACCGATATTCTATTAAATATACATATTTATAATATGACTTAATATACATATCTATAATTTTTTAATAATATTAATTATATTTTATATAATTATTTATTTTTTATAGTAATATTGTTCTTACTAATTCACATATTGGTCAGGAAAATAAATTTTAAAACAAATAATAACCTCATAAATCATTCGAAAATAATTCATAAGAGAAATGATATCCAAAAATATATAGGCTAATGATTAATGACCTTATAGTATGTAAAAACTATTTTGAATCCTTGATCTTAAATATATATTGTATAATTAATTAATTTATTTTTTATTATTTTAGGTATATAAGTGGGATTCACGTTTAATAATATCATTTATCTTTGATTTGTAATTACTAATTTTTTCTCCTTAAATCAAAGAATTAAAATTATATTGTATTACAATATAATCGTATGAATACATAAATAGATCAAAATATACAAGACGCATTATTATAAGAATAAGTAAGCTCAAAATGTTCTCATCACTGATTCTTTATTTAAGTTAAGGATTAATGAGATTTTAATTAAGTATTTAAGTTTTTTTTTGAAATTTAGAATATTAATTTTATATATTAAAAAATTAAAAAATAATCTAAAAAACCCGTTCGCCCGAAAGCCCGCCCGAGGTTGGTTTAGACTTCATATTTTGAGGCTTGAAAAAATTTGAAGCGGGTCCGCCAGGCATAAAAAATGTAAAAGCTCGACGGACCCAAGCTCAGCCCTACCTGCTACTTTGCCAGCTATATTATCGGGGTTCATTTCATTGATCTGTAATGACCTAACTTTGACTTTGGCTTCAAATAATGTTTGGAGGTAGTGAAATAGTTGTGATTTTGCCCAGTTTTGGTGTCTTGTCTTATTACGATGATCGGTTGCTAGAGCTTGTGGAATTTAATATGTTAAATTGGTTATAAATCCAAAATATAAGGTCACTACTGATTTTTCCCATATTTTATATAGTTAGTCGTGAAACATAGGAACTTTGATGTTTTTTAAATTTACTCGAATGTAGATTGGTCGAATCGAAATTACGTGGCATCAAATTTTAGGCGTGCCATTACCACTAGGCAGTCAAAACGATTGCCACGTCTCGAACATTTTGAATTTGACAAAATCATAATTTGGAATAAATTCGGAAATAACATCAAAATCATGTAGTTTTTATCCACCAACTTTATAGATTTATGGAAACCCGAAATCTACTAGTTAGCAGTTCTGATGAAATTAACGCAATTTAGTATATCGGAATGTATGTAACAGATTATGAAGAATAGTACTCCTCCGTCCGCCTAAAGTGTCTCATTTCTTTGAATACGGGTATTTAGGAGAAAGGTATAAAGTAGTTAAAGTGTTAAAAAATGGATAGAGTCCACACTTTTTGAAGGATAATTATTTCCAAAATAGAATGGAACATTTGTAATGAGACAACTCAAATATTTTGTAATGACTCACGAATGGATAGAGTCCACACTTTTCAATTTTATGGCCAAATAGTTTATTTACTACACTATTTAATAAAAAAATTGAATAATTATTGAGTATTATTATACAAATTTTCACCACCAATTTAATTTGATCAAATAAATGGTTTATTTAATTTAATCTATCCAAATAAATAATTTTTCTTGAATTAATTTTGAAGTAATTTTGAATTAAATAATTTGTTTATATCAAATGTATGATATCTCAATTTTTATTAGACTTCATCGTTAAAATCTAACTAAACAATACAATTTTAATTGCACATCGATTTCATCGATTTCTCATGAGATTTCACAATCTAAAAACTAAATAAAATATTATAATTTCTACAATCAATTTTAAACAATAGTATTGGAGTTAAGTTAGTGTGTATTACTGTATTAATGATAGATGAACGGGTAGTTAGCGAGTATTTATACTATTTAATATAAATTTTACTATACTCTATTCGAATTTTATTGAGATAGATAATCAATCATTTAGCAATTTATTTATTTTTGAAACAAAACATAGATTAACACGAACATGGAAGAAAGAAGACCTCCACAGACGAAGGGGTTCATCCCAAACATGCGGTGTATCAAAATCGATAGACATCTTGGCGATCTATGAGCAATCTTATTTAAGTTCCTACCAATATGCTTGCGTTAATGTCTTCAAAGAAGACATGCTCGCGACAAACTTGTGCCATCCTCCGAGCTCGAGATAGGTTGTCCTCCATCGAGTTAATCGCGTCGCATGCGTTCTTACTATCACTCTCAATCGTGCACTTGGTGATGCCTCGCTCGAGCCGGAGAGCTTCACGAATCTGAAAATCTCCTTCATCCACTCTATCTAAACCGAATTTGATAATTGTTTTAGCAGCCATGAACTGGCCTCCCGCTCCTCGGATACACATGCCAATACCTATACGATTTTGCTGCCTAAAGAAGGCAGCATCCACGTTACATTTAGCCCACCCTTCTGTCAAATCATGCCATCCTTCACATACTTCTCGCCTATCCACCGTTCGAGGCACCTCAGCGCCATTGGCAGATTTCTGTTCGGCCAGCCATAACTCTCTGTACCCGAGCGCAAAGGAACACGATCTAGCCGGAGATGGGTGCGACTCCTTCCAGACAACTTCGTTTCTATCCTTCCAAATTTGCCACATAACCATACCAACTTTTTCCGGGGAAACATTCTCTTCCTTATGCAACATGGCGAATAGCCCTTCTTTGAACTCGGGGAACCTCCTCTTCGTCAAAAACCAGGTTCTATCGAGGCCAACCTCCTCCCAGCACTTCTTCGCGTGAGGACAAGTTAAGAAAATATGTCGTGACGTCTCCACCCCACTTGTGCACACACTGCACTCCCCATCAACATTCACCCCCTTACTCCATAGGTTAGTTTTAATCGGAAGGTTATCTCTTGCACGCCACGGAGAATCTTCACTTTTGGTGGAACATGGGTTTCAAATAAAATTCGGTCTCCTTCGACGCTAGGAATCATCAATAGTGAGGAACATGCAAGGCGATAAGCGGACTTGACCGAGTAGATCCCATTCTTAGAGAAATGCCAGATAAGTTTATCTTCCATGGCCACAGCAGGAATGGGTTGATTTAGGATAATCTTAGCTTCATCATCTTGGAGCAGTTCTCGACAAGCTCAACATCCCATTCTTTGAGTGCGGGATCCTAGAGGAAAATAGCGAGATTTCCGCATGCAAATCAGGGTTCCGAGGATCTGCATGATTTTTCTCCTAACGGAAAAGATCCGAGTGGATATCATTATGAGCAGCCACGTGGGTATTACGTGTCACAGCCAAGTGGTTTAAAGCCACACGTCTTTCATGGGGGAATTTACACTTGTCCACAGCAGGAAGAAAGAAAACGAAGGCGGGAAAATGAAGAGGGTTTGTTCTCTACACATGGTAACACGACGACAGAGATTCTTCTTTTGGAAAATTCGAGGATGATCAGTGAGGCTTTTTAGCGGCGGGTCGAGGCGGGATCGGCCGATCAATGAATATCTAAGTCGGAATTGCAGAGGGTTGGATCACCTCTTGCAATTCCAACGTTCGTGAACTCGAAAGAGTTCACGGACCCAACTTCTTCTTGTGTGAAACCCTGGCGCACAAACAGAAGGTGGAAGCTTTGCGAGTTATTTTAAATTTTGATGGATGTTTTGCGGTTGATTGTGTTGGTAGAAGCGGAGGCATCTGTATGCTTTGGAAAGACTCTTCTTCATGTCGATTGTTGGGTTACTCCCGAAACCATATCGATATTAGAGTTACCGATGATAAGGGGGATTGACGTCGGCGGATTCTACAGCTTTCCTGAAAGGAATAGGAGGAGGGACTCTTGGGACCTCCTTAGACAGATTAGTAAGGCTGATTCGGCGCCTTGGGCCATTGTAGGGGACTTCAACGATATCCTCAACGCAGGTGAAAAGAGGGAGGATTGCTCACCCTAACTGGTTGCTTTCGGGTTCGGATCGGTGTGGTTGATAGTGGGTTGTTGATCTTCCCATGATGGGACACCATTTCACTTGGTCGATGGTGGGCACGGAATTTCTTGGTAGAGGAGAGGCTTGATAGAGGTTTGGCAAATGGGGGCTGGTTATCCATATTCCGAACCACGTCTTGACTCTTTATCGGCTCCCATTTCGGATCACGCCCTATTGTTCTCGAGCAAGCTGAAAATCGTGAGCCCGAAGGAGAAGGAGATTGATTCGAGAATAAGTGGTGCTTGGAAACGAGCTCCCAAATATCGTGCGAGGCTGTTGGAGTAGGGGAGCTACACCTCTTGGAGAGGCTCTGCTGATTGCTATGAGGATAGGAGAATGGGCGGTCGGTTGAGCAGGCGGAGAGAGCACGTAAAGTTTCCTAAAGCGAAAATTAAATACATGCAGCGTGAAATGATGTCGATCGGGAGGCTTTGATGATGGCTAGAAAGGAGCTCCAAGAGATCATGTTCGTGAAGAAACCCACTGAAACAAAGAGCTAGCGGTTTTGGCTTAAGGAGGGGCGAATTGAGGTTTTCCATGCGATGGCAGCGGCACGCGGGAAGACTAATACCATCAATAGACTCGAGCGATCGGACGGAAGGTGGACGGTGGCGGTGAGGAGATTAGGGATGAAGTGTCGAACTATTTTCTTGATCTTTTACGGATATTGGCGCAAATCGGCAACATGAGTTGGTGATTGACAAGTTGAAACCTATTATCAATAGCGTGAACAATATGGATCGATTATGCCCTTTAGCATCGAGGAAGTGAAAGAGGCTCTCTTTCAAATGCACCCGGACAAATCGTCGGGGCCGGATGGGTTGAATCCCAAATTCTATCAGAAGTTCTGGGATCTTCTTGGAGGTGATATCCACAGAAATTGCACGAAATGGCTGGAGGATTGTCTGTTTCCAGAAGGCTTAAATGACACGACCATCGTTCTAATCCCGAAGGTGGAAAGTCCCAACAACATGAAAGAGCTTAGACCGATTTCGCTTTGTAATGTCATATACAAGATCGTTTCTAAGATGCTTTGCAATCGGCTAAGGAAGGTGCTGCCATCGCTCATTGGTTCGGAACAATATGCTTTCGTGAAAGGACGTGCGATACAAGACAACATCCTCATTGCTTTTGAGGCCATTCACTCGATGAAAAGGAAAGCGAAGGAAAGAGGAGAGCTTGAGCTCAAAGTGGACATCGATAAGGCTTACGACGAGTGGTGGAATTATCTGACGCGGTGCTTGGCGGGATTCGGTGATAAGTGGAGGCGATGGATGAGTTTGTGTGTTAGATCGGTGAAGTATTCGTGCTTGTTAATGGTGAGCTTATGGGTCCCATTTCACGGGCAGAGGCTACGGCAAGGAGACCCCTTATCCCGTATCTCTTCATCACAGGTCTTTGAAGGTCTATCGGCTAGCCTAAGGCATGAAGCGGAGAGAGTACGATTCACGGCATACGTATTGGCGCTCGGATCCGCCATCTCGCACCTGATGTTTGCGGATGACGCATGTTCTTCGCAAGGCGGCGCATGAGGAGGGTGAGATTACGTTCGGTTTGAATAACTATGAAGTTGCCTCAGGCGGGCCATCAACTATCGAAGTCGTGAATTTTCTTGATAGGAATGTTGGCGAGAATCTGGTGAGCTCGTGGAAACTTTAGGGTCTCGCAACCCCTCAATACCGAGAAATATCTGGGATTACCTTCGTTGTTTGGGGAAGAAGAAGGAGATTTTGGATACCTCAAAGATAGGTTGTGGAAAAGAATACATGGTTGGCAAGGAGAATCTATCCGAGGCCGTAGGAGGTTCTCCTAAGGGTGTTGCTCGAGCGATCCGGCTTTTGCATGTCTATTTTCCTACTTCCTTGAGCGTGACGAATGAGATGGAAAAAGCGATGAACGGTTTTGGTGGGGAAAGAAGTGTGACACGAGAGGTGGAATTTGTTGGATGAGGTGGGATCGGCTTGTGTGGCAAAGCTTAAAGGAGAATGGGCTTCGCGGTCTCAATTATTCAACTTAGCTTTGCTAGGGAAAATGGGGTGGAGACTCTGATGGATCCGAGTTCTCTTGTTTGTCGGTGATCAAAGCAAAGTACTTTCGAGGGGACTTCTTGTCGGCTCGTCTAGGTAATGGCCCAAGCTTCACGTGGAGAAGCATCCATGCGACTCAAGACCTGGTGAATAAAGGTTTGAGATGGAGAATTGGAAATGGCGCTAGTATTAGAGCTTTTGGTGATCCTTGGATTCGAAGGGAGTCCAACTTCTATGCTACTAACTTCTCGCAAATGGACACGGGTATCTTGAGAGCAATTTATATTTAAGATTTAGATATATCATAAATAGATTTGGATAATTATCAAGTATTATTGTTCGAGTGTGGGATGAAAACGGAGAATAAAGTCACTTTTTAGACCAGGTTTCAGACAAGTACGAGTGTATAAATTCTAAACAGGTCCGAGCATTACTCAACATGTCTATGTGGAATTTTCTCCAATTTTTAAACTTTCATTATTTATTCTATTTATTGTATATTGTTTACTTTGTAATGTCATATTGTTGTTATGACGGATAACCAGTTATTGTAATAACTTATATTTATAAATTCAATAGATTCAGATAATTTACAAGCATTATTATACATGATTGAGATAAGATCGAGTAATAAAAGTACTATTTAATTGAATTTAGAAGGCTACATGTATATACATTCTAGACGAATTTTGATAGTTGAACCCTAATTTCATTAATTCAGTTCACCAATTGATTTTTGTAAAGTTCACATTTGGAGAACATAAATAAATTGGAATCCAATATTGATTTTAATTTATGATTATTTAACATTAATATTTACTCTATAATGTTTGAGTTTATTGAGACAGATAACCAATTATTGTAACAAAGTGATTAATTCACCGTAGATCTTAACGAATGAAATTTGGTCAAATAAATAGTTTATTTAATTTAATTTAAATGGTTTATTTAATTTAATTTGTCCAAACAAATATTTTCTACATATTAAATTACTACATTAATTTTCAATCCTATGTGGATTTTTTTTTTCAATTTTTCTTTCTTATTTTTCTACAATCTTCATTTTATGTATTCTAATCACTATCTAATCTCACATTGAATTCTTAATGAAACTTAGCCTATATATAATGATATTTCTATTTTTCAAATCTCAACCAAATTTTCACTTTTAATAATTGGTATAGTGATATTAATACTATTTAAACTATACCACCAATTTAATTTGGTCAAATAAATAGTTTATTTAATTTAATTTGACCAGATAAATAACTTTGGCTAGATAAATTATTTTTTCAATTTTTTTGACCAAATAGTTTATTTACTACACTATTTAATAATAAAAAAATTGAATAATTATTGAGTATTATTATACAAATTTCACCACCAATTTAATTTGATCAAATAAATGGTTTATTTAATTTAATCTATCCAAATAAATAATTTTTCTTGAATTAATTTTTTAAGTAATTTTGAATTGATGCGGTTTGTTTATATCAAATATATGATATCTCGAATAAATAGGTCAAATAATTTGTTTATATCAAATAAATAGGTCAAATTATAGTAGAAAAATAGGTCAAACTTGGAATTCTTCGTTTCTTTTCCATCTCTCTTATTTTGCAAAAAAAAATAAAAAATTATGAAATTCAAAAATTAATAATAAGTTTATATTAAAAAATCACAACCTCAAGAATGTAAAAGAATGGCGGTAACCATTGATCTTATAACATAGAACAAAATTATGTCAAAGGTTACACATAATTAGTATATGAATCTACAATCTTGATTAGCTATAATGTCATTGAATCATACATATCTTTTAGCGGACAAACCAACCCACTACAACAATCATTTATCTTTCGTTGAAATTCTTGGAATTTTCATTCTTATATTTCTAAATTCCATAATTTCCAAATTTCATTTTCAATAATTATTTTCTTATACTCCTTTATCTGAAATATCTACATGAATAGACATATATGGAAGTAACATAAAATAATTTTCTGGCTCCAAATAAGATAGTTAAATTAGTTAATTGAATCTACATATATGTTATGAATCTTACATTTAATTTTCTTATTTTCTTATTTAATGATTAATTAAGAAATTATATATTCTATTACATATTGGAGGCACTACATTGATCTTCAATCATGTGTGGATTTTTCTCAATTTTTCTTTCTTATTTTTCTAAAATCTTCATTTTATGTATTCTAATAACTCTTCAATCCCACATTGATTTCTTAATGAAACGTAGCCAAATTAGAATCTATATATAATGATATTTCTATTCTTCAAATCTCAACCAAATTTTCACTTTTATTAATTGGTATATTGATTGATATTAATATTATTTAAACTATACCACCATTTTAATTTGGTCAAATAAATATTTTATTTAATTTAATTTAACCAGATAAATATCTTTGGCTAAAAAAAATTTTATTTTCAATTTTTTTGTCCAAATAGTTTATTTACACTAATTAATAATAAAAATTGAATAATTATTGAATATTATTATACAATTTTCCACCATCAATTTAATTTGATCAAATAAATGGTTTATTTAATTTAATTTGTCCAAATAAATAATTTTTCTACATATTGGAGGTACTACATTAATCTTCAATCCTATATGGATTTTTCTCAATTTTTCTTTCTTATTTTTCTACAATGTCCATTTTATGCATTTTAATAACTCTCCAATCCCACATTGATTTCTTAATGAAACTTAGCCTAATTAGAACCTATATATAATGATATTTCAATTCTTCAAATCTCAACCAAATTTTTACTTTTAATAATTGGTATAGTGATTGATATTAATACTATTTAAACTATACCACCAATTTAATTTGATCAAATAAATAGTTTATTTAATTTAATTTAAATGGTTTATTTAATTTAATTTGTCCAAATAAATATTTTTCTACATATTAAATTACTACATTAATCTTCAATCCTATGTGGATTTTCTCAAATTTTCTTTCTTATTTTTCTACAATCTTCATTTTATGCATTCTAATCACTCTCCAATTCTACATTGATTTCTTAATGAAACTTAGCCTAATTAGAACCTATATATAATGATATTTTTATTCTTCAAATCTCAACCAAATTTTCACTTTTAATAATTGGTATAGTGATTGATATTAATACTATTTAAACTATACCACCAATTTAATTTGGTCAAATAAATAGTTTATTTAATTTAATTTGACCAGATAAATAACTTTGGCCAGATAAATTATTTTTTCAATTTTTTTGGCCAAATAGTTATTTACTACACTATTTAATAATAATAAAATTGAATAATTATTGAGTATTATTATACAAATTTTCACCACCAATTTAATTTGATCAAATAAATGATTTATTTAATTTAATCTATCCATTTATTTATTCTTATACATTATTTGACCTATTTTTCTATAATAATTTGACATATTACGTAGCATTTATTCTGAAAAATTGTAGTAATATTGTAAAGTATTTTAAATGGTTTTTTATCTATCCTAAAAAATAGTTTTTATAATCTATCTATTTAATTCTATATTACGATACACATTAGAGGCACCATATTGATCTTGATCCTATATGGAATTTCAAGGATTTTATATTTTATTTTCTAAATTCCACAAGTATATGTCATTTTCATTCCAAATTTAATTTCCAATATTTAATAAATTATAGATTAGAACCGAAACTTTGTATTGTAATGAAGGTAATTATATATAATTGATTGTATAAGTAAGGAAAGTAATCTTACTGATTAATGAGTATTAGTTGTTCCATATTATACGTTAGATGCCACAATATCTGCATGTTTAATTATAAATATTTCATGATTTCGGAGTAATCATTATTTTCCTTATATATGTGTAATTGCAATTAAATTGATTAAGAGTTATTTTGATAATTTTTGTCTCCAATATATATGCAAATTCTTTTCTCTGCTTTTTTCTACGCTCTTCTCTTACTCTCTCTCAGATTACGAATTCAACTCACCTACGATTATGAATCAACTTCTCATATAATATCTCTTCCCATGTTATTTCATCCAAATAAATAAGTGCGCTTGGAATATAGATACTAAAACAATATCTTTGACATTACAAGCTATGCAAATTCGAGATGGTGTTCCTTATAAAAGTACATTAATTGTACCGCCACTTTTTCACAAGTGAAGTCTATCATGTTAATTGTCTAGGCTTTGACTTTTCCATGTGTATATCATTGACAGTGTATGACTGGTTGAGGGTGGAGTATTTGTTTATTGTGAAAAGTCAGATAAAAATTGATATTTTATATTATTTTGAGTTGGAAGAAACCGATGTTTAGTTTATAGCATGTCAAGTGTGGCAATGTTCTAAACAGAGCAAAATCATAAACAATGAGAGAAATAGATACAAATGACTAAATTTTGCAATGGTATATGTTTCTTCTTCATAATAATATGCATAATTTCGGCTCTAATGCTTGTAGTGAAAAGATGTTGTCTCCGGTGGCGAATCATGGAACAGAAAACTTCAGCAGTGGATGTGGATAGGCATCACAATCAGGTGTTTTCTTGATGAAAAAGATAGGTCAATTTTCCAGTGTAGCTCTCGAGTGTCGTGCCCATGTTTATGATTTCCTTCTACCTCAATTGGTGATCCAATTGTACATTTTGAATAATAGGGCTAAGTTCTCATAATTTCATTCCTTCCCAAATCCTTGTCTTTTTAGATTATATTCGTGAAATATCATTGTGTTTTAGTTTATATACATGATAGGTTGATAATGAGAAGCTAGAGATTTTCTTGATTTTATGGAACACAAACATTTCAATAAAAGCGTTTATGCTTCTTACAATTGAAGCATAATTTTAACTACAAATTCTATATATTTTGTATCAAGTTTGACGCAACCTTCATTTATGAGTTAATAGTTTAACGTAAATGCAATTCAAGAGAGGCCACTCATATTTATATTTGCTTTTTTAGGTCAACATAAAGTGAAAGTTGTAGATCATTATTAGGTAGCGTGGTTTTAAAAGACATGATTTCTTATTTAAGTTGTAATTTTTATATATCGGATTATTGAATTATCCTACAGCTTGATTACTAGGAAAGAAAAGAGAAATTTTCACCACCAATTAGTAGCTTCTTATAGATACTCTAATCTTTTGAAGTCTAATTTCTACTTTTTCTTTTTAATAATATAATTGGCGGTTGTATTAGAATTTAAAAATAAACATAATACTCCCTCCGTCCCCAAAATTCCTTCCTAAGAATCTTGGTTGTGGGTTTTAATGAAAATTGTTGAGTGTATTGTGAGTGGAATAAGGGTCTCACATTAATGTAACATTAAATTAGTTAGTGGTGAGCCATAGGTGGTCAAAGGTGTAAATAAATAGGGGTTTGAAGGTAAAAAGGAGAAATGGTGATGGATCATGGATGGTAAAAGATGTAAATAAAGAATATTATTGAGGTAAAGTTGGAAGATAGTTTCATAAATAGATATGAAAAAATTGGAGAACATCCCAAAAGAAAAAAAAGAAGAAAATTGGAGGACGTAGGGAGTATATATTAGTGCATGTAAGGTGAAACCAATTTAGGTTAAAATTATTCGAATACAATTATATAATTTTAATTATATTATTTATATAATTTTTATGAGATTCCACCAATTCAAAACTTAAATAAAAGATAAAATTTGAATCTTATGTATGTGTACTAATGTTTGAATTTTTATTAAGAAGGATAACCAAATATTATAACAACTTATATTTGATAATTTAGATATTTTAAAATTTTGAGCGAACTTATGTAATTAACGGTATTGCTATACGAGAATAAGATGAGAACGGATAGTAATATTACTTTTTATAGAATCTATAATTATAAAATATAAATTTCAACAGTACAAATATTAATTAACCTTAGGGTAATTAGGTGGTATTATAATACGAGAATGAGATGACTAAATAGGGCTGGTAGTAAAATTATTTTTAATCTAATTTGAAAGATGTATGAATATATATAGATTACGAGTGGGTCGAAACATTAATTCATATAAATGGATCCAAATTCTAGAGGAGTAGTAAAATCATTTTCTTGGGTTTAATTCAAAAGGGTCCAAACATGAATTGATCTTAAGTGGAATTTTCTCTATTTCTTAATCTTTTGTTTACTTACTATGAATATTTACTTTGTAATGATCACGTTTTCATTGAGACGTATAATCAATTGTTGTATCAATTCATATTCATAAATTCAAAAGGGTAAGAATAATTAGTGGGTGTTATTATTATACATATTTGAGACCACGTCATATAGTAAAATCACGTTCTAATCGCATTTGAGATGAAAATGAGTAGTAAAATCATTTTTAATGGGTTTGGAACATATATGGTATAAAAATTCAAAAATGGGTCCGAACATTAATCGACATACCTGAGTGAAATTTTCTCTATTTCTTAATCTTTTGTTTAGTTATTATTAATACTTACTTTGTAATATTTGGATTTTCATTGACACAAATAATTATCAACTTATATTCAAAAAATTAAAAGGGTTCAAGTAATTAATAGGTGTTACATATGGGTTTGAGACGAGTAGGAATAATAAAATAACTTTTTAATAGGTCTAAAACATGTACAGGTATATACATCTTTTCCTTATACGAGCATCTCCTGCATTCTCTAATCTTATTTATATTAAATACTCATTTTTGCATTCTTAATTTATATATTATAAATTGTATTTATTTAATATTCTCAAAATTACTTTAGTTAAAGAGTATAAATTTCCTTAATATACATCATTCTTAAAAAGAAAAGAAAATGAATTAAGCATCGATTTTTTATGAGACTTCATGTATTAAAATCTAAATAACATGTACATGATTATAAATTATAAATGGATCGAACGTTGGTCGACATGCCTAATTGCAATTTTCTTCATTTTTCATATTTTACATTTTTACTATTTATTATTAATATTTACTTTGTAATGTTCAAGTATTTATTGATACGGACAAACCACTATTGTAACAACTTATACTTACAAATTTAAACGGTTGCGACTAACGATTACTATGTGTTTGGAACGGGACTCATTAGTAAAATACCTTTTAATGGATTTGGAATGAGTATATAAATTCTAAACGGGTCTAACCATTAATCTACATGTCTATGTGGAATTTACTTCATTTTTAAATATTATAGTTGTATCATTATTAAAAATATTTACTCTGTTATGTAAGGTTTAATTGAGACAATTAACCAACTGTTATAACAATTTAATAATTTATAATAATTTATATTTATAAATTATGGGTACTAATTGGTTCGATTTTATTTAATCGTAAACTTTGTTAACCGTAACCAAACCCGATCGGTTATTTGGTTACTCGATTAACCGACTCGATTAGTCGGGTCAGTTAATGGGTTATAGAAATTAGAATATTAAAAAATTTAATAAATAATTAGATCAATATTTAATAACCGAAATTAACTAAAACTACAATATTAAAAGAAAATAAATGTTTTTAATATATATATATATTTCAATTTAATTAATTACAAATATTTAATAATTAATTAGATATATATATATATATATATATAAATATAAATTTTGGTTATTCGGTTATACCCAATAACCAAAATTATTTTGAATAATCTACCGATACTCAAACTGCAATTGGAAAAATGGTTATATGTTAATCGAGGACCGATTTTTTTGGCTTTAGGTTAACCGAAACCCGTAAAACCGATAAGCAAACACTATATAAATTTTAACAGCTTGTGTTATTATAGTTCTATACAGATTTTTCAAAATATCAACACTTTAAATAAAATATTAATTTATTTTTAAGTCATATTTATAAAATTTAGCTAAGGTGATTTCCCGTCGAAATTCAACGGGTTACATACTAGTTTAATATGTTAAATTGGTTATAAATCCAAAAATATAAGGTCACTACTGATTTTTCCCATATTTTATATAGTTAGTCAGTGAAACATAGGAACTTTGATGTTTTTTTTAAATTTACTCGAATGCAGATTCGGTCAACTCAGAAATTACGTGGCATCAAATTTTTAGACATGCCATTACCACTAGACAGTCAAAACGATTGCCACGTCTGAACATTTTGAATTTGACAAAAATCATAATTTGGAATAAATTCTGGAAATAACATCAAAATCTGTGTAGTTTTTTATCCACCAACTTTATAGATTTATGGAAACCCCGAAATCTACTAGTTAACGGATTTACAGTAAATTAACGCAATTTAGTATATCGGAATGTATGTAACAGATTATGAAGAATAGTACTCTCTCCGTTCCGCTTAAAATGTCTCATTTCTTTTGAATACGGGTATTTAGGAGAAATGTATAAAGTAATTAAAGTGTTAAAAAATGGATAGAGTCCACACTTTTTGAAGGGATAATTATTTCCTAAAATAGAATGGAACATTTGTAATGAGACAACTCAAAAAGAAAAATGAGACATTTTAAATGGGACAGAGGAAGTATTTGATTGCAAAATTATCAGGATAGGCAATTTTGGTTTCTGATCAAAATTTCTTGATTCAAGCAGCTCCAAATATTTTTTCTGAATAACTTTGCATCTTCAAAAATCAGAGTTGAAATTTAGTCGAGTTCGAGATCAAGGAAAAACAGGAAGCAGGCGATCCAAATTTATCAACATCCTGATATTTTCAAAAACACTAACAAACCAACTGCAGCTGCATAAAGTGGTCATGCAACAGAAGCAAGTTCAGAAGATATAGTAACCTAAGATTCAAGAAAGAAAACCAAAAACATAAGTTATTGATTGAGGCAAAGTCTAGGCCTAGCAACTATCTCGGAATGATCCAACATTGTGTAATAACCTTTTTTATTTCAGCAACATAGGAAATAAATCCTTGACATAGGATGAAGTTGCCAAGTTCTTGAAAGAAGTACGGTGGCAGCATCGCCTGCATTTCTGAAGAAAATGCAGTTGAACGGACTAAAGCTCGATAAGCATCCAAATGGAAACTATAGAATTTAAATACAGCAGCTTCCCATGTATCTTTGATGAAGCCTGAAATCACAGCAGACAACTAAATACTGTCTGTCAAAGATGATAGTTTCCAAGGAGAAAAGCAATATAAATCAATATTGGACATTGTTTACAAATAAAGAGAAATTAAGGGTCTTCTATCACTGCAACTGATATTCCTTCAACAAAAGAAAATTTGAGTGAGGTGATGCCAACATACAAAATATTAGAATAATAAGGCATAAGAAGACATGATAGAATTAGAGCACATTATCTGGATTTGTTCTCATGCTTAACAAACATTATTTGTGGGTAATATGCACAGCTAGTTCTTTCATTCTAGTTTTCAAGTTCAATGCTACAAATTTAGAACTATTTAGCATTAGGTCAGGCAAATATCACATATGAATTAAACCCAAAGATAGATCATAATCAAAAGTAAACATCTATAGGTCAACAAAATGGCAAGCATCAAATTCAAAAAAATGCTGGAATCCAGAAAAAGAACAGAGAACACACATGTAGGAGTTCAACATCATTCTCTCGCCAAAATTTCGACAGTCACACAAAGAAACGGCTGTAGGATCCTAATAAGCACGCCGCCTCATCTTCTTTGGCTTCTTCACAAAACTCAACCTAATCTGCTTAAGCCGTCTCCTCTTCCTAGCCATCTTCTCAGGTAGCGTCTCCCTCTTCTTCTCCTTCTTCACCTTAGTGGCCTTTTCCTTCACAAACCTAGGATCAACCTTGTACGGCTTAGGCTCCATAGGCAGCCCACTGCTCTCAGCCTCCTTATAAAGTGCGTTAGCCTTATCAAGACGTCCATGGGCACACAACTTCCCCATCAACAAGTCGTAAGTCTTGATCCCCGGCTTGCACCCATCCTCCTTCATCACTGCAAACACATTCATAGCATGATCAACCCTCTCAATCCCACACAAAATCTTCAAGAACTCATAATAAGCCTTCGTATCTAGAGACTCCCCGTACCCCGCGGACTTCATCCTATCAATCATATCTTCCCCTTCACCAACCCGCGCAGCCTGATACAAACTCTTGATCAAGACAAGGAATGTAGTCTCATTAGGGTAACAACCCGATTGCCCCATGGTAGAGAACAAGTTCAACGCAACCGACGTCTTCCTAATCTTGCAATAATTAGTAATAAGCACATTAAACGTCTCCACATTGCAAGGAACACCGTTCCTCTCCATCTCAATCAACACATTCCTAGATTCCTCATCAAGCCTAAAGGGATCCTTCTTCCTACAAAGCGTGCAAACGCAGTCTAAAATCGAATTGTACGCATGCGTACCTATCTCGAATCCTCCCCTCTGCATTTCACCAAGCAATCTCTTGGCTTCATCCAACTTCCCATCCACACACCAACCATCTATCAATGCATCGCATATATATTCATCAGGAAAGAACTCATTTGCCAAACCCTTCACCATCTTTTCGGCATAGCTCGCGTAGCCACGCTCGCAAAGACCTGAAACAATCAATTTCAAAGAATCCATATTCCTCACAAACCCATAATCTTTCTCCATCCTCTCAAACAATGCGACAGTTTGGGAGGGCCTACCGGCGAACCATTCGATCAACGAGGATTCGAGATTTAACCCCAGCGACTCCACAGCCATCAACAAGAACTTCGTGGGTAGCCTTGAAATCCTTCCTCCTACCAAAATAATCAACAAAATAGGTGTAAACCTCATCGTCTGGTTCAAATCCTGGCCTCGCTTTGGCCCATTTGAGAAATCTAGGGCCATACGGCCCGCATTAGGGACATATTGAGTGTGGAGAGGAGTACCGCAGGGCTAATCTGGACGTGGGAGAATGAAAGATCGAGTCTTTTCGGAAGAGGGAGGGGTTCTGCATTAGGGTTTTTCTGGAGCTCGTCGGAAAGCAATTTAACGACTGCATCTTCGTCGTCTCCGGATTTTCAGGGTTTTGATTGGAGGAATTTGCGGCTGCGGCTGCGGCTGGGTTGTCTGTTTGTGAGCAGAAATTTCTGATGGAGAACCAGAGGCGTCGGGTGGCGGGGAAGGCGTTAGAAGAGAGGAATTCTGGGCGGTGAAGTGGCGGAGATGGCGGCGGACATCGAGGGGCAGGGAGGGTGGTGGGTGAGGAATTCGAGGATACGGAGAAGCAGCGAAGGAGGAGCAGTTTGCGCATGTGCAATGGCGATAGTGGAATGGTGGGCTTCCGCATTTTACTGTGTGTAGTGTGTGCGGAAGAGAGGAGGGTTTTGCTTTTGGGGTTTAGGAGGTAGAACCGTAGAAGACCAGTGATCAGCTGTGACGAATTGCAGGAACTAATTTTGTAATTTCTTTTAGTTTTGAGGACTACTTTCATTCAGTTTAATATATCTATTGCTAAATATTAAAATATGTTGCTATACCATTATGATTAATACTTCCTTTGTCTTCTAATTTTCTTTCTATGAATCTTCTGCACGAGTTTAATAAAAATTATTGAATAAATGATGTTAAAGGTAAAAATGAGGAATAATGATTGATCATGTGTATTGAAAATGTAAATAAACAGTTTCATTGAAAGTAATAAGTATATAGTATTTTATGAGATAATTTGTACAAATAGAATAGGAAGAAGTTTGAAGATATATTAAAAAGGAAAACTAAAAAGAAAATTAGAAGATGAAGGAAGTATTATATATGTTGATACATTAGTATTATTATGTTGATACATGAAAATACTACTTTGAACTAACATTTATGTTTTGTACATCTCAGAGCTAAGACTATAAAAAATGTAAACAATTTCTTTACTGTCCTACATTAATAAATACTTTTTGTTGATCTTACTAAGATTGGGATAGCATAAACTACAACGATGGATATAATCCGAATACAAGTAAGGAACAAAGAATCTGGTTTGATTAATAAATAACGAGCTGCAGACAAAAGTCACCATTTTGCAAATTACTAATTTTAAAAAAAGTTTTTTCGTCTTCTTATTGGAAATTAATATTCATAGTCGAGTGAAAAGGTGTTTTATGTCTTTCCACAGTCCAAATTTGGTGGATGTGATATGATATAGAAGGATGGAGATTTGGGTGATGTAGAAGTGGCGTTCAGATAAGCAGAGAAGCCAACGGTTTTATTCCTCGTGGACACCTGGCAGACACACCTGCTTCGCCGGAAAATTCTAAACTCCGGTGGCCCACGACGGATTTCTGCTGAAAGGTAAATTCTTCGCTTATCGCCATTCACAATTTCATGCATTTCAGCTGCTACTTCCTAGCATTGTTTGTTTGGGCAATGGGCACCCAACTGCAGCAACCATCCTTCTTCCAGATTAAGGTTGCTTGAATTAGGAATAGAAGCATCAAATTCTCGAATAAAGTTAGTCTCAATTGCAAAATTGTTAAAATTAATGCGTCGTGTTGAAGAAATATGCTATTCATGCTGAATAAAATGAACTCTACTTCAAGCTGTTTCGACAGAAGAATGTGCAACCACTGTAATAAGCCATAAATTAATTTGAAGAAATGGGAGTCCAACTAATTCAAGCTTGTACATTTATATGTTTTTTTTTATTTGGCATGATTGCATTGGCGTAATTTACTGTTCATTATTATTTTTGGATGCTGATTCATTAGCTTAGTTTCATATCACTTTTATTACATCCCAAACTATTTGCTTTTCTATGTTACTTAACAGATTTAATTTATATAATCCTTCTATAAGTTACAATTTTTGATGCCTTGATCAGATAGTTTTCCCTTGTTAGTTTGAAGCAGATATGGTGTCTCTGCTTACACTACCACCAATCCATCATTTATGGCCAAATTCTTCCACTCAGGTTCCAGTCTTAACTCATTTTTCATCTACGTCGCTTATAAATAGCAAGTTTTTGGTTTTCATTTAACATCAGTTGTCCATGGCAATTTTTCCCCTTATTTATTCTTATATTTTCAATTGTACTTATGCATCAGCTAGGTCTGTATAGGCACGGTCAGTTTCAAAGAAGCATTTCCTTCGTTGTGAGGTCTGAGCATTTGCCTTCTACTTCAGCTTCTCCGTGCCAAGGTACCTCCGTTTTTAAAGTACTTTCCCCTCCCACAACGGAATAATAGAGGCTTAGATCTACATGTGTTGGCTCATCATGTAAGCAATTTAGTAGCAATATGTTATGTATTCAAATTGAAGTTGAAAAGGCCAGGTTTGCTTTGCTGCTGGATGCATGTCTCCATGAACACTAATCTCATCTTAAGATTAATGCACCTTTTTCGCCTATTCACTTTAAGAAGAGTGTCTTATTTATGCACATGGACACCATCCCCGCTGCTCCGTGTTTCAGTTCATTAAGATTAAATGGCCATGGTCAAAACTTGAAATGAACAAAACTCTGTTATTTCATCTTTTCTTATAAGATAATAGAAAAATATACTTATTTGCATTTGTTGTTTGGGTAGGAGCTTGAATTTAAGACTTTTTGGGTTGAAATTAACACACTAATTTCAATGTTCATTTCAGATGGACCCAGAAGACGCCAACTCCTGGCCGTAGGGTTGACAATAGCCCCTTGGTTATTCTTGTCTCGGCAGACAGCAACATGTACGTAATCTCTTCAGGAACTTACCTTTCAACTCGTAAGATAGCCATAAACTCTTCCAAGTTACTTTCTATCAGCTCTGCTCTTTTACAAGAATGAATCGTATTTTTTGTGGAAATGTTGTTTCATATTATATACTTGTTGTAGAATCATTTTTCTTACACCCATTATATTCTCTGTATCGTTGTTGTTATCGTTACAATCCAATTTACCACCATCATCATTTGTGTTCGTTTATGTAGAGTGGGGTTATAATGATCTGCAATTGGCAATGATGCCAATTTAGAATGTCGAAAGCATGTATTTTGGTAATTAGCAAATATTCTTTGAGCATTATGGCTGATGTGCTAAGAGTATACCGTTGATATGGCTCAGTTGCTGCAGAAACAAAGAAGGATTTCTGCCCGTCACAGATAAGAAGGACGGATACACTTTTCTTTACCCTTTGGTTGGCAGGTTTGCTATGTCGTAACCTTTTTCGTGCTTCACCACATTTCATATCGAGCATCCTTTCGTCCCATTCAAGTTTATTATTTTATATTGTTGGTTGGATCAGGAGGTCGTTGTTGAAGGACAAGACAAGGTCTTCAAAGATGTTATCGAACCTCTTGAAAGTGTCAGCGTAAACATAATCCCCACTGCCAAACAAGACATTCGTGAATTCGGGCCCCCACAGGAGGTGTGTAAATCATTACGTATTATAATTATGCTGCTAAAATTTCGGACGAGTTATGTTGTCAAATGATTCTCTTCTTTTTACCACCGCCCAAACATCTGTCCTAATGAGCTTCAGACTACTTAATATAATTGTGGACTTTCTGTTCAAACACTGTTCTTCTAGGTTGGTGAAACTTTGATTCAAAAGGTCTTGGCTTCTCCTACTCAGAAAACAAAGCTGATTGAGGCAACACAGGTAATATTTTTCTCCTTTTCCAATTTTCTTGTAATTATCTAATTCAAATTATATGTTAGCATAAGCAAGATCTCGATATTGGTTTGTCACGCGTTCAAATGTGATTCAGTTTACTGCTTTGATATTATTGTTCCGAGTCAATTTCTGTACTTGGCTTCATAGTCTATACCGACAACTTTGGAGCTTCGTCTTTGTCATCTGAAATTTATCTTTTTTTCCAATTCTGGGAAGTTATGGATCGGAATCTTATGGATAACTTTTCCATGCCTCGTGTTGCAGCACGACGTGGAGGGGAAAGCATATTACACGTTCGAGTTCATTGCACAAGCTCCAAACTACACCCGTCATGCTTTGAGTACGGTCTGTATTGGCAATGGTACGTAGCAGGCTTTGTTCTTGCTCATAGTTCAGATTCAAATACTTCCAATTTAGTTTTTTTATTTATTTAAAGATATGATCTTTATCTAGGATTTTCTTTCCACAACCGAAACGGTGAAACCATATCAATAGTGGAATGTACCACAGCCATTCTACCATGGCAATTATACAAACCTTATTCCATGTAAAAACTCACTGATTCCGTTGCAGGAAGGTTCTACACGGTGACGACAGGAGCGAACGAGAGGAGATGGGGGAAGATGAAAGATCGACTCAAAACGGTAGTCGATTCTTTCCAGATTTTCAATGTCTGAAAGGTGGGGAGATGTGTGTTGGTTCTCGTTCATTTTTAACATAAACTAGAGGCTATTCAATCAGTGTAGATATGAGTTATTTTCTCCAACAACTACTAGTCTCTGCACTTTCTCTTTTATATTTCCAAATATATGCATCAACGACTATGCGCTTCATCCTCAACTGCAAACTTCCTCTGTACAATGGTGTATCTTATCAAATTCTTGATTTTTTATTTTATTTTATTTTTTATTTTTAGAGAGATTGATGATTTGAGTTGAGACTCTGAGTTTTCACTACAAAATATAGTCTGAATTAATTCTAACAAAGTGGTGAGATATTTAGCACTGTTTACTAAGCATAGTATTTATTATTCCTTCCAATGGGTCCATTAAGAGTGCCACAATTGTTTTATTCGATACAAAAAGTGTCTTTTTTGGATACTCAATACTTATAATTCAACTTCATAATCGTTCATTATTTATCAAATAACCACATCTTACCCACATCTTATAATTTAACCTAGACCATTCATTTACCTTTATTCTGCTTTCAAAAGTTACTACATTATTTAGACTGAGTGTATAAATTATACTGACAGATAATATTTATTCAGATGAAGTATTAAATAAGACATTTGTGTATCTAGAAAGTAAATCTTTTTAAACCATTTTCTAGTGTACGAATCAGGAATCAATTTGTACTCTTAATCTTTGTATAATTAATGATTATTATAAAAAAAATTATTGTAACATTTAAATCTTCGCAATGTAAAATGCATCATATATATGACAAAACTAACTAATGAGTAATGAAAGACGAATACGTATATTTGATCATCACATTAATTCAAAGGTGCAGAGGTGCTTCAGCGTTACACACTGTGTCTATTAATTATATACCATTTTTGTGTCACTATTCTCAATTTTTTAGATGTGATGCAATTCTGATTCTTACAAGGACAATTGAGACTTGAGAGTGTGCCATATTTGTTCTATTTCACGCTGCTTTTCTTGGCTAACAAAGAAATGGAGGTCGCATTCCTAAATGCTCTCGAATTTTTTATTTTTCCTTTCCAGAAAAAATACTCCCGAAAATGAAATAGTGGGTACTATTTTTTTTGGCGGTAGAGGAAATTTGAGGATCAACTTTTATAAAAATGACGTATATCACGACACTATAAGAGGTTATAGTGTGATAGATTTTATAATTGAACTATTGACACCTATATAGATGAATTTTGGATTTATTTTGAAATTTTTTCACAAACTTTAAAAATTGTGAATAAATACACGAATTTAATATTATTGTGATTTTTTTCCATAAATTGGATGAAGTTGGCATGGCAGTCGACGTGACGTCACTTTATCAGAACAATATCATTTTACATATACATTGTATATTAATTGACGCATAAATACATGAACTTTGGGTACATTTTGATTTTTTTCACAAACTTTAAAAATTATCAATAAATACACGAACTTAATATTTTTGTATTTTTTTCCACAAATTGATGATGGTCAAAATTAAAACTGATATAATAATCGACATGACACTACTTCATTAAAATGATGTCGTTTTACTTATACAATACTCCATAGGTCCCATTTAAAATGTCTCACTTTCCTTTTTTGGATTTTCCCATTACAAATGTCTCATTCTATTTTAGGAAATAATTATCTCTTCAAAAAGTGTGGGTCCTACCCACTTTTTAACACTGAACTACTTTATATATTTCTTCTAAATACCGTGTTCAAAAGAAATGTGATATTTTAATTTGGGACGGAGGAGTATATATTAAAAAATTAATTCATCCCATAAGAAAAAAAAAATGTATCTATCCAAGTGTGGATTGATAATGGGATGTGTGTGGTTTGTATTGTGATGTAATATCTTTCTTTCCATGGGGTATATGTTATGAGACGTTCTTTGATATTTTTTTGTGTTGCTTTCGCCTTATTAGTCTTCCTCTTTTTTTTTGTTAGTATATTCTGATTAAATTGATTTATTTTTTATTAGAAGAAAAAATGAATCAACTTAAAAGACATTAATTTATGGGATACCAGACACATGCGCGGTCTTGGGCATAGGCGAAATGTGTGGTCGTCTAGAGCCCAATGCTTATGAGCCACTTTCAACTGTAGTTGTTGTGGATGGAAGGCCAGACGCACTTGTTCTCATATGGGATGGTCTCCTGTGCGCGCTGCGCGCACAGACCACCCTTAATTAATTAACTTTAATTAATTAATTAATTTTTAATCATAATTAATTAATTCTAATTAATTCTAATTAATTAATTCTAATTTAACTAGTTTAATAAAATTTAATTATAAATTAATAAATAATAATTTTGAATTAATATATCTTAATTTTGAATTAGTAAACTCTAATTGTGAAATAATAAACCCTAATTGTGAATTAATAAATCCAATTTTGAATTAATAAACCCTATTTGGAATTAATAAACCCTAACTTTGAATTAATAAACCCTAATTGGAAATAATAAACCCTAATTTTGAATAATAAACCCTAACTTTGAATTAATAAACCCTAATTGAAAATAACAAACCCTAATTTTGAATAATAAACCCTAATTATGAATTAATAAATCCTAACTTTGAATTAATAAACCTTACTTGTGAATTAAAAACATTAATTATGAATTAATAAACCTCAATTATGAATTAATAAACCATAATTATGAATTAATAAAATCTAATTTTGAATTAAAATTATAATTAAAATTAATAAATTTAATTATATATTAATAAAATCTAATTATCCTTACTCACCATAATTAATATATAATTATTTTAACAAAAAACAAGGGTGAGCTCACGGTGAGGCGGAGCTCACCCAAGTTTTTGTCTTCTCATATTAGCCTTTGCATAAATAATACTATCATCGTCCTGTTCTAAGCAACTCATTGTTTTTAGGCTTATAGATTAAGGAGGAATATGTTTTGTGTGTAAAGTAATATGGCTCACGAAATTCAAGATATTTTTGTATGTAAAAATATTCATTTTTTGATATGGATCACTTAAAGTATGACATCTCAAAAAGAAATACGAATCACTTAGATCATTAAAAAGGTTTGGAAAGACCTTCATACCTACGGAATCAAGTACAAAACTGCTTGTGTTAGTTTGATTCTTTTGATTTTTCAATTTTTTCTTTTTCTATTAACAGTAAATTGATGGGGGTGCAGAACGATATGTCGAACTATTGTATAAAGAACAAGAGTTGTAACTATAGTATTTCTTGGCGACAACTTGCTTGGTTACTTGTGTGTCTGCTTCATACAATCGTCGATAGAAGACTATGATTTATCCATCGATCCAATCTTCTTAAAAAGATGAAGTTTTCGTGGAACATCCTTGGCCCAAACCCAACATCGGGGACCACAAGTGAGGGCCCAAAGGAGAAGAGATCAAACGCAGGAATAAGAATAAGAAATTCATTGTTTATCATTTTGATAGAGGGGGTGGAGAAAGTGGACAAAACAGACTCACAATGTTTTTTTTACTGATGTACAAATAAGATCCTCGTAACCCTCTTTTTCAATACTAATGGAATATTCTTAACTATTTACTCAAAGTGAAACGAATGATCTTATATTTTTGGTCTTCAGTTAAAAGAGACGTTTTGAGCAACCAAAAAGCACTTTGTTGTTTCTACCTAATAAGAAAGAGACAGATAAGAAAAGGTGATTGTTTGATGTTGCAGGTTTTGAAATTTTTCTGGATTTTGTGCCGTCCAACGGCTATGGTTCACAGAATGGTAAAAATATTTATTTGGAGTTAAATTTTTCTATTAAATTATTAAAAATTGAGGCTATAAGAGTAAGATAATACTTCCTCTCTACCCGTTTTTTCTTTCCTAATTTTTTTTTATACATCCACAAAATTTTTCCTATTTCATTTATGGAAACTATTCTACAAAATATTCTCTACTTATTACCCTTAATAATATTTTTATTTACATCTTTTACTACCAATTGTCTACCATTATTCCTATTTATTACCCACAACAACACTATTTATCTACACCTTTTATCATCTATGGTTCATCATTAATTAATTTAATACTTCCTCCGTCCCCCGAACATGACTCATCTCTTTTCGACATAGTTATTTATGGAAAATGTATAAAGTGGTTGAATAGGTAAAAAAAAGTAAGTAGAATAATGATATAAAGTGGTTAAAGAGATGAAAAGTAGCTATGAGTCACACCTTATGAAAAGATAACTATTTCTTAAAAAAAAGTGAGTTAAGTTCGATGGAACAATCCGAAAATAAATACATGCCAAGTTTGGTGGGATGAAGTGGGTACTATACTAATGTGAGACTCTTACTCCATTTACAATATATTAAAAAAAATTATTAAAATTCATATCGAAAATTCTCAAGAAGGAAATTGGAGGATAAATGGAATAATATTTTTAATTATTTTTTTCAAAATAGAATCACCCCTCTTTCTTAGCTCCTTCAATCGTCAACAAAACTTTTACCTTTATTTTCTATTTTACTTAGGGACCCATAAAATATGGGTAATGAGGCTAATTATTTTTATTTTTTTTGGTAATTTAATACGAAATTTTAAAATTTGCGTCACGGTGGACTCAACCCAGGCCTTTGGCGCCGGATTAACCACTCTACCACTAAGTAACACACACACAGTAATGAGGCTAATTAGACATTCATATAAGCCAATCAATGTTCGGTAACTAAATAAGCTATTTATCTCAAGTGGCACGAATATGTTTTCTATTTATTGAGTAAATCAAGGGCTTAGATTATACCATGTCTGTTAAAAGAGTGAAAAAACGGCAACAACAACACAAAATGTATTTTTCAAACACCGGAAGACCATATGCAACTGCCCCGAATCATAATGAAACAATATATGCTAGTAGTTTAATATGTGTAGATTATATTTTAATACTTAAAAATCGTTGATTTTTTTAATGAAAATATCTCAATCTAGATATAATTACAATTAAATATATGAAATATTACGAAATTAACAAAACGTGGACATCTAATTTTGGCAACCAAAAAATTACCTAGCTAGCCAAACGTTGGACCAAAACGACTCGGCTTATATTCTCCACATCAACTTGCCACATATGTATCTGAGTATTTTTCGTCTTGTGGTAGTTCAAATATATAATTGTATAGGGGTGTTTGACTAAGTTTATTTTAGAGAGCTTATAAGATGTTTCAAGAGCTTATAAGATGTAATGTCTCAAGTGTTTATAAGTTGTTAAAATGTTTGGATAATTGATTTTATAAGCTAGAAAAAGAATCGTGAGTTAGAGAGTGAAAAATCATAGTTAGAGAGATAAAATTGACGAGTTGTGAAGTTGATAGTGTATGTGTAGGAAATAACGAACTATAATAAGGTTATTTGGTAAATTCATGGTTGTTTATAAGTTTATGAAAAAATAAGTTATGATTGACCAACTTATTTTTAAGGGAGCTTATAAGCCGTTGGAGTTTATTTTCGCAGCTTATAAACTGTTTAGGAGCTTATTTGGCCAAACACTTTGCAACAACTTATAAGCTCATAAACAACTTATAAGCTGTTTTAAAGAGCTTATAAGCTCAACCAAACACCCTCTATATATATATTTTGAGTCATCATCGTTAAAAACGATTAAAAGATCGACTCTAATTATATACTCCACATCAATTTGCTACGTAAGTATTCTATCACCATATATCTAAGACATTTTTCAGTTTTGTGATAGTTTGAATATACAATTGTATTATGTGTAATTTGAGACATTACCGTTAAAAAAGACTAATAGTTATTACTTCATTCGTCCCATCGAACTTGACACATATTCATTTTCGGATTTTTCCACTCGACTTGGTCCGTTTCTTTTTAAAAAAGTAATTATATATTCAAAAGGTGTGGATCTGATCTAATTTTTACCCATTTAATCACTTTTTACATTTCTCCTAAATAATCGTATCGAAAAAAGAGTCATGTTCAACATGACGAATGAATACTATATAAACTACCATTTTTTATATTAGTAAAACTTTTATGGGTTTATGAACACATTGTTGGAGCTAAACCCCCTCATTATTTTGAATAGTATCGCTCTAATTTCTTTTTATAATTTTAAAATATTTTGAAAAGTACTTTTACATAATTTCACAAAATAAATTAATATTCACGTATGATTTCTGGCTTTCATTTCATATTTATGAGCTCGAAAATGTAAGCCACATTTATAACTTTCTCATTGGATTAAGATTTTTTCTGAAAATATGAAAGACCATGCCATTTTACAACTCGGTCAAAAGTCGGAAAATAATCAACCAGTGATACTTTTGCGGTATCACGATTTTTTAGAGATGCGAAATACGTATCATTCATGAATCGGCTAAAATATTACTAATAATTTTGAATAAAATATTTTTCAAGCTAATACAAACTAATCATATCTAAATATATTGAAAAAATAACCTGCATTTAAATTAGAATCGAACCAAAAACTCATACTATAAATATATATTAGATGTTTCAATTTTACTCCTTAAGTTAGACTCAACCCAGTGACAAATTCAGACATTTTATTCAGGAGGTTCAAAAATAATTTTAAAAATAAATAATACTCTATCCATCCATCTTATTCGTTCTTTCATTTTGGTAGCACAGGTTTTAATAAATTGTAATGAATGTAAAGTGAAAGATAATAAATTAATAGATTAATGGGTAGTGAGATTAAAAGGTGGGTCATAGACATAATAAATAAATATATAAATGAATATTGGGAGTAAAAAAGGCGACTCATGTATGGCTTTTTTTTTAAATAAGTGGGTAGATTTAGAGTAAAAATATGAATTGATGTTTCCAAAAAAGAAAAGTGAACGTTTTTTTGTGAACAAAACAAAACGAAATTAAATGAATGTATTTTGTGGACGAATAAAATGTTGTTTATATTCCATCACAATGTTCAGAAAATAAAAGTTAAACTCGGTCGCATCATAACATTTATTTTCTGATCACCATATATCGAAATCGTTTTATAGTAGTTTTATTAGCAATATCAACAAACACGTCTTGTTTATGTAAGTAACTAATCAATCATTCAATAGCTTAAAAAACATTCCATTTTTTAAGAAAAAATTGTCGTAGTCAGATAATGAATTTTTGTTAGGCATGCAAGAGAATCAATTCTGCATCTTTAACTTTATTTTCATAACTAAGAGGGTGTTTGGCTGAGCTTATAAGCTCAGCCAAACACCCTCTAAATCTTGTTGGGCATACTTGATGCAGCCTAAGTTTTGTGAATTTAATTATTATGTGGTATATGGTACGTTTTTGTATCAAGATTTTCGTAGTATTTTTAGGCTTGATTATCTAGAGTTCTAGTATATTAAAACTTTTTTATAAATTAGAGTTCTACTTTGATTATGAGTCCTTCTTTGATAAGGATTAGACTTCATTTTTTCAGCCTATATATATAAAGGCTTGTAAGCATCTGAAAATATTCACTTTTGATTTACGAATATATGTGAGTTTTATTCTCTCTTCATTAGCTCTTGAATTTTCTTGCATTTGCCAAGAAATTCAATTATCGACATGATCGACGAGACATCCATCCCTCGTTCTTGTGTCATTCATCGTCCCCAGAGTTCTTCGTCAACTATCTAGTTGGGGTATAGGCGAAATCTTGACCTATATCACTTGAGGTTAGATTAAGAGGTTTTGGGATATTTCATCTTGTTCGTTCTTCCGTTCGGCGTGTCGATAGATCCTTCGTACGGCGAGGATCGTATCATTTGGTATCGGTGACCTTCCATTGGTCGGTGTCTCATGGGGTTCGTCGGATCGTCGTTGGCGATCGGGTCTTATGGGGTGGGGATTATCGTCCCACATCGCTCATGGAGCTTATCCCTGGTGGATATATTCATATGTTTGCAATAACAATTTTCATTCTAGATAAACAACTAAGGACATAGTACAAAAAAAGGTATGATTAACAAAATCACAATTGCAATGATCCTTCTATTAAGAATTCCTCATATATATGCTACAATTCACATGGATTGAGAACTTCACTTAAATTTAATTTGAGAAGAGTTGGGAATCTTTTCAATAATTATAATTTTCTATTAGTATTGTAAAGAATTAAAAAAATCAAATAAATGAAATGCACATAATTGATCAAGGAAATAAGGTTTGCATGTGAATAACTGCACCAAAATATGTTTGTAATTCAGAATTTCGATTCATTCCTAAATCAAATAACACATTTAAAAAAACAAATTAAATTAAAAATTAGTAAAATACCCTTGCATTAAAAAAACCCTATGTGCTTATGTTGCTGTCTCAACCCAAATATCACTATTTAGAACCCCATAAGTGTTGTCTGCATAAACTTAATTTAATTGGTTAAGAGTTGATAGTTTGAAATAATGATCAATGATTAAATTCATCGTCTTTAAAGTAATTTTTTACAAATGCTATACAAAAATACTCCTAACTTCTTACCTCACCTCCTCTCATATTCTCATACAAGTATGCTATAATATCCACTTATGTTATCATAGAATTATGATATGAGAATTTTTGGGAGAAAATTTCCCTTTTTTCGGGAAAAGACACTCATTGGTACCAAAAAGTCCAAAACCATGCCATAAAGTGCTAAGCTACGTACGCCTGCCGTGACTCATGAATAAGTTAAAAATCATTTCAACTAACGTAAGTGCCTATGTCACCTATTTCGAATCTATCGAACTCATACCTACTAATTATTTTGTCATGATTACAGTTAAAAATACTTTTTATACACTCATTTCGCAGGATCGACTTTAATAATTCTGAAAGTTAGATAGTAATTCAATTCATTTTGGTAATTAGATCAAATATAATTTTGAAAGTTAGATAATAATATGTAATAAAACCATAAATCCTAAAATACATTTTTTCTTATCTAATGATAAATTTACAACATGTACAAACTACACACAAATGGTAAATTATAATCCATATGTCCCATTTAAAATGTCTCACTTTCCTTTTTGAGTTGTCTCATTCCATTTTAGGAAATAATTATTCATTCAAAAAGTGTGGGTCCTACCAACTTTTTAACACTTTAACTGCTTTATATATTTCTCCTAAATACGCGCTAAAAAAGAAATGAGACACTTTAGGTGGGACGGAGGGAGTATTCCATTTATCCTTCAATTTTTTTAACGTGAACTTTCGGTACGAATTTTAATAAAAATATTAAGTGTATTGTGAATGAAGTAAGAACCCATATTAATGTAGAATTAAATAAATTAGTGATGAATCATAGATAAAAAAATATATAAATAAATGGTATTATTAAGTGTAAGAATAAGGGAGAATAGTGGGTCACGAGTGGTAAGATGTGTAAATAAATAGTGTTATTGAAAGTAATAAATAATAAGTATTTTGTGAAATAGTTTTTATAATTGAAATCTGAAAAAGTTTGAACATATAAAAATTAAAAATGAAATTAGGAAATGCATGAAGTATTTAAAAAATCAAGTGTCACGTACTTACAAATACATTGCAAATATTCGAATCTTATACTTTAACTTTATAAATAACAATTCAACTGCTGGACCATCTCAAATAATTATATACAAAATTTATTGGAATTAGTTTCAACGGAATATTCTAATTAAATATCTAAAATTTATAGTTGACCGACCCCACTGACTAACATAGCATAGCACTATGCTTTTCTCTATTATTGAAAATGTTTGGAATAATATACGTAATATTATTGTTATTATTTCATCTATAAAATAGTAATTCTTCAATTCATAATAAATATATTACTTGTAGACGATATAAATCTTAATAAAATTATTGATAGATATTATATGAGTACATAAAATATTTTTCTTTATGTTAAATTGTGAGTAACATGAATGAATTTTTTATTAAATATTAAATTATTGAGAGATTGAAAATAATTAGTAATATCTTAAAAAAGAAAATTGTTATATTCTTTTGTGAAATTATACTGGATGAAGAGAGTAATTAATATTGGCGAACGACTTGAGCAGCACGCACATTATCTATCGAAAAGGAGAAGTGGAGTCTCCATTTCGTGGGAGCTCAATACAGATTTTCAGGAATGCACGGATATGGCAGTGAAAGAGTTCCTCTTCTTGGCAGACAAGTAATGAGATTTTTTTTTATTTTTTCTCTTTTGAAGAGAGGAATACAAACGTGTTCTTTGTTTTGTTTCAGTTTGTGCAAAAAAAAATAAAAAAAATTAGTCGCGATGCACCTTTTGCATGATTTGGTTGCTTATAGAATGCCGCGATTCCGTTTTGAATTTCACTGGTTCAGCATTATGTCATTTTCTGATTACAGTTCTGGTGTATGGCAGTTTTGAGCTGTTAGAGTATTTACAATATTGTGTTAGAAGTGATTAGCTGATTTTGAATTTTCACATAGGTGGATGAGGGGAAGATGGGGCTGAGGCCTGTTTGGTTTTATTATTTGCCTTGCTCTAGTTTAATTGCAATTATTTAAGAAGAGTTGCTTAAGTTGGGGGGATTTTGTTAAGTGAAGCTTCACATTATAGGGCATGGTGATTAGGGCTATTTGACTTGCTATGGGTGATTCTGTAACGATTTTTGAAGGGCTGTGTGCGTGTAGCTATTTCTTAATGGTTGAGCTTGATTAGGGCGGAGGAAGAAGAAATGGTGCTGAAGAAAATGGTCAGCTGACTGACCTTGAACATGGAGATGCTGTGCCGGTAATCTGGAATTTAATTGAACTGTTCTCGTTGATAATGTGCATGGTGTTGAACTGTTTCCTGTTAGGTGCTAACTTTCATCTTGTGAATACAGGCGGCAAATGTGGGCTTTGGTAGAGTGATATCACTTGTAAGATGGTGTCATTGTGTATCTCTTCGATTAAAGTTTTTTGCTGCTCCTCGCTTCTTGTGTAGGTGTTTTACATGAACTTTTTTGTTGTCAGGCGAAGCCAGAAGCAGGCAGTTTGATTATTGCCACGGTTGCTCTGTTGATTGCTTCAACTTCTAGTATATTGGTGGTAATGTGCTAAAGCTATATGCCTGTGAATTGTACTACCTTAACCCCTCTTCCCTTTGTTGAGGATGTCTTTTTATCTTATTTGGATTTTCATGTGAATCTGGCAGCCAAAATTTGGAGGGAAGATAATTGATATCGTCTCAGGAGACATTGAAACGCCTGAACAGAAATCTGAAGCTTTGAATGCTGTCTACAGTACAATATTTGCAATATTTCTGATTGTTGTGATTGGGTATGCTTATTTTACTACACTAATAGAGATAGGTTTCTATCTTTTGGTATGTGTTGATATTTTCATCACTTCATCATGAGATATATGATAGAATTCTTTCAAGTCTATTCTCTATATAAAGAGTCTAAAGCCTTTATAATTTATCTTCAGACTTCAGAGTGAGGCTTAGTTTTTTCCAGTTAACTTCAGTCTCTTAACTTGTTCATACATTCTTCCATTCAGGTCGATTTGCACAACAATTCGAGCATGGTTGTTTTCATCTGCCAGTGAGAGGGTTGTTGCTCGTATAAGAAAGAATTTGTTCAGTCATCTTGTCCAGCAGGTAATGATCTTTAGCCCTGGTTTATTCAAAATTCAAATCTTGCAATGTCTTCTATTGGGATAAATTCTTGAATCAGAAAATTCACCTGACTTTCTTCAGATTATTTAAATTTTCGTAGGAGATAGCATTCTTTGATGTTACTCGGACAGGGGAGCTCTTAAGTAGGTTGTCTGAAGATACACAGATCATAAAAAATGCTGCAACGACGAATCTGTCAGAGGCTTTGAGGAACCTTTCGACTGCATTTATTGGGCTTGGATTCATGTTTACAACTTCATGGAAGTTAACATGTAAAGTTTCGATCATCATATTTATTTTACCCTCTATAATTCCTTCAATAATTTGCTTTCCTGCAATCTTTTCAGTGTTGGCTTTGGTTGTTGTTCCGGTCATATCGATAGCTGTGCGTCAGTTTGGTCGCTATGTTCGGGAACTTTCTCACAAGACCCAAGCTGCTGCTGCAGTTGCTTCTTCTATTGCTGAGGTATCACTTAAAAGTTTCCCTATTAATTCTCCATCCCGCATTCGATTGTTCTGTTCTCCTCAACTGAGTATACGATCATAGAGGCAGATGGATTAGCAAATATTGGAAATATTCTACCTTTATAATATTCATCTTCTGTGCATGTATAGATAGGTTATCTCAACCTTGAATTATCGAAACTTGTTAATATAGATATCTAGCATCTTCTGCTGTAAATTATATGACGGGAAAAAAGCAATATGACCTGGAGGTGAGAGAAGAAAAGGAAGAGAATGTAGTAATATCTTCAACAGATGGTCCTCGAAGCTGCAATATCTCCATATGGTCTCTAAACATATATTTTCCATGTAGGAAACTTTTGGTGCCGTGCGGACTGTAAGATCTTTTGCACAGGAAGAATATGAGATTGCACGCTATTCTGAGAAGGTCGAGGAGACACTAAAGCTTGGACTCAAACAAGCTGTGAGTTCTGTAATGTCGTATTTGTTGTGTGTGAACGTGTGTTCATGTTGCTGATGTCTAATCGAATGTCTTGTGACTTATGTTTCTCTCCTGCAGAAAGTAGTTGGTTTCTTCTTTGGTGGTCTTGGTGCCGCTTCAACATTATCAGTCATTGTAGTAGTCATCTATGGTGCTACTCTGACCATCAAAGGCTCGATGACTCCAGGATCTCTTACATCTTTCATTCTTTATAGCTTAACTGGTAATAAATTGAGAAAAAAGATGCTTTATTAAATCCTGTCTTTCAAGACTGACATGCATTTATTGATTCACCGTAACTTTGCAGTCGGATCATCAGTATCTGGACTATCTAGCTTATACACGGTAGTCATGAAAGCTGCTGGAGCGAGTAGGAGGGTCTTCCAACTCTTAGATCGTGCCTCATCCATGCCAAAATCAGGAAATAAGTGCCCACTGGGGTTAGTTTCTGAACTGATGATTATTATCTTGTTGGCTATTTACTTAAGACTGCAAGAACATCACAAGTGGCCTAACTCTGGACATATTAACTTTCTGTCCTTTCCTGGAAATGATAGCTGTCTGATATCTTCTTTAAAAAAATGTTAGTCATAAACTTCGTCCTACCAGCCAAATTACATACTGCCCCATGAAACTACTACTCTGATCTGAAATTCTAGTTGTGTGGTAAATTGTCAAGTTATGTGATCATATCTCTTAAATTTATAAATTAGTCTTGGAAAAACTGCTTCATTGTAATAACCCTTCAAAATAAGTATTTCTTCTAGAGACACTCCCATGATTTTTTTTATTCGTTGTTGATTCTAGAGTATAACTGAATCACTGTTGAGAAACAGAGGAATCATTAAATTTTCAACCTAGAATGAGATCTCATTAGCTGAATTTGGGATTTATATAGCCATAATCTTTTTTGTGACAGTGATCAAGATGCGGAGGTAGAGCTGGATGACGTTTGGTTTGCTTATCCATCTCGCCCTAATAATATGGTCCTTAAGGTACTGATATATCTCCACTTCTGTGTTTAGAGCACTCTAATCGTTGTAAAGCTCATACTAAGTCGTTTACATGTTTTTCATTTTAGGGAATAACGTTAAAATTACAAACTGGCTCAAAGGTTGCTCTGGTAGGTCCAAGTGGTGGTGGAAAGGTAACATTCTTCGCTTTCAGATTTCCATTCAAATTTTGTTATATGTTTATGTTCATGCCATGCCATAAAAAATGTGAATACAATGGCTTTGAAGAGGAAATATTGTAAAGTAATACTCCATCCGTCTCACGAAAAGTATCATACAATTTCTATTTTGGGCGTCCACAAAAAGTATCTCACTTTTCATTTTAGTACATCATTTCACTTATCTCCTTCTATTTTACTCTTAAAGTCTTCACTTTATCCACTCAGAAAGCATCTACCAACTATTTTCTTAAAACGTGTGCCGATCAAACGAATGATACATTTCTTGGACGGATGAGGTAACTTATAACTAGCTTTACCTAGAGCACCTTATTTCCTTTTCCTCTGCTGCAGACCACCATAGCAAACTTGATTGAGAGATTCTACGACCCTAATAAAGGAACGATTATGGTAAATGGCGTTCCTTTGATTGAAATATCCCATGAGCATCTGCACAGGAAGGTAATTTTGTTAATTGGAGGATATGTTTAAGCATTTCTTTTAAATTTTCTAGCTTATATTTTAACTCGTTTGCTCCATGTTACTTGTGAATATAATGGTGCGAATTTATATTGTTTTACACTCAGTATAATATCTAATTATCTAAAACACAGATCAGCATTGTGAGTCAGGAACCAGTCCTTTTCAACTGCTCAATTGAGGAGAATATTGCCTATGGATTCAACGGGAAAGCAAGCAGCGCTGACATAGAAAATGCGGCTGTAAGTCTCAAACTCTTCACTGCCACCAACATCCAGCACATATATTATTAAGCGTGCTTCTCCTTTCTCCGATAACAAGCAGAAAATGGCGAATGCTCACGAATTCATATCCAAGTTTGGCGAGAAGTACCAAACGTTCGTTGGAGAACGTGGAGTGAGGCTTTCAGGCGGCCAGAAACAAAGAGTAGCCATCGCCAGAGCCCTGCTGATGAATCCCAGAATCCTACTTCTAGACGAGGCAACCAGTGCCCTTGATGCTGAGAGCGAGTACCTAGTTCAGGTGAGCTCTCTTTGACACTTCAAACACCTTTATGAGCTCTGGTGCTTCATCTCCTCACAAGTGTTATGATGCTGTAGGATGCCATGGATTCTCTGATGAAGGGAAGGACGGTGCTGGTCATAGCTCATAGGCTTTCGACTGTGAAGACTGCAGACACGGTGGCTGTAGTTTCGGACGGTCAGATTGTAGAAAGCGGCACTCACGACGATCTGCTAAGCAGAGATGGAATCTACACAGCCTTGGTTAGGAGACAGTTACAAGGACCTGTACCACAATCCTAGTTCCAATGTAAGTTTTGAGCCATTTATACTGCTACTCAAAATGGAAGCTAAATTTGCATTCTTCGTTGAGATATTATGTGATACAATATTTCTCGTTCAGTGACTTGTATTTGGAAGAAATTTCTTAACATGTTCAGAATTTCACCACCGAGTTATTCTACATGTATCTATTTATCATATATCTCCGTTATATCTGAAATTAATTGTATCTCTTCTGCATGATGACATTAATTATTATTTTTTACCTTATTGGAGATGGCAGCCACATTGGAATGCACAGTAACTATGGATGGCCTTTTAGAACCTCAAATCCCTGTTTTTTCCCGCCATGATTTCCCTTCCAATTATGATGATGAGATCTCCTTCGACAATTTTGTGTTGCGCTCGCTTTATTGGCCTTTCAATTTCCCTATTCCTTTTCTTGAATCACCATTCACCCACCCCCTATGCCAAAATAGACTTGAGTCGTTATTTATTAGTAGAATAGAACATCTTTAAATTAATAATTGATAAATTAATAATCTTTCTAAAATAATAATTTTCTCTGATACTGACTTTAGTTCAATATATAAATTAATAAAATAATGTTTTTTAAAAGATCATTATATAAACTTATGGTCCCATCAACATCATTAATTAATAATCTCTTGAACTTATAAAGATAAGTAGGATACTTTAATAAAATATGAATTTATTATTATTTGCTTTCTATTGAAATTGAAATTAAAATATCTTTCATCTTTAATTTTTCTCATAGCACTCAAAAGCTCCAGTCTTGCGTTCTCGAACTACAACAAAAAATTATGAAGGATTTGTGACGAAATTATTGTTTTATTTCTTGAGCTTTATCCTTTATTGAGTTTTCAATTATGGTTTCAACAATTTCTTCCAAGCTTTGAATCTCTAAATGTGCTTCATTTTCAAAGTTCGTTGAATATAAAATCTCTTTTAATTAATAAATTGTTAACTTATGATAGAAGTTCTAAAAACAAATTCACGGTTCCTCCAATATTAATTGATAGAAGTTCTATTATCAATTCTAAATAATTAGATTTTGTTTCTCTATAAAGTCTTCAAATCGTATTAGAAGAAAATTGAGTCAACTTAAAAGAATATACTAATTTATGGAATACTAGACGCTCATATAATCCAATCTACGTCCGTTAAATAATCGATTCGTCTCAAGGGTCGCGACTTCATGATACTTATAATAGGGTAACTCAAGGGCTTAAATTTTACCACGATTATTTGTCAGTTAAAAGAAAAAACAGTGAAAACGGCAAAACAACATAAATGTATTTTTGAATCAACCGAATAACATATACACAGTGGCGGTTATTGGGAGGCCCGATTATTTATAATTTTAAAAGGTAATAAAATATAATTTTAAAAATTATTAAATAATAATAATAATTTAAATAATAGCATATTTGAATAGATGTAATCGTTTATATTAAATTTCTTTTCATTATGTTCTAATATCTTGCAAAATAAAATAATAAGATTAACTTATAAATAACTAAACAATCAATGAATAATATCTACAAAATTAAAATAATTAGAAAATTATAAATATTAATATTGTAAATGATATTATCTTACAAAACTCAAATCTTGATTTTCTTGTACCCATTACAAATATACAATGAAATATAGAATTAACTCACATATATAGCTTATTAAAATAAATCTAAATAAATATTACCTATGACTATTATAATAAATTCATCATAATATTTTTAGAAATTGAATTGATTTTATTAATTTATATATAAAACTTTATTATTTGCATATATGTTTTATTTTATCAACATAAAACAAATTATAGATAAAAGAAAAAGAAAAGAAAGTGAACAAAGTGGAGGGAAAAAAAAGAAAACAAGAACACATAGTAGGAAAAAAAAGGAGAAAAAAAATGAAAAGATAAGACATAAGCTAGATTTGAACCCTAGGCAATGATATGAGGGGACAAAGACTAAACCAACTACTGTTATCGTACATTGTTTAATATTATATGAGTATATAGTACTAATAATTGGAAAAATGTTGGGATGCAAAAAGACCCTCCAACCCCCAATATAGCTCTGTCACTGTATATACATGCCACTACTCAAGATTATAAAGAACAATATATGCTCATATTTTTATATGGATAAATTACAGTTTGATACTTAAATTGTCAACCTTCTAATAGAAATGTCTCAACTTAGCATAATTACAATTGAATATATAAAATATTACAAAGTTAACGAAAATATCGCAAACATATTTGCAACGAAAAACTTACTTGGCTAGCTAGATGCCGGACGAAAACGACTCAATATTTTTGCTAGTTTTGTGATAGTTTGGACATAAAATTGTAATTATGTTTATGATGGGATATGGCCCAACCACGCCACTGACAGGCCCAAACGAGCTGGACCTGACATTAGTAGCGGCCCACGCGGTTAAGCCCAAGGCCCAGCCTTCAAACCCTAATCAGCCCCCAAACCCTAATCAGATGCCACCTTGCACAGAAGGACATGCGTCCCTACAGGCGGAAGGCTAACAGGCCCTATGGACAAGAGGAACAGTCCCTACACACAGAAGGCTAAGAGTCCCTACATGGGAGGGATCAGTTCCCGCCTTAGGGGCCCTCATATGTGTATAAATAGGAGTTAGATCGAAGGTAGAAGGGTTAGCAACTTCTTGAATACTAAGAGCTTTTAGCCATACTCACTGTAATCAAAACATAGTGAAAGTATTGAGGAATCACTCCTCCGTGGACGTAGATCTCATTAACGATCGAACCACGTAAAAGCCTTGGTGTTCTTTACTGCTTTACATAAATCTTGCATATCTACATATATTAGATTTATCATTGGCGCCGTCTGGAAGAATCGAACAAAAAGCTTCGTTTCTACAAAATTAATGGCGAGGACACGCGACCGCCGTCGATCTTGGCAACAACGGCGGGGCGACCGGTGGTCACTCGGCGCCACGGGAAGGAGATTGCGGATGCCTGGCGGTCACACACACGAGGGCAACATGGAAAATGTTTTCATACACCTCGGGATCGCCACCTCACGAAGGGAAGATGCCAACCTCAGCGAGGACGAGCAGACAGATTCGTTCGTCCCACGAGCCCTTGGCGGCCGTGACTAAATTCTAGCACGCCAACCTTGGCTAATTTCAAAGCTTCCTCCACGGAGGACAAATGAAGCGGGCACCTCCCGAGTGCGAGCGCGAATCTGGCGCGATGTCACCCACCCCACCGAGGCGGTCAGCGTTCACCTCGGCAAAATAGCCGAGAACGCGTACACCAATCCGCCGCGAAGTCAATCACCTCCAAGGGGTCGCAACCATTCACCACATCGTCACCCGCTGGCCGCTCTCCACCTCGGCATGCCGCCCGAGAGCGGCGAGAATAGGAGAGAGGAAAGGCGGGCGAACTCCCCGGAGGCGATGGACACCGTTATCGGTCTTCCATCCCTCCAGAGAGATGGCAGCGATCTCCGGGGTTCGACCGGGCGGAAGAATCATCTCTCCTTTCTCCGGAGAGATTACGGACACGCCTTGCCCCGGTATAGGGCACCCAACATCACCGCCTCGATGGCCTTGGGACCCTCCGACTTCCTTTTCGCCTACACCACTAACATGGGAATCAAGGAATGGAAGATTTCCATAGGTGCAAGATCTTCCCAGGTCTTGATCTCCAACGCCCGATTTGGTTCACCTCGCTCCGACAAAATAGTATACACTTCCGAGTTTCATGGATCGGTTTAAGTGGCGTTCTATCGAAAATGCCACCCCAAAGAGCCTTCGTCCGACCGCTCACAATCCGCCAAGGCGGGGCGAGACGATGTCGAACTTCGTTTCGAGGTTCATCAGAGTCTCTCAAAATTGATGAGAGCAGCGATCTCTATATCATCAGCGTTCAAGAGCGGGATCCGACCCGCACACCGAACAAGGAGATCACCCGTGAGAAGGGGAGGCGGCTAATCGCCTTTGGAACACGGTGACAACTTCGTCAAAGGGCGAGTCGGACCGAAGAAGAGGAGACACAGGACGCAGAGGACCGAAGAAAGAAGCCGGATGGCCGAGGTCGGCGCCAACGCCAAAGTGCCTTCGAGAGAATCGGGAAGGGCCCTTTGAGTCGTGCTGGACCTCGGCCGGTCCACGTGGCAAAGCACTTCATCCGCTCAAATCGAGGCGGAGATATTCGAGCTCCACGCCGAGCTCTTCCCAAAGCCTCCTCCTATGAAAGGAGGATCAAGAAGAGGTCAGCGGAGGAATATTATGACTATCACGGGGTATGGTCACGATACGAGGATTACGAAACTAGGCTCATGATTGGCGAGCTCATCAAAGAAGGAGCCCTCAAAATACCTCGGCCGAGCTCGGCGGGGGAACAAAAGCGCAGAGGGAAGAACAACGGTGGCAACAACTGTGGGCCGACCTTGACGGCGACCCAACCCGAAGATGACGAGGACGAAGGTCCCAACACTATGGAGCAGGTCTATGCCATCACCGGACTCCCCGTAGGGACGACGAGGTCGTCGTTAAAGAATGAAGCTCGGAGGCCGGCTCAGGAGGCTGAAGAACAAGCGACTCGGATGGTGAGGAAATCGTGTTCTCCAAAGATGACCCGGTGCCCAAAATCATGCCCACCAAGACGCCATCACAATACAAGCCGTGGTGGGCAACAAGAACGTCCACCGGGTCTACATCGACATCGGTGCCTCCGTCAGCATTATCTTCCAGAGCTGTCTGGATAAACTTGAGGTCGGAGGAATTCAGGTACATCCCGCTCCCTCCCGATTATGGAGCTTCACTCGAGGCGGTTCAACCCGAGGCGTCATTACCCTTCCGGTTCTGTAGGACGAGCTCGGGTTGGTCACCAAGGCCATTCAATTTTTCCTCGTCCGAGCTCCTTCTCCATACAACATCATCACGGGGAGACCGACTCTATGCCACCAAGGCCGTCGCTCGGTATAACACCTCACCGTCAAGATACCCATCCGGTGGGAGTGCTAAGCATCCGGGGTGACCAAGCGGTAGCTAAAGAGTGCTACGAGTCTCAACCCAAGATGTAGTCATGCCCGGGCATAGCAATTCTGAGAATCCTCGAGGTGCCACCCGGGACGACGACCAAGACCTCCGGCTATCTGACGACGACCCTCCAAAGTTGTCAAGGTCGGCGTCGAGGCCCAACCGATATTCGGCGGGCGTCATGCGACTCCGAGGGAATACGGGGACGTGTTCGCTTGGTCCCCACTCGACATGACCGAGTGTCACCCGAGCTCATAACTCATCGCCTCAACATTGATCCGGCTATAAAACCGGTTCGGCGAAGAAGAGGGTGTTTGCGGCGAGCGCAACCAGTCATAAGAGGCAGTGACTCAACTCGAAGGCAAGATCTTGTTCAAAGTCAGTACCCGACACGGATGGCTAATCCGATCGTTGTTCGGAAGCCTTGAGGGGATGGCGCATGTGTGTCGACTACACCGACCTCAACAAACTTGCCGAAAGATTGCTACCCCTCCCGACATTGACAAGAAGGTGGAAGCACTTTGGTGGGCCATGAGACCTTGAACTTCCTAGATCTATACAAAGGTACCACCAAGTCCTAATGAGCCGGATGGCGCCCCAAAGACAACATTCATCACCGACTTGGTGTCTTCGCATACCGAAAGATGCCCGCCGGCACGATAAGCGTGGGGCTACCTATCAAAGAATGGTGGACGTCATATTCAAAGATCACATTGGGTAGATCGTCGAGGTCTACATCGGCGACATCGTGGTCAAGAGTTAAAAAACGGAGAGCTACGCCGACGACCTCAGAACTATCCTTGACTCCTCGGTCGGCCAACCTCAAGCTCAACCCCACAAGTGTACATTCATGGTGAGGATGGGAAAATTCACGGGATCTTTGGGTTTCTCAGAAGGCACAAGGCAAATCCCACTAAGGTGAAAGCGAGTGCTTGACATGCAGTGCGAAGACCATCCGGAGATCCACAAACTCATTGGGTGTCTAACCGCCTCGGTGATTCTTATCTCGGGTTCTTGAAAGCGACTTCCTTCATCAAGATCTTGAGGAGAGCTCGGACTTCGCTGGCGGGAGGAACACCAGTCGCCTTCACGCGGTGAAAGAGTATCTTGTCGACCGCCCACCCCGACCGCCCGAAAGAAGCGAGCTCCTCTCTTTGTGTTTGGCCGCCTCGACGAGGCAATCGTGTGTATTGGTCCGGGATGAGGTCGGACGATAACTCCCATCCACTTCATCACCGAGCTCTCAAAGGACCGGAGACAAGGTACACCACCTTGAAAAGGTAGCTGGCCTTGGTGAGCATGGCGATGCCTCCGACCCTACTTCCAAGCACATTCCGTCCAGGTACTGACCGACTTACCCTTGAGACAAGTCTTGTCAAAGCCGGAGTCATCCGGACGTATAGCCAAATGGGCACTGGAGCTCGGCGAGCACGATATTTCGTACTCTCCCATGCTGGCCATAAAAGGGCAAGCCCCGCCGACTTCTGGTGGAGGCAAATTCACCGAGGTCGGCTCTGCCAATGAGTCGCCCAATGCCCGCCCCCGGCGGAGGAACTGTCCTCGCACCGCTGATGATTCTTGGCGGATGTATGTGACGAAGCTTCATGCAAGGCAGGCGGGGAGCATGCATCCTCCTCCTCGGCCCGCACAAGCGAGGAAGTGACCTCACGCCTCGGTTTACCTTCAGACCACAAACAACGGTGGAGTCGGACCGATCTCGGACTCCGCCTCGTAAAGGAATTGAAAGTGGACAAGATCCGGATCTTTGAGATTCCGTGTCGTGGTAAACCGGGTCCTAAGCGATCTGAGGCGAGGAGGATCGAATGAGCGATACCTTGAGAAGGCAAATGAGATCTGACCTCATTCGGTACTTGGTGTTCATCGAATCCCACGAGGGGAAAACAGCCGAGTTGACGTCCTCAGCAAGTTAGCTGCGTCATCAACAAGTCCACCAGTGGAGGAGGTTCATTCCAGGAGCATCGCGGAGCCCCACATCGGCATCATCACCGAGATAGAACCAAACTGGATGTCTCCCATAAAGGCCTACCTGGAAGATGGCGCACTGACTCAAGATCGGCTCGAAGCCAAAAAGATGATGGCAAAATCCCAAAAGTACCTCGTACATGAGGGCGCTCTCTACAGAAAGTCCTACCTTCAACCCCTCCTAAGATGCCTCGGGCCAGAAGAAGCCGACTATGTGCTCAATGAGATTCACCGAGGGTCTTGTGGAAGCCACATCGGGTCGTGAGCTCTCTCAAAAAAGACGGCGAGGTCGGGATATTCTTGGCCCTCCTCGTCAAGATTCGGCCGAGCTCGTCAAAAATGTCAAAGTGCCATTTGCACTCACGGTCAAAAGCTACCACAGATCGGTGAGCGAGCTGCAAAGCCCGTGGCCTTTCATGCAATGGGGGATCGACATCGTTGGCCCGTTCGACCGAGCACCGGTCGGCCGATACTTAGTCGTCGTTGTAGATTACTTCACAAAATGGGTCGGTGAGCCACTTTCGAGCCTCACGGCGGAAGATTCGAGACATTCGTGTGGAAGAACATAGTCTCGCCGCTCGACATACCGCACATTCGATCTCGGACAACGGCACCCGGTTCGTGGACAAAATTTCAAGGAATGGTGTGAAGAGCTCCGGATCGAGCGGCGTTTCACCTCGATCGTACACCCGCAAGCAAATGGTCGGATCGAGGTGACGAACCGCACGATTGTACAAGGATTGAAGAAGAGGCTAGACCGAGCTAAGGGTGATTGGTGAAAATCTCCCGGGTCCTCGGTCCTCTGAGCGACACCTCGGACTTCGCGGAGAAACCCTTTCGGTTTGGTCTACGGGACCGAGGCCGTTATACCGGCCGAGATCGGCGCACAAGCCCTCGCACTCTTCACTTCGACGGGGCCGGGAGCGAGGAGGACTGCGTGCCAACCTTGATGCTCTCGAGGAGAACGCGAGCTCGCCTTCATAAGCGAAGCCAAGTACTGAGGGCCGGTCGCACGATACTACAACAAAGGGTCAAAGCCTCCGCTCCAAGTGGCGACCTCGTCCCACTGAAATAATGAAGCCCGATGGGGTGGCGTCTTAACAAGTTGGATCCGACATGGGAAGGCCCATACCGCGTTCACAAGGACCTCGGCAAAGGGCTTACAAGCTAGCTCACCTATCCGGTGCACTTATCCCCGAACACGGCATATCACTCATTTAAGGAGGTACTTTACATAGCTTTGATTTCAGATCGGCATCATGTTAGTCCCTTTATTGTTTTGCCAAAATCGATGTTGATTACATATTCAATAAAACATTTATTTTCTAATGAATATTTCACTGTCTCATATCTATGTGAACATCCATTTGGATACACCACAATTATCCTTCACAAGGGACGCCCTACGAAGATGAAAACCCACTAAGTAGGGTACTCACTAAGCGCGCGCGCACTCACAGATTACTCGTTAAATTGAACGTCTAAGTGCAAGGTATACAGACAACTCATTAAATTGAACGTCTACATGCAAGCATACAGATCACTCATTAAGTTGAAGTATCTACATGCAAAAGACATCCAGATCGGATCTTGTCAAATTATGCCCTTTATTTGGGAAGATATACATACATATCTGATCTAAATACATTTACGACCAAAGCGAAGTCCTAAGCTATGTTTGTACCTCTCAGGGAAAATATACACTTGAACGAGTCTAAATACATTACGACTACATCAAAGTCCTAAGCTATATACAAACTCATTCGGGCTTCCGAGCTCCACCTCGCCAGTCTTGCTAAAGCCGCACGATTCGAACAAAATCTCGGTCGACGGTGCGCACTGAACGAACTCGGTGCCTTCGACCCAGTCGACAAGGCCGAACTCACCGTGACCTACTTCGGAAACGCTCGGCGCGGGCTCTGGGGCACCCCGTCCTGAAATGGTGACTCGGGACCACCGCGACCCGCTCAAGGTGTACTACGAGCCGCACAGACGGGTTCCAGGCCAGAGGCGTTCTGTGCCGAGTCACACCTCGGCCCCTTGGGCCTGACACCGGGCCAAGATCACGCCCTCGTCCCCGACCTGCCGTCCCTTCACGCCCGCCCCGACCGCCGTCCTCCACGCCCGACGATGTCTGGGCGCCGACCGCCGAGGACCGCCCTCTAAATGCTCCCCTCTCAGTTGGACCCATCAGACGGAGCACTTCGGCGTGATCAGCGTAGCCGCCCTCCTCTTCGGGTTCTTCTATTATTTGACCAGTGGAGCCCGCCGTAGACTCGTTGCGGGGCTGGGGCATGCGTCGTTTACGAAGGACCTCGTACATCTGCATGTACTTCATGATGGAGTCGAGGCAGTCTTTAAACTTTTTGCTATTAGGCCCCTCCTCATCCCTCAACACCATGCCCTCGCGACAAGCTCGAACTCGATCGTCGGCACGATATAGTAGTTCCACGGTCCGCGGATTACCTTCTCATACTCTGCATGCTCTTCCGAGATCCGAGCTAGCTCCTCCGTTGTCAGCTCGAGCCGCTCCTCGCATTGTATCAGCCGACCTTGGATCACATCGGCAGATAAGTCCGCCCCCTGGACTTCGAGTTGTATGATTCTTCGCTTTAGCGCCTCGTTCTCAGCCAGGAGGTGGGCCACTTCTCGATCGGCCTCTTGCAACTTCTTCCTCAAATCGGTGGACGACGTCGAGCTAGCCTCCATACTGACCAAAAACTGGGTCAGTTCGACAGATCGGCCCCCTCCAAAATGACACCTCTTCGTTCTTTTCGGCTAAGGCACCTCGGGCCTTTTCGGTTTAGTCAGCGGATCATGATCAAGCCGACATCTTGAAGCGGAATACTAAAGACAACAAAAAGACAAAGGACAAACACGTTCGGAAAATCGTCTTTTATTTATAATAAGGAAGCGTACAAGGCCGGGATCTAACGATCGGCAATATTTAACCTATTACATTTGGGTCGCTGACCTCGGCCGCCTTGTCGGAGTCGACGACCGCCTGCTCCTGCCCTTGGCCTCCACTCGGCTCCTCCTCTCCGCCTCCTCCTCCTCCTCCGCTTCGGCGCGCACCTCGGCAAGAAGCTCCTGCAGCTCAGGATCTTCATCCTCCTTGCACTGGGCAACGGCCTCCGCCGTCAGAAGGGAGGAGCTGGACGCCAGAGCCTCCAGAAGGGGGAAAGACCCAGCCCCGGCAACCACTCGGGCATAGTTCTTGTTCATCGTCTGGGTGGCGACCTCGACCCAGCCATGTTTCGCTTTGTCGAAATCAGGCATCTGGGCCGCCAACCCCTCCAGGTGGTCCGACACCACCTTCGTCCGAAGTACGGCGGCCAGGTCGGAGATAAAGGAGGAGAAGGTCTCCGATTCGATGAGTCTGCTGGTGAAGGCCCTTAACATCGGCCCTTGACCCTCCAGCAAGGCACTCCTCTCCTCGGCCATCTTCCTCTTCACCTCAGCCGTCTCCTCTCGCGACTCTTTGAGCTCGACCCGAGCCATCTCCAAGGCCCATGCCTTCTTCTTGAGGACGGTCTCGGCGGCCTCGGTGGCCTTCTTTGCAGCCTTAGCCACGGCCCTCTCGGCTTTGACGTCGGCCCTCGCGGCAGCGAGCGCAGCCTCGACAGTGATCTTTGCGGTCTCGGCAGCAGCCCGCCCCCTCTCCGATGCCTCATACCGAGAGGTGCCCTCAGCAATGTACCCCGCAATACGGTGCAGCTCCCCCATCACCGAATTGACATCCTGAAATTCAACATGGTCAGGAATGTATCGCGAAGGAAGCATCAAGAAATACAGAAGAGACCTATACCTTGGGGAAGGATATGGGGGAGCTGGAAGTCGGCGCCTCGTACGGTATCCGGGTACGAGTGTCCGCCCTCGGCTGGGGTGCCGTCACCAACAAGTTAAAGTCGTCCACCACCTCGGGCGCCTTGCCCGCCTCCACCTCGGGCGCCTTGCCCGCCACCACCACGGGCGCCTTGACCGCCTCGGCCCGCCTCGCCTTCTTTCTTGGCATGAGCTCGGCGACTTTATGAGGTCGCCTCGGCGCATCCACCGCCTCTACGGGAATCGAGCTTCACCGCAAAACAAGATAAGGAGTTGATGAGCACAAGAATAAGGAAGTACACAAAAATAAGGATAGTGGGGTGCCTCACACCGATCCGACCAGTCCGAGGAGCTCGGACCTATAAGCGCTCAGCCCGGCGTTGTTCAGGTTATCCTCGACGAAATCAATGGAGATTATCTCATCGAGGTCGTTCAGCATCTTCTCCATGGGGCCCAAGGGCTTGATTTTAACGTCCTTCATCGTCACCGAGGCCCCATTCATACCTCGGATGCCCTCGGCCGCGGGAAGAAATACCTATTCTCGATGGGACACCTTCGAGGGCCGCTATCTTAAGCTTCTACCGGGAGGCGGTGGTACACCCCTCCTATGGCCTTCACGCTAAAAAAATGCATCAACACCTCGAAGGACAACTCCTCCCCAACGCCATAGCAGGACAGCCCCAGCCCCACCACCGACCTAATGGAATTCGAGGTCAGTTGACATATGGTGATCTGAAAGTATTCTTGAAAGCTAAGGAAAATTGGGGCCAAAGGAAACCTAAGGCCAGCTATCAAGCTATCTACATACACGGTAATAAATCCCTCCGGAGGGGCCATCGCCCTATCATTCGGTCGCGGCAGGCACCACCACGCCTCCTCCCGGAATACGGTATTCGCCGTTATCTCAAAAGCTCCTCCAAGATCGCCCGACCTCGCCACGCCAACCCTAAGTTCGTCCCATACCGATGATACCGGCGGGACCCTAGCACTAAGTCCTATGGACCTACCCAGGCGGTTATAACACATATAGTCCTTTACATCGGAGGGCACACGGCCAGAAACCGAGGCAGAACCAGAATTTTCAGAACGAGAAGGAGAAGATGAAGAATACATACTTACTTTTCGATGAGATGTTTGGCTCCTTCAACAAGTTCAGAAAAGGTGGGAAGATTTTCAAAACATATAATCTCTGATGCAAAGTGTGGAAGAAGAAAGTGAACAATTGCCTTATTTGGGCCTATTTATAGGGCAAGTGGCGCCTAAAACGGCCGTTTCAACTTCTACACGTGCCTACCCGCGATTGGATGTGGCGTTCACGCGCACACGTGGTTCGAGTGCCCAACTGCCGCCTGGCGCGTATGACATACTCTACGGTAAGACAAACTGCCAGTCAGATCGTGTGATGATTACGTTGACCTCATACCGCTCGGACCTCGGACCTCGTCCGCTTCCACATCCAAGAAGGTGGCACCTCGGATCGGACCTCGGCGTCCGCCAGCGGACATCGCCTTGCAAGAACATCCCATCGGCTCGGTATCATCCGGCGATGATATCTCTATCCGGATCGCCTCGGCTCGGACCTCGGCATCCTCCGGGAGGCGGTGCCGCTCGGATCGGACCTCGGTGTAACATGACAGGGTCCCTATCCGGTCGGACTTGACTTCCTTCGCGACACATCTTTATCAAATGACCGGTGACTCGGCTCGGTCCCCAATAAGCGGCGCATGCCCGAGCGCCGGACCGTCTACCTCGGTTCGAATCAGCGAACCGATCAAATCCTAACACCAAAGAGATCGAGAAACCTTCGAGAACGGCATCACCGAGCAACATCCTACCTCGACGCGAGCATTCTTCACTTCACCTCGGCATGGCTGTTCTCGACTATTCGTGGAGGCTATGATGGGATATGGCCCAACCACGCCAGCGACAGCCCAAACGAGTGGGCACGACATTAGTAATGACCAGCGGTTAAGCGAGCCCGACCTTCAAACCCTAATCAGCCCCAAACCCTAATGAGGCGCCACCTTGCACGAAGGCGGCGTCCCTACGGTGAAGGCTAACAGGCCCTATGGACAAGAGGGCAGTCCCACACACGTAGGCTAAGAGTCCTACATGGGGAGGATCGGTTCCGCCTTAGGGGCCTCATATGTGTATAAATAGGAGTTAGATCGAAGGTAGAAGGTTAGCAACTTCTTGAATACTAAGAGCTTTTAGCCATACTCACTGTAATCAAAACATAGTGAAAGTATTGAGGAATCACTCCTCCGTGGACGTAGATCTCATTAACGATCGAACCACGTAAAAGCCTTGGTGTTCTTTACTGCTTTACATAAATCTTGCATATCTACATATATTAGATTTATCAATTTACTCCGAAACATTTCGGTTAGCAAAGACCAGTGGTTATGGGTATACAACAATACTTTACCAATTATATTGGAACAATTGCATGCAAATACACAAACTTTGAACTTTTTTGGAATTGCACACAATCTTGTCTTTCAGCCTACAAGTATGTGAATGTAATAATTATCTTCTTTTGCAAACGAAATTCAATTTTTTTCAAATCAAATTTAATGATGCAAAATTGAAATATAAGTTCTAAATTACATAAAATCCATTATATGGTGGAATTAAAATTTTAGTGATCTTTGGTGTTAGATTTGGGTTGAAGATATAACAAAAAAGAAATATCTATCTTGAATCAAGTGAGACAAAGGAAAATCCGTTGAAATATCGAGCCCTCATAACTTCGTTGGCACAAACACAACAAGTTTAGTCGTTGCAAGAACTGCAAAACAGAGTCGGATGGGTCCTCCAGAGGAGAAATTCCGACGCTCAAGTCATATTCTGTTTAAGAAATGAATTTGAGAGTATGCAGTATTCAGCTGAGAGCAAATAACATGTGTACCTCCTTACAAATAAAGGGGTGAGGTATTTATAGCATACTGACATTTTAGACTTATACCCTATCAAATGGGTGAATATATCTTTTACCGGGGTGTGTTCCCAAATGCATAGCTAGGATGCCGTAAAATATACATTATAGCCTGCAAGTTTGTTAGAATATTCCTAGTATGGTCCTCAATTGTAGATACCTATGTGTATCATATACATAGTACTTGAGGTACTGAAAGGAGGACATGTGTAATAGTCCTCAATTGTACCTGAGCTTATCTGATAGTCATCGATCAACTCTGATTAATAGACGCTTAAGTCTATCAACAGAAAAAATTGTTAGAGAGTGATTTGAAGGTTTTCTTGATTTTTGGCTTTAAAGACTAAAACAGACATATCTGTAGATTGTATATGAGTTCTGTCATATCAACTCTAACAAACCAACTCTATCATATCAAGCCCTACCATATCATACCTCATTATGTGTTTCTTATGGGGTGTTAGATTTACGAAGATGCACAGGAATAGGAAGAAGAAAATCAGTTTCATTCATTCCATGAGATGTACATTTATACAGATTCTCACAACAAACAAATACATTAAGCTGACAGTTGCCACATCAGCAAAACCGTTTTAACAAACTGTAACAACTTGAAAACAACATAACTAACTCAACTAACTCCTAACAGCTGATTAGTTAATACAACCTCCACTCAACATTAACTATCTTTTTTTTTCAAACGGTAATTTGTTGATTAGTGACTGAAACCGTGAGATAGTAACTGGCTTTGTGAGAATGTCTGCCTTTTGATCTTGAGAGAAAATGTAACGAACTTCCAATTCCTTTTGTAACACTTTATCTCGAACAAAATGGATGTCGATTTCAATATGTTTTGTGCGTGCATGCAAAATGGGGTTTGAAGCCATTGCAGTCGCACTACTGCTATCACACCAAATGACAGGAGATGTAGTTACTTAAAAACCAATCTCCTGAAGCAATGCCTTGATCCATATCAACTCCATGGAAGTGTCAGCCAACGAACGATATTCTGACTCAGTAGAGCTTCTTACAACAATACCTTGCTTCTTCGAGCTCCATGACAACAGATTTGGGCCCAAAAATACAAGATAACCACCAGTTGATTTTCGGTCATCAATTGACCCTGCCCAATCCACATCAGAGAAGGCGTGTAACATGAGCGAGTATGATGGTGGCGAAGAGTAATCCATAGTCCCCTTAAGATAACGAAGCAAGCGTTTGCAAGCTTTCCACTGAGACACCGTAGGATTCTGCATGAACTGGCTCAGCTTGTTAACAATGAAAGAGATATCGGGCCGCATAATAGTCAGTATTGAAGAGCTCCAATTATACTCAGAAAGAATGTGGGATCAGAAAAATGAGGGCTATCGGATTTATGAAGTTTACTGCCAAAATCATAGGGTGAAGAGGTAGTTTTGCTATCCAGTAGGTTAGTTTTGCTGAGAAGGCTACGAATATATTTGGTTTGGGCAAGATGAAAATTCTGATGCTTACGAGACACCTCGATGCCAAGAAAAAAACTGACATCACCCAATGTTTTGAGCGCAAATTCATCAGACAAGGTTTGGATAAAATGTTGAATGAGAGAAGGGTCATCACCCGTGATGAGTATATCATCTACATAAACTAATACCAAGAGCAGCTTCCCATTCATTCGCAAATAGAAAAATGAATGATCCGATGTGGAGTATTTGAAACCAAAGCTGAGAAGATGAGATTTGAGTCGTTCATACCAAGCCCGAGGAGCTTGCTTTAAACCATAGAGAGACTTCTTAAGACGACACACCCAATCCGGATGTTGAGAATCAACAAAACCAGGAGGCTGCTTCATGTACACCGGCTTGTCAAGATGACCATTAAGAAATGCATTGTTGATATCAATGTGTTTGATATCCCATCGGTATGTGGCAGCTAAAGAGAACAAGAGTCTCACAGAAACCGGCTTGACTACAGGACTAAAAGTCTCCAAGAAATCCAATCCAGCCAATTGCTGAAAACCCTTAGCCACAAGTCTGGCCTCGAGCTTGTCTAGAGTATCATCAGCATGCAATTTTACTCTATAAACCCACTTGCAGTCAATAGGATTCATGGCAGTAGAGGGTGAAATCACATCCTACATATCCTTTAGTTTAATGGCCTCGATTTCCTCAGCCATGGCTTTGAACCATAGGGGGTGATTAATAGCTTCCTCATCAGAGAGAGGTTCTGAAAACCTTCTTTAGTGGAGCCAGAAGATGAAGAAGAAATGAGAGCACTAGGAGAGAAACTGGATATGGCTATATAGACCTTTGGTTTAAAAATACCACATTTCGATCGTGTAGCCATAGGATGAATATTTAAGGAGGGACATGGCGAAGAGGAAGGGGAAGTGTTTGATGTGGAGTCGGCAGACAAGTGAGATTGAACAGTGGGACTGGGAACAGATATGATAGGCGAAGAGGAGCTGGGAGATATACTAGAAGATGCAACAAGAGGATGAGTAAGTGGATGTGGAGTAGCTATTGAGGATATAGAATGAGTAGAGTGTGTAGAGGAAGTAGATGAAAGACTAGGAGGAGAAAATGGGACATCAGGTATAGAGAAGTTTGTAGGTATTTGAGCTGAAGAGTGCGAGGATTGGAAAAGCGTTGTATAGGGAAACTCTTGTTCATTGAACAACACCATTCGAGCCATGTACAATCTTCCAGACGGATGAAGGCATCTATAGCCTTTATGCATGGGGCTGTATCCAAGAAAAATGCATTTGAAGGATCGAAATTGTAGTTTTGAAGTATTATATGGGCGAAGGTATGGAAAACAGCTACACCCAAACACCTTAAGCAAGCTATAATCTGGGACAGAGTGGAACAAAATTTGATATGGGGAAGTGTTTTGTAATGTTGGTGTGGGCAATCTATTTATGAGAAACACTGCCGTAGTAAAAGCATCCCACCAGAATTTTGACGGAAAAAGGATTCTGCATGAACTAGCTCAGCTTGTTAACAATGAAAGAGATATCGGGCTGCGTAATGGTCAAGTATTGAAGAGCTCCAATTATGGGGTAAGTTGAGAATGATTAATTTTAACAATAGGCCATTATGTGTTTCTTATGGGGTAAGTTGAGAATGATTCATTTTAACAATAGGCCTGAATGAGTCGGTGTATGTTTATTCCATATCATTTGATACGGAAACAATCCTCTCAAAATGACTATTGTCATTTGGTCGATTCAGATTTTAGTTTCTATCATTAATTAGGTTGAGAAAAGATTAAATAGATTATCTGAGTCACCCTAAACCAACTTTCTTGGTGTAATGCATTCTGATAAATCACATTTTCTAATGAAGAAATCGGAGATAAAGGAAAAATAAGACTCCAACATGATTTTGTACACTCATCATTTTCGTCATCAATTAACCTAACTTATTCCAAAATAATCATAATCACAAATTGCCTTCTTCTACATAGGTATCAATAAATGAACACAAACAAATATAAACAATCAGAAGGAACACCAAAACTCAACTCTCAAGAAAAAAGACCTTTGATCAATGTGTCAAAATAAGGCCAAATAAAAGGCAACCAATTTGAGACTGTCTCGACAAGGACCAATGCCTTCATTTTGGAAACGATTCCATGAAATTCTTAATATTTTCAACATCTTCTTCCGATTGTGGATACTTTTGTGGCCTAAAAAGCTTCCACATTCCAACCGTGTGTCGCCTCTCAACCGCAGATTTCTCTGCAAACCTTCCATATATCTTCTCACAATCCGGATACGGCTTCACAAACATGTTATAGAATCTCAACCTACTCAACCTAACCAACTTCCTCAAACCAACCTCGTCCCCTAATCCACCCCTCGACCTCAAATGCTCAATCACATTGAAACGAGGCACGATTTGCTTATCATAGTTCACCCCAAGGTACTCAGGAACCTCAACCAAACACTCAATACCAAACTTCATCTCACCAACCAAAACTCAATCTTCCTCTCGATATCCTTTATCTCGTAGAGGATCACCTTAGCTCCTTCCACAGCACCGTAAACGCATCTCTATATATCAAACCATGTTTCCTCAAGCAATCAACCCTCAGCTTCACTCTGTACCCGGCCCTAAATTCTCCATCCCCAAAAATACTCTCCTTGATCGCCAACCGGCATTTCAAGCTTCGTAGCATCTCCAAACAATGTGAGAGCTCCCCATTTTCCAGACCAAGAACTTGTGGCTCTGTCACCACCTCCGTCCTAACATCACTTAAGCTAAACCCCAAATCCAAAAACTCATCAAGTAAAGGTTTCAATCGCTTCTCCACTCCAAATTCGAGAACTCTAGGAACTAAACGTATCACCCTATCAATTTCACCTCTGCAGAGTCCAATTCCCATCAAGAACTCAACTTTATCGTGAAGTTCATCCTCAACTGACATGATCGACATAGGCACAGTCTCTAAAACCCTAGTAACAGTGGCCTCTTTAAACCCCAAACCCTTCAAACACGCCAAACGCCTACGAACATCATTTGGGCTTAACCCAAATTTCGAAGCTAATTCAAGAATGTTACTGATTGCAACCGACGAAATATTGTGGATACCCAACTGATTAATACCCAATTTCCAATTTTCCAAGAACGCAAACTGCAGAACTCTGGGACAACTTGTTACTGTCGAAACGAGAAATTCTTGAGAGGGGTTTAAGGATAGCAAGATTTTGAAGGAATTTTCGATTTCTCGGGGAGCTGAATTCTGTAAAAATTCAATCTTTTTGAGGAAATCAGGGAACTCCTGCGGCGGGAAGCCATACCTCCGGAAGAGATTACAGAGAGGATTCAGATTTTCGTGATGGGGTGGTGAAGTTGTGGAGAGAGATCGGAACGACCGATTCGGGAATGGAGGAGTGGTGAAGGAAATCGATGATTTGGTGATGTAATGAAACAAGGGTTTAATGCGAATCGTCATTTTCTGGTTATCATTGCAGCTCTTGCCTGAATTTTGACGAAGATTGAGTTTCTGTTGAGCGGCGATGGGAGGTAGGGTTTGGAATTGGACTTTTTATTTTTATTTATTGAGTTTTTTCCCCCCTTTTTTTTTTACAAAACATCCTAAGGGATTGGAAATTTAAGATACCCAACTTATATATAAATCAATCAGAAGGAGAAAATATGCATATCATTATCGTCTGTTGGAGGAAAGTGGCAAAATTAGCTGTGTGAGATTTCCAAATTGGCGAGTGAAGTCTTGTACATAGGAGATATTCGTAAAATTACAACTAGGATTAGGATTTTGTTAAAGATTAATTGGGTTCTTAGTCGAGATAAATATGTACTGGGGGAGAATTGAAATCTAACTCATGCTGCTATAATAATAATAGTAAAAATATACCACTAAACTACATGAATCGTGTTTATTGGGGGCGTAGCTTTTCTTTCGAAATGATTGGAGTATATCATTTGGGAGCATGTAGATGTGTAATAGATGTAGTGTTTATTGCAAAGTTTAACAATCAAAATATTTATATATAAACTATTTGTATCTTGTATTTGCAGTTAGCTTCTTTTTTTTTTAGCTAATTAGTTGATTTATTTAGAACTCGTATAGTCGTATATTATAGTTTGAGCTATTTTGGTCACAATTAAAAACAAATCGTTTAACAATCAAATGTTGATTTATAAATTATTTATATCGTGTTTTTGCAGTTGGCTTATATTTTTATGCTTTGAGGTAGTTAGCTGATTTATTTAGAACTCGTAAAGTCGTTTATTATAGTTTGAGCTATTTTGGCAACAATTAAAAACAAATAATGCTTAAAATCACACTATAATTTATTTTATTTTTTTAAAAAGGCTAAAAGGGGACCTAAAAAAAGCTCCCAGCGAGGATCGAACTCGCGACCTTTCGCTTACGAAGCGAACGCAATACCACTATGCTATGGAAGCCTCGTGATTCATAATTTATGTAAATTATTTGATATTCAAACTATTGTCCTAGAAATTATCTTTAAAAGCTTGTATTGTGCATTTTACTGAGCCCTGAACACTTTTTTTAGGAAGGAATTTTTAATTCCTAATATATGCTGTGTTAAAAAAATTCAGGAAAAAGTCTCTTAACATCAAATCTTGTCAACTAAAGTCTCAAGCATGTATTAGATTCATCGGCTAGTGGCTAGGTTCTCACACTTCTTTTATTTTCAGACTAGGATCATTTGAAAGGTTTATTCAGTTAGATATGTTTGTAGAGATGCAGAGAAAGCGAACAAAATCTACTATTGTTCATTTAAATCATTAAATTTTGAAATATAATTATCATCTCCAACGGTTAACTATAATTGGATCGAAGAAAAAATATTACATGTTTTAAGAACTTTAACTAGATGAATCACATGTATTATCCACAAATTCAAGCAAGATGTGATCGGCTCACTGCAATTTAAGGATGAATCGAACTATAAACCAACAAAACAAAATGAGAGAGAGGGAGAGTGCTATTAACAACCACAAACGACCCATAACCATATCTGATGTTGATAGTAGGGAGAGCGCATAACATTATTTTGTCATAAGCTTCAACAACAGCTCGAAACAACATCTAAGGGATATCATGTGATTTTAGCAATGAATGCACTCGATTTACGACACAAGAAAGGTAAACCATATTACAATTCACAATGTCTCAAGAACTGAAGATGAACATATTTGCTATTCCCCATTTTGAATGGGGCCTAGCCAGAGTTGACGACAATCTCATTTTTGAATTTGATAAGCCAAAGGCACTAGTTGCTGCCATCTCCAAAGAGGTATCCCAAGGAAGATCCACCACCTGGGGCCGCATGGACTTTAGTAGAAGGTCGATCCTGAAAGATTCGATCCCAATGTTATTGGTGGTAGAAAGATGTGATCGATCAACTATAGGGCATGGGAATCAAACATGGGGACTTATTACGAACAAAATTTCAAAACATGGTTCATCGGGGAAATATGATAATAAGCCAAAGTGTATATAAAAAATTCTAGTAGAACCCAGGTTGGAATTTGGAACAATCATACGTAGAACTGATATCAACACTATCATATGAACACAAAAATAACACTCAGAATATAATATAAGTAGCCAGTGATTTCATTTTATTGGAACCTAACATGCAGTTATGCACTTGACCCAACGACTAGCAAAATGATTTTATTTTATTTTTTTTACAATCTGAACCCAATAATTAGAGCACGCGGTATTAGACATACCTTCTTTGAGAGCAATGTCGTTCTCACCCCAAGATACCCATGTTTTAGTTGTAAAGTACATACTGCCACCTTATCTAGGGCAGAAATACAAGAACAAACTAATGCTTTTCAATTTATTCAGAAATTCCTGGTAACATAAAAATATTTTGAGAGACAGAAACTCCAGAAGATGAACAAAGACCTATTATGGTAATGGGAGGAGCTACACTCTTCTAAAGAATAGTTTATTGAAATTCTTAGATGCTCCAAGCAAACATTGAATATCTATCTTCAACTTGGCATCCAAGCCTATTTTCATAGCCTAAATCTTATTTCTCAAAAGCCTGGACTTAATTATCAAATCATAGTATCATACTTTTCATTCTATCTGAGAACGTGTAAACAGGTTAGATATCTATTCAACATGCGGACTGATGTTCTTGACTCATCACTTCAAACTCCACCAACAGCAAATTTTCTTTCTAAGGCATTCCAAACAACTTATCTTAATACATTACTAGCAAATTCTTCAGAATCATTTAATTATTTTGAGCTTCTACAAACTAAAAACAATAATGAACCTGAAAATAGAACAAACATTTTTACAGTAAGCATTTGATCAACAGGGAAAGCAGTCAAGCACCTCAATGAACCAGTTACCAGGAGCTTGCAACTTAACACATTGCTCAAGGATAACACTAATAGGGAATGTAATAAACATAGTATGAGAGAGCAGCGATTGTATATGACAAAGAATGATATGCATACCGTGAGGAAGTTCCCAGTGTTCTGGCCATCTGCCCGGTAATAGTTATTCTTATGATTTCCCTGGATACCAGCAGGAATCTGCTTTGGAGCATCACCAGATGGTGCAGAAGATGGTGCAGCAGAAGGCTGCTTCTCTGGTATCACACAAGCAACTGGGGCTGGCTTCTCAACAGGTGCCTGCACATTGTTTGTCGCAGGTTTTGGAGCAGGAGCTTCCCCACTTCCAAAAAGGTAGCCCAGAGAACTCTGCCCTCCACCACTGCTAACTCCACGACCCATTCACTCTGCGAAGATGGGAATTCAACTTCCTTCATCACATAAATGATTTGAATAATATCATGCTTTGGTTAGTCGAATACTCAAATGGGATAAAAAAGATTTGCTTTTAGATTACACAAAAGATTATGTGGTGACATAAATTCAACATACTTGGATCTACAAAATTATAGTGTCTATCTTCTTCAATATAATTTTCCCTTTTTAAGTTGGGGCCTTTGGGGAGGATGGAATTGGGGATAAAATGTTGATGAAAATAGTCCAAATTAAGAATTATATCTGATTTAAATTCTACCGCTTCAAGTTTCGGAATCAAATATTGAGTCTCCCTCTCTCTCACACACACAAAACTCCATTTTCCACTAAACTACACAATTTTCCCCAGCATCCGACAAAATAAACAATGTTAAAAAAATTAATTAATTATGAATTCCATATCGTATATCCACTGACTGATCGCAACAGACAGAAAACGGATTACTGAATTATTGAAAGCAACAAAATAAAATAATAACTATTTGAAGAACATAAATAATTGAAATGAAAATGAGAGAGCGATGTCGACATCAGTTTCCCAGCAGCACAAGCAATAATTTTCTACGAACTAAAACGATAGATCTGAATGAAAACAACCAAAACAATCAAAATTCTGCTTCATTCAAAGCTTCGACATTAAATCACAAAATATGTAGAGACAGAGAGAGGGGGGGTTTTACCTGTGTTGTGAGGGATCGGATCAGATCTGATCAGCGGAGAGAAGATAGCAAGTGGGGAGAGTGAACTGTGAAAGGTTACTACTGTCACTGTATATCAATTTATAATAGGATTAGGTATTAAAGAAACCACATCAATTCTCTAAATTTTTCTTATTTTTGCTTTCTTATTTTTCTATTTCATACCTTCTAATCACTTTATAATTTTATATTAATTTTGCATGAAACTTAGTTAAGAATCTATATAGAAAATATTTTATACTCAAATTCCAACCAAATTTTCCTTTTAATTGATAGAGTGATTGATGTTAATATCATTAAACTATGCCATCAATAATTTATTTACTCTAATTTGATCAAATAAATAGTTTTAACTAAATATTTTAAAAAAACTTATGCCACCAAATTAATAATTTATTTACTATACTATTTAATAAAAAAATATTTTAGATGCATTATATAAAATATATCAAATTATATGTATTTATTGTGACATGGTAGTAATCATAGTGGATTATATTATCTTCTTTCCTTTTGACATAATTTAAAAAACAAATCTATGTAATTAGTTTAGTAAAACTATCACGATTTTCATACTCATCCCATATGATTATTTTAATTTTAAATATAATTAAATGTGGTATATCGACAAAAATATTAATCCATGCATATTTACTAAGAAAAATTATACTTTAGAAATAAAAATAGAAAATAATCTATTGCAATGGCAATAAAAATTAAAAGACAAAAATAAATTATGTTTTGAATTTATGAAATCTCATGAAAAAATAATGTGAGATTCAAAACCTAAATAAAAGATAAATTTTGTATGATTTTTAATCAAATTTGGAAACCCACATCCATTTTTCATTAGGCTTCATCAATTTAAAATCTAACTAAAATGATATAGATGTAATTGCACATCGATTTTTCATGATATTTCATCAATCCAAAACTTAAAAAAATGATTTAGTTTTTATAATTAATTTTTAAACAATAGTTTTGGATTTAAGTTAGGAGGCATTACTATACGGGTTTGAGACGAGAATGAGTAATTAGCATGTCTATATATATTATTAATGTTACTCCATATTATTCATAATTTATTGAGATGGATAACCAAATATTGTAATAATTTTATTAATTATTTAGATCTATTATAAATAGATTCGGGTATTAATAGGTATTACTAGAAGGGTTTGGGATGAGAATGAATAATAAAATTATTTTTAACTCCAGATTGAGATAAGTATGAGTATATAAATTATAAACTAGTATGAGCATTAAACAACATGCTTAAGTGGATTTTCTTTAATTTTAAACTTTTGTTATTCGATATATTTATTATTAATGTTTATTTTGTAATATTCAAGTTGTTGTTACGATGGATTCTCTCACGGTACTTATGCGCTATCGGTCATTGAGGAATACTTAGGCTTAGAGGGTGGTTTATTGTAACAACTTATTTTATAGATTTAAATTAGAATTAGAAAATTAATGAGTATTGTATGAGGTTTGAGGCAAAAGCAGTAGTAAAATCATTTTACATTGGATTTGAAAAATGTACGAGTATTCTAGGCGGGTTTGAATAGTTGAACCATAGCCTCATTAATTTAATTCACCAATTGATATTTTAGTAAACTTCACAATTTGAAGAGTATATACAAATTGGAAATTTATTTTAATTAATAATATGTATTGTTAATGTTTACTCTGTAATGTTTGGATTTTATTGAGACACATAACAAATTACTATAGTAACTTATTTTATAAATTCAAACAAGTTCAAAAGTTAGGGGATGTTACTATACGGGTTTGAGATGAATAATAATTAGTGGGTATCTGTACTATGTATGATATATATATATATAACATTTGAATTTTATTAAGAAAGATAAAAAATTATTTGAACAAATTATATTTAATTATTTATATATTTTATTAATTTAAATAGGTAATTATCGATATTATCATATAAGTTTTCGATGAGAATCAATGAGCCTAATCAATTTTAAAATTGAGTTTGAGCTAAGTACAAGTATATGAATTTTAAATAGTGTATGAACAACAATCGACATACCTATGTGAAATTTTCTCTAATTTTTAATCTTTTGTTATTTATTCATCTCTTATTAATGTTCACTTTGTAATATTTGGATTATTATTGTGACGGATAAGCAATTGTTTTAATAAATTATATTTATAAGTTTGAAAAAATTATAGTAATTTGTGAATATGATTATAAATTACGACGTACAATGATTATCCGTCAAAATTTGACGGGTTACACACTAGCAATTTATAGTTTGGGGAATACAAAATAATTTTGTAATGTGAATAAAACTCAATATTCTAAAATCGCTGAGTGTCTAATAACGCTTTAAAGAAAGGCTGCATCTAATTTACGGTGTCCAAATATTACCTTACATGCAATTGCCTTTTTTTTTTTCTTTCCTTTTTGATTAAATTATCGACCCAATTTATCGCCGCCGATGAAGATAAGCAGAAAAACAGCTGCTTCTGCAAGGGATCTGATTGGTAGAAGAGTAATTGCGGCTAAATCTTCGCCTGAATTCTGTAATTTTGTTCCAACATTCTCTTATTTCTTTTCGAATTTCCCTGATTTCAGTCGCAAAAATAAACCCTTTTCACCTAAGCTGCCTAGAATAGACTTGAGCTGTGTTCATGAATTGAATGATGCTGTTAATTTGTTTCACGAAATGGTGAGAATGTGTCCGCAGCCTTCGGTTGTTGATTTCACGAAACTTTTGAATGTTGTTGTTAAGATGAAACATTACTCTATTGCCCTTTCTCTGTTCGACGAAATGCGTCGAATGGGTGCCCCCTTGAATGATTACCCGATGAACATTGCAATTAATTGCTACTGTTGTCTGAAACGTGTAGACTACGGTTTTGCTATAGTGGGGATGCTCTTAAAGAGCGGTTATGAACCAAATGTCAAGACATTTAGCACTCTCATTAAAGGGCTGTTTTTTGATGACAAGGTTGGCGACGCCATGAAATTGTTCAATAAGTTTCTGGGTTTGAAACTATGTGAGCCTAATAATGTTATGATTCTGACTTTGATAGATGGGCTATGTAAAGCTGGACAGATTTTTGCAGCCCATGATTTACTTTGTAGATTAGACAGAAATGGGCAAAGACTTGATGTTTGGGCTTATAGTGCATTAATTCACGGATTATGCAAGAGTGGAATGGTGGATGATGCCTTCCATCTTCTATCCAAGATGATTGACAAAGGTATTTCGCCTAATGTTGTCACATATAATTCAATGATTCAGGGGTTGTGTGATGTTGGTAGACTGAAGGATGTTAAAGTTTTGGTGAATGAAATGATCGGTTCTAGTGTACCTTTGAATGTCGTAACTTTCAGTATATTAATTGATGCATATTGCAAGGACGGTAAGATGGAAGAGGCTGAGGATTTGTTAAAAGTTATGATGCAACAGAATAGTTGTCCTAATATTGTCACTTATAGTGCATTGATAGATGGGTTTTGTTTGAGAGGTGAAATGGATAAAGCCAAAGAAGTACTGGATTCCATGGTAGAGAGGGGTCTTAAGCCTGATATTGTCAGCTATAACAGCTTAATCAATGGATACTGCAAGAAGGGAAGATTGGATGAAGCCTGGCTTCTCTTTCTCAACATTCCTCGTAAAGGTTTGGTGCATAATACACGTACTTATAATACCATGATACATGGTTTTTTTAGTAAAGACAGATTTTCTGATGGCTGGAAGCTTTTCAAGGATATGGAAGCTCGACGAATAAGTCCTAACATATGTTCTTATACAACATTGATGGGTGGGTTGTGCAAGAATGGGAAGACTGATGAAGCTCTTTCATTACTGCACACGATTGAAGGGAAGGGTGTTAATCCTGATATATACACATATGGTGCTCTAATTAATGGATTATGCAAAAATGGAAAACATGATGTAGCAAGAGATCTTTTCAATCTACTTCCTTCCAAAGGGTTGCAACCTAATGTTCGTATATACACGATGATCATTGATTCAGTTTGTCAAGTAGGGTCTGTGGAGGAGGCAAAACTTTTGCTTGTGGAGATGGAGAACTGCGGTTGCCCGCCCAATAGCGTGACATACAACGTTATTGTGCAGTGTTTGCTGAAGAAAAATGATCTTCACAAGGCGATACCATTCCTGAAAGAAATGCATCAAAGAGAATTCTCAGCAAACTCTGTCACTCTCTCTATGCTAATTGATCGAGTGCAAGGACAAAATGAAGACGATTTTATTCTCAAATTGATGAAGAATGTTTTGCCCAAGGAAATTTTCCCGAGTTAACTCGAGCATCGTGGAAGATCTGCATGCTTGTTCTCAAAAGATTACTGCAAGATAGGTAATTACTAATTATCCAATGATTTGTGTAGTTTTGGCATGAACTAAATTCATTTATGCTGTTTTAATAATTTAATGTGTTTTAATTGACCGTAGTACTTTAAATAACTAGCTTTGGTGTTGAATTTATAGTTCCAAATCAATTGCATGATTTAATTATGCACCTTTGTCACCCAATTTGTCTCTGGTCTTGATATGTATGATATTTCAGATTTTTTAAGTTCGGATATGAGTAGTGGTTTAGGGAACTTTTGACCAAAATTTCAATTAACATTTGTATTGATTAGTTCTATAGTACAAATTTGTTTTGCAGCATTATCGGCTTGTTTTGAGCACATTTGTTAGTGTTTTTGGAATTAAAACCTAATTCGATGCTGCCAAGGAGGATTAATTTCTTGCTTGGCTGACTACAGATTCTATGGAAACTTGTCTGGAATTTGTATTCAACGCGGATAAAGGGTAGATGATCTGCGAATCTTATTGAGTAATTTGAGAGTGGCGATTCATCAATTGTATCGTCAAATTTGGGCTGGTATGTGTGTGTCACGTTTGCCTTATTGTTGTTTCGTAGTTAAATTTAGAAGTTAGATGAAACACCTCTGTTGTATAGGATTGTTGTGGTGTATTACTATTTACTACGAGGTATCTTTGCATTATATTCTCTTCGTAATCTTGATTTTCGGAACTCATTATTTCAAATCTATCTTCAAGTTCTTTTGAGTTTTGTTTTACAAGATAAAAAAAATTGTGTGATGTATTTGAAGTTTGATTTATGATGTAGGTGCTGTGCCTAATCTCTATATATAGTGATAGTACACAATATTGTAGTTATTCGATCACTATGAATATACTCTGAAAGTTCCCAGAATCATTCATGGCTTCCTTTCTTCTTTTTGCTCATTTCCTTTCACTCCTTGATCCGGAAAGAGTTGTACACGTCTTAAAAGTTGTTCCATTCTTTAGTATTCTGTAACTTTGCTATTCTATATTTTTATAACATGGATTGAACTTGCATTTGCTTTTATGTTTAGGACATAGTTATTTTCATTTCAGCCATTAAAATAGTTCTTTTGCACTCTTCAGTCCGTTTTCAAATTGGTTGATTTGATTGATAATGGATGCTGGTTTTGTGGCGTGATGAACTGTTCTTTTGCTTAATTGGTCTCGTTTATTCGAAAAGAATTTAAAGAAAATAATAATGATAAATCAAATCTCTCTTCTTGGGCTCCGCTTAGGTTTTGGGGATTGTAGAGGGATGAAGGAATAACTTTGTTTGGATTGAGCAGCTGGTGGTGTGGGGATTAATTACGTGCTGCCACCTTTTTATTGGCATATTTGAGGCAGAGAGAGGGGGAAGGTGGCTGAGATACAGGGATGACAATGGGCCGGATCTGGACCAGATCTGGCTAGGTCCAGATCAGGATCAGATTTTTTGCTTTGGTTCGGATCCGGTCAGGATCCATTGGGTCAAAAAATTTAATCAGGATCCGGATCCATAAGATCCACGAGGTCCGAGGTCTGAACCGGATCCATATGTTTTCGTTCTAAAATAAATTCTAAATCAACTATAATTCATGAACACCATAATAATCTAAATACACAATAATACTATAATAATTATTTAGAATTTCTACAAATATCACTAGGGTGTCTGAGAGAAAATTATAGAGAGAGGTATGCGATGGGGGTGGAGAGAAATATTACAGTGAAAGGGAAACAGGGAGGGGAACGCTGTGAGAGTGCAGAGAGATAAGATAGAGTGCATTTACAGAGAGAGAATATAGAGGCCGAGAATAAATAGACGCAACTATTCTTTCTCGTTTCCACTTGCAAGATGGAATAGCAAAAAGCGACCATCTGAGAAGATGCAATTTGGGATTCATACTATTGGTAGTGGAATTCCTAATCATTATTTCTTTACCTATGCTCAGTGATATATAAATCAAAGTCCAACATTGGAAAAAGAAGAAAGTGAAAAGAAAAAGAAGAAAGTGAAAATGAAAAGAAGAAAGTGAAAAGAATATAAAATAATTATTTAGATTAACTAATTTAATTATAATAAAATAATGATTTTCGGACCAACCCTATTAGGCTCGGGCTATTTTTGGTTTGGGCTAAATTGTCATTCCAAGTCATGGTATTATTCTTATTCTCAAGACAATTAAAGTCCAATATTTGATTTGTTGAATCAACATCTCGAACTACGAGAATTTGAAAGTTTGGTTCATCAAAAAATTTGGAATTTTTTTAAACGTAGATAATTGAAATACTAAGTATGTATTTATTAAATTGTAAAAGTCAGATTGATCGAAATCACTAATATACATATTTAGTAAAAATTATTGTTATTTAAATGAGAATTGTCCCAGAAAATAATTCTATTGTTGCATAGATAATTAATCTCTACAAGCAAAGTAACATGATTCATATACTAGAAGCGCAAACACAAGCCCAGCCAAATTAAGGGAGGAAGCCCACAATATTGCGGCAAACAAATTCATGCATGTATATACATCACAGTTCTAACAAAGGAGATGAATATGTATATTAAAGTTATTTAGATTAACTAATTTAATTATAATAAAATTATATATATATATATATATATATATATATATATATATATAGCGGGTCCACGGGTGGGATCGGACCGGATCCGGTCTTAAAATCTAAACTCGGATCGGATCCGAAATATTGATATATGTTCGGATCCGATCCGGATCCGTCGGATCAGATTTTTAGGATCGAGATCCTTAAAATGGATCGGATCACGGATCTGGGCCGGGTCTGGATCCGTTGCCATCCCTAGATACTGATGAGAAAGCTTTCTCTTCTTTCTCAATGGTGATTGAATGGGATAGCCTTCCTTCTTCTTCCGACTGACTTTCAACATTTTACGCCTCCTCGCTTTTCCTTCTTACCTCAAATTTCGATGAAGGACGTTTTGTTTGGTGGATGAGATATATAAGATTGATAGGATAGAGTATGATGAGACTATGATTATTGTGTTTGGATTGTTTAATTGTTGTGTAGGATAAGTTAAAAGGATTATGATTAAAATATAGTAGGAATTGAAGACATCACATTAATTCTTTATCCTATGTGAATTTTTCTTATTTTTCTTTCTTATTTTCTACATTTCTATTTTATACATTTAATCACTATAATCTCACATTGATTTTGTGTGAAAAGGACATTCTAATTCTCCAAGTTCCAATCAATTTTCACTTTTAATTGGAGTTATTGATATTAATATTATTAAACTACACCATCAATAGTTTATTTAATTTAATTTGACCATATAAATAGTTTTGACTAAATATCTTTTTTAAAAAAATTAAATTGACTAAATTAGGAGTAGTTTATTTACTACACTATTTAATAAAAAATATTTTATATGAATTATACAAAAATATATCAGATTATGTCCATTTCTTGTGATATGGCTCAGTGGCACTAATCAGAATGGATTATATAATATTCTTTCTCTTTTTTCATATAATCTAATAAAATAAATCTAATGTAATTAGATTAGTAAAACTGTCATGATTTTCTTAGCTAGCTCATTCAATTTGATAGATTTTTAATTTTAAATACAATTAAATGTGGTATATCAACAAAAAAGATGAATCCATACTTATTTACTAAGAAAATCTATAATTTGGAAATAAAAAAATAGAAAATAATCCATTGTGGTGGAAATAAAAATCAAAAGACGAAAATGAATTTATGTTTTGGATTTATAAAGTCTCCCAATTCAAAATCTAAATAAAATATATTTTATATAGTTTCAATCAAATTTGGAAACCTAAATTTTCATTAAACTTCATCAGTTTAAAATCTAACTAAAATGCTATAATTTTAATCGCATGTCATTTTTCATGAGATTTTATCAATCTGAAATTTAAATAAAAAGATAGAATTTTCACAATTCATTTTAAACAATAGTCTTGGATTTAAGTTAGTGGGCAATACTATATGGCTTTAAGACGAGAATGAGCAAATTAGTAGATATTTATACTATTTATTATTAATATTGACATATACTATTCATAATTTATTGATATAGATAATCACTTATTATAATAATTTATATTAATTATTTAGATATATTATAAATAGATTTGGGTAATTAGTAGGTAATATGATAAGGGTTTGAGATGAGAATGAATAATAGATTATTTTTTAAATCGTGTTGGGACATTAGACAAGTATGAGTATATAAATTCTAAACTGGTATGAACATTAAACGACATGCCTAAGTAGAATTTTCTCTAACTTTTAAACTTTTATTATTATTCTATTTACTATTATTGTTTATTTTGTAATATTCGGGTTGTTGTTACGATGGATAACTAATTATTGTAACAATTTATAATTATAAATTCAAATAGATTCAAAAAATTAACGAGTATTATCTACGAGTTTGAGACGGAAACAAGTAGCACACTCACTTTAAATTGGATTTGGGAAGAGTATGGGTATTTTAGACAAGTTTGGATAGGTGAACGCTAGTCTCATTAATTCGATTCATCAATTAATTTTTTATTAAACTTCATAATTTGGAGGGTATATATAAATTGAAAATTATTTTTATTTATAATATTTATTATTAATGTTTACTCTATAATATTTTTTCTTTATTGAGACATATAATCAATTACTATAATTACTTATTTTATAAATTCAAATGGTTTCAAAAATCGTGAGATGTTACTATACATGTTAGAGATGAGAATAAGTAATAAGCAGTATTTGTACTATATATATATATTATGTTTGAGTTTTATTAAGATATATAACCAATTATTGTAATAACTTATATTTAGTTATTTAGATATTTTATGAATTTAAATAGGAAATTAGCTGATACTATTATATAAGTTTCAGACGGGACCCAGATCGTAAAATCAATTTAAAAAAAATGAATTTGGGACAAGTATGAATATTTTAATTCTAAACAGGACAAAAACATTGATCGACATGCCTACGTGAAATTTTCTTTAATTTTTAATCTTTTGTTATTTATTATATTTATTATCAATATTTACTTTGTAATGTTCATATTGTTATTGTGACGGATAATCAATTAATTTAATAAGTCATATTTATAAATTCAAGAGAATTCTGGTTATTAACATGTACTATTATAAATTAAGACTTAAAATTATTTTTTATCGAAATTCGACGGGTTAAACCCACACTAACATATGTATACATACTTAGATAAAAGAGATTATAATGAGTCAATGACGTCTGATTGTGAATTACAAAGTAATACTATATTTTTCAGTTTTATTTATTTATTTTATTTAGCTAAATTTGTATTTGTCAGCTCGAAGAATAAAAAGAGGTTGTTTGGTATGTAAGTGAGAATTTTATTTTCTATTCTTTTAATTGCGACCTTTCAAAAGAAATATATTTGTGTAAGAATATAATAAGTATCGCAATTTATTTTTCGAACTCTTGTTTGATCTGAATAAATTTTGAAATTTTATATTGTGTTATAGGCACATCAGGAAATAACAATAACATATAATCAAATCTTACGAATTCTCTATTGAATGCATATAAGAAGTTGACAACTCAAATAATATAAAAAGCGAAGTTGAAGATTTTGATTGAACGAATGGAATGTTTAACAAGTAACGATATAATTTTTCAACTATGTTAGGTTTTGGCAATTGTTTTACTATACAATTCATACTTTGTGTATATATAAATATTATTGATGGGATATGGCCTTACCGCTCAAGCCCAATAGCAGGCCCAAGTGAACTGGGCATGACCTAATAGACGGCCTACGCGGTTCGGCCCAAAGCCCAACATCTAAACCTATTCAAGATCGAATCTAAGAAGAGATATTGAAGGAGATATTCGAGGATGAGATATCGCGGAGAGAGATCGGATCTGCAAAGCAATCTTAAAGGATCCACAATATGTATAAATAGAGGTTAGGTTGAAGATAGAAAGGAGAGCAACTATTGAGTACTAGAGCTTTTAATACATTCATTATAATCATGAGATAGTGAAAGTATTGAGGAATCATACCTCCGTGGACGTAGATCTTTTTCTTGATCGAACCACGTAAAAGTCTCTTGTGTTCTTTACTGTTTTCATAAATCTCGCACACACAAGATTTATCATTGGCGCCGTCTGTGGGAACCTCCTACAAAAAGCTTCGTTTCTCTACACAAAATCAATGGCAATGACTCGTGCAAATGTTAGCGCCGTCGGTGGTGCTGGTAATGGACTATCGAAGACCCGACCAAGTGTAATGCAGGCACGGGAAAGGAGATCGTGGTGCCGATAGCAACAACACACACGAGGGTTACATAGAGGACCTTCCTATACACCTCGGGATCACCGCCTCTTGAAGAGGAGATGTCGACCTCAACACCGTGAACAAGCGGTTCACCAATCTCACGAGGTCCTCGGCGAGCCGTGTCTCAATTCCTCAGCATGATATCGCCGATTTCAAAATTTTACGAGCGAAGCGGCGGCGGGGCCTCAGAACGCCGGATTGGCGATCACAGGCGTCGAGGCCGCTCGCCTCCGAAATGACCAGGGCGCCACCTCGGTGAGATGGCGAACGATCACCTCGGCATGTTGTCAAGTCGATCACCTCGATGGGTCGTCCATAATCATTCACCCGGTGCCACCCGCGAGTCGATCACCCGGGTCCAAGCGCGAAGTTGCTCACTCGGTACAACATCCACGTGGCTGAGCGGGACCGAAGAGGAGAGGCGGTCGATCTCTCGTCAAAGAGATGATAGCGTCGCTATCGGTCTCCCGCCCCTCTTGAGAGATGGCAGCGAGCTACAGGGATTCGGCCAAGCGCGGACGGATAATCTCATTTCTCTGAAATCTTGGATACACTCATGCCATAGCGATATCGAGCACCCAACATCGCCGCCTACGATGGCCTCGGAGATCCTCGATTTCCTTTTGCTATACTACTAACATGACAAATCGAGGAATGGAAGATTTTCACATGTGCAAGATCTTCCCGAGTCTTGGTCTCCAACGCACGACGATGGTTCACCTCGCCGCCGGAACAATATACACAACCGGAGATCTCATGGATCGGTTCAGTGGCGCTTACCAAAAGATGCCACCTCGGCAACCATCATCCGACCGCTCACCATCCACCAAGGGCGAGGCGAGGCGATGTCAAATTTCATCTCACGGTTTATCAAGGAATCCCTCAAGATCGATGAGAGTAACGACCTCTACATCATCAATGCGTTCAAAAACGGGATCCGACCTGACGCACTAAACAAAGAAATCACCAGGGAGAAGCCAAAGGCGGCGAGCAACATTTGGACCTGGTGGATAACTATGTCGAAGGGACGAGTCGGATCGTAAAAAAGAGACATGGGACGGCGGAGGTCGAGAAGAAGAGGCGGATGATCGAGAAAGAGCGCGGATCGTCGAAGTGCCTTGACGAGAATCAAAAAGGCCCAATAGAATCCAGTTGGGACCTCGCCAAACCGTGGCAACAACATGCATAATCTGCTCAAGTCGAGGCGGAGATATTCGAACTCCACAGAGCTCTTCCCAAACCACCTCCCATGAAAGGAGGATCCAAGAAAAAGTCGGACAAGTATTGCGACTACCACGTGGGTATGGGCACAATACCGACGATTGCAATCTGAGCTCGGAAATAGACAGGCTCGTTAAAAAGGGCACTTAAGTACCTCGACCGCACCACGAGCGAGTCGGAAATAAACACGAGAGGAAAGGCGGAGGTGGCAACAATTGTGGGCCGACCTCAAAGATGGCGTACCCGGCGATGATGAGGACGCGCTCCCAGCGCAATGGAGTAAGTATCGCCATCACGGACTCCTATAGGTGCAGCGAGGTCGTCATTGAAAATCGAAGCTGGAGACCGATCCCGAGAGCCAAAAACAAGCGACTTGGACGATGAAAGCATCGTGTTTTCCAACGACGACCCAGTACCCAAGATCATGCCCCATCAAGATGCTATTACCATACAAGCAGCGGTGGGCAATAAAAACGTCCACAGGGTCTACATCGACATCGGTGCCTCTGTCAGCATCATCTTTCAAAGTTGTTTAGATAAACTCGAAGTCAGAGGGATTCAAATTCATCCAGCACCATCTAAACTACGGAGCTTCACTAAGGAGGCAATACAACCAGAAGGCATCATCACCCTTCCGGTCACTGTAGGACGTGCTCCCAGGTCGGTCACCAAAGCCATTCAGTTCTTCCTCGTCAGGGCTCCCTCTCCGTACAACATCATCCTTGGAAGAGATTGGCTCTATGCCACCAAGGCCGTCTGCTCGGTCTACCACCTAACCATCAAGATACCCATCCGGCCGAGTATTGAGTATCGAGGTGATCAGCGGGCGAAAGAATGCTGAGGATCTCGCCCAAGATGAGGCCTTACCTCAGGCATAGCAATTACAGAACCCTCCTCAGAAGTTGTCACCCCGGGATGATCTGACTGACGACCTCCAATTATATGAGGACGATTTCTCCAAGGTCATCAAGGTCGGCACCCAGGGTCCCACTGACATTCGACAACATGTTATGCAACTTCTAAGGGAATACAGGGACGTGTTCGCGTGGTTATCACTCAACATGACATGAGTGTCACCCGAGCTCATCACTCATCGACTCAACATCGATCCGGCTACCAAACCAGTTCGACAAAAGAAAAGGACATTTGCGGTAGAGCGCAGCAAGGTGATAAGGGACGAAGTGACCCAACTCCAGGAAGCCACGATCCTGTTCGAGGTCAAGTACCCAACCTGGATGGTTAATCCTATCATCGTTCGAAAGCCAGGAGGGGGGTGACGCATGTGTGTCGACTATACCGACCTGAATAAACACTGCCCAAAGGACTGTTATCCCCTCTCCGATATTGACAAGAAGGTGGAGGCATTGGTGGGCCACGAGATCTTCAGTTTCCTGGATCTATATAAGGGATACCACCAAGTCTTGATGAGTAAGGAAGACGCTCCAAAAATGGCATTCATCACTGACTTCGGTGTCTTCGCATACCGAAAAATACATTTTAGATTGAAAAACGCCGGAGCTACCTACCAACGAATGGTGGATGCAATATTCAAAGATCACATCGAAAAGATCGTGGAGGTCTACGTCGACGACATAGTGGTCAAAAGAAAAAAGATGGAAAGTTGTCTTGAGGATCTCGGAACCATCCTCCGAACTTCTCGGTCGGCCAATCTCAAACTCAACCCTCAAAGTGCGTTCATGATGAAAGCGGGCAAATTCACGGGATCTTTGGGTTTCTCGAAGGGTTGAAGGCTAATCCCACCAAAGTGAAGGCGGTACTTGACATGCAAGTGCAATGACCGTTCGTGAGATCCATAAACTCACGGATGCTTGGCCGCCTCAGTGAGGTTCCTATCCCGTGGCGAGAAATAACTCCTTTTCAAAATCTTGAGAGAGCCGGTTTCGCCGGGAGGATGAATACCATGTCGCCTTCACACGACTAAAGGGTACCTCGCCGACCGCCCACTTTGTCAGCCCCAAAAGAAGCGAGCCCTTTCCTTATATCGGTTGCCTCGGATGAGACAATCGATTGTGGTCTTGGTGCGAGATGAGCTCGGACGACAACTCCCTATTTATTTCATCACCGAGCTCTCAAAGGACGAAGACTAGGTACACGACTTGAAAAAATAGCGTTGGCGGTGAGCATGACGGCGTCTCCGACCTTATTTTCAAGCCCATTCCATCCAGTCTTGTTGACTTACCCACGAGACAAGTCTTGTCAAAACACGAATCGTCGGGACGTATAGCTAAGTGGGCACTGGAGCTCGGAAAACATGACATCTTATACTCCACGGACCGACCATAAAGGCAAGCTCTAGTTGACTTCGGTAGAAGCGAGTTTACGAGGTCGATCCTACCGGCAAGGTCACTCCGACCTCCGCCACAGCGGAGGAACTGTCCTCAACCTACACGATGATGTTGGCAAATGTATGTGGGCGGAGCCTCATGCAAAAGCAGTAGCAGGCGGGCATCTTGCTCTCGGTGGGAAAAACAAAGTAACCTATGCACTTGGTTCTCCTTCCGACCACCAACAACGAGGTGGAGTATGAAACACTAATCTCGGGACTTCGTCTTGCAAAGGAGTTGAAAGTGGAAAAATCCGGATCTTGAAGATTCCCGGTGGTGGTAAACCAAGTCTTAGGAAAATCTGAGGCCAAAGGCGATAGGATGAAGCAATACCTGAGAAGGCTAAAGAGATCTTGACTGCTTGTATTTCACAATTCACGAATCCATGAGAGAATATCCGGTGGCGTCCTCAACAAATTAGCCTCGTCGTCTACAAATCCACGGTGGAGGAAGTTCAATCCGAGTATCGAGGGCCCCCATCGGCATCATCACGAGACCGAACCGAACTAGATGACTCCTATAAGAGCATACACGGAAGAAGGCATGCTACCACGGGATCGGCTCGAAGCGAAAAATGATGATCAAGTCCCGAGTACCTTATTCACGAAGGAACTCTCTACGAAATCCTACCTTCAACCCTCCTAAGATGTCTTGGGCGGAAGAGCGGACTATGTACTAAGCGAGATTCACATGGGATCTTGTGGAAGCCACATCGGTCACGAGCTCTCTGAAAGAAAAGCGCGAGGTCGGGATATTATTGGCCCACCTCATCCTAGACTCGGCCGAGCTCGTCAAGAAGTGTCCGAAGTGCCAACTCCATGCCACAGTCAAGAAGCTACCTCAAACCGACCTCAGTAGCCTACAAAGTCCATGGCCTTTTATGCAGTGGGGAATCGACATCGTTGGTCCCTTCGATCGAGCACCGGGGCATCTTCGGTATTTAGTTGTAGCCATAGACTACTTCACAAAATGGGTCGGTGAACCTCTTTCAAACCTCACAAGCAAAAGGATTCAGACATTTGTTTGGAAAAATATAGTTTGCCGCTTCGGCATACCACATGTCTTGATCTCGGACAACGGCACCCAGTTCGTCGACAAAAATTTCAGAGAATGGTGTGAAGAGCTCCAGATCAAACAACAGTTCATCTCGGTTGCACACCCACAAGCGAACGATCAGACCAAAGTGACAAACCGTACGATCGTACAAGGATTGAAAAAGAGGCTAGATCGAGCTAAAGAGGATTGGGTTGAAAATCTCTCAAGTCCTCGATCATACGAGCGATACCTCGGACTTCCCACGGTGAAACACCCTTGACAGTCTACGGCATCGAGGGCATTATACGGTGAGATCGGTGCCGAGCCCAAGAACTCTTCACTTGCCCGGCAGGCAGCGAGGAGAACTTACGAGTCAACCTCGATGCTCTAGAGGAAAAACGCGAACTCGCTTTCATCAATGAAGCCAAGTACAAATGCCAGGTCGCAAAGTACTACAACAAGAGGGTGAAAGCCTCCACACTCCAAGTAGGTGACCTCGTCCTACGAAACAATGAAGCCAGTAAAGCCGAGCGCCTTAATAAATTGGACCCGACATGAGAAGGCCCATACCACGTCCACGAGGATCTCGACAAAGGGGCCTATAAGCTTGCTCACCTATCCGGTGCACTTATCCCCCGAACCTGGCATATCATTCACCTGAGGAGGTACTTTACATAGTTTTTATTTCACATCGGCATTATGTTAGCCCTATTTCTATTTTTTCCAAGGCACGATGTCATTTACTTATCAATAAAACATCTCTTTTTATTATGAGTGGATTACTTCGTCCTATCTTATACCTATGTGAAAATCCGTTCTCACCTCGGGTGAAGCACAACTTACCTTCAAAAGGGGACGCCCTTGCGAAGATGACAAACCTACAAAGTAGGGTACTCAACTAAGCGCGCGCCAGGGGACCACCCCAGCACATACATATTACTCATTAATTTGAAACATCTACGTGCAAGCACATACAGATTACTCATTAATTTGAAACATCTACGTGCAAGACATACAAATTACTCATTAATTTGAACATCTACATGCAAACAACGTCCAAATCGGATCTCGTACAATTTATACCTCTTTATTGGGAAGATATACACTTGATTACAAAGTCTAAATACATTTCGACTAAAACCAAGTCCTAAGCTATATTTGTACCTATTTATGGGAAAATATACACTTGATACAAAGTCTAAATACATTTATGACTAAAACCAAGTCTAAGCTATATCTGAGATCACTTGGGTTTCCGAGCTGCACCGCCAAGAATCACTGAAGCTACACGATTCGAAACAAAATCTCGGGTCGGCGATGAATACCGGGATGAACTCGATGCTTCAACCCGATCGATGAGGTCGGCGTCGCCACGGCCTACTCCGGGGCTCTTTGAGCGAGGCAGAGGTGCCCGGCCAAGTGGATACTCCTTGGGCTGAGGTCGAACTCCGCCTCTCGACCTCGCCGTCACGCGGTCTTCGACCTCGTCCCGACCGACATCCTTCCTCGCCGAACACCCGAAGATGGGGCCCGACCACGAGATGACATTTCGACATATCTGAACCCATTAGTCGGAGCACCTCGGCGTGGTCCATATAGCCGCCGTCCACCTCGACTTCTTCAATTCTCACGTCGGTTGGGGCGTGACTGCGGGGCTCAGGCATACGTCGCTTGTGGACGATCTCGTAAAGCTGGAGGCATTTGACCAGCTCATCAAGGCAATCTTTAAAACTCTTACTGTTGGGCCCCTCCTCGTCCCTTAGTACCATGCCTTTAGCTAACAAGAGTTGAACCCGGTCGTCTGCCTCGGATATGGTGATACCACCAGATCGGTGAATCACCGCCTCATATTCAGCATGCTCTTCTAAGACCCGTGCCAACTTCTCTTGCGCCAGCTCAAGCTGTTCTTCACATTGTATCAAGTGCCCTTGAAGGCCGTCAGCAGAGACATTCACCCCCTGGACCTCGAGATGAATAATTCTCAGCTTTAAGGCTTCGTTCTCTGCCGGAAGGTGGGTCACTCGCGTTTAGCCATCCGAAGTTGCTTTTCGGCCGGTGATGATGCTTGGTGCTACCGACCCAGCGACTTGACTATCCATGCTATGCAAGGTCTGAGTCAGCTCGGCAGAACGGCTCCTCCAGAACACCACCTCCTTATCCTTCTAAGCAAGGGCACCTCGGACCTCTTTCAACTTGGTCAGAAGATCGTGATCTAGCCCAATGTATTCAGAAGACGAGTGCTAAAGCAAGAAACAACACATTCATTTTAAAAAGATGTATTTATCATTTATAAAGTGGGAGTTTGTACAAAGCTAGGGATCCTAATGACCCCGGCGATCAAACCTATTACAAAGGTCCACTGACCTGAGCCTCTTGGCGGGGCTCACTAGAATCTTCCGGCGAGGCCCCATTAGAGGGAAGACTCGAGCTCGGCCCAGCGGCTTCAGCCCACACTTCGGCAAGGAGTTCCTGAAGCTCTGCATCTTCATCCTCCTTGCACTTGGAGATGGCCTCGGCCGTCAGGAGAGAAGTGGAGGCTGCCAAGGTCTCAGCGAGAGGAAGGACCTCGTCTCGGCAATTATGCGGCGTAGTCGCTTCTGCTGCGCCTTGGGATCGACCTCGACCCGGCCATGTTTGACCTTGTCGAACTCGGGAGTCTCGACCGCCAACTCCTCCGGATGGTCGGATACCACTGCGTCACGAGCACGACGGCCGGTCAGGAGGAGGCGGAGAAGGTCTCGATTCGATCACCTGTTGGCAAAGGCCCTCAACATTGGACCTTGCCCCGCCAGCAGGGCACTCCTCTCGTCGGTGAGCTTCTTCTCCGCCTCGCCCACGGCCGACGCCACAACCGTCGTCGTCTCCTCTCGTGCTTTCTTCACCTCGGCACAGGCCACCTCCAAGCCGAGTCTTATTCTTGAGGCGGCCTCGGCGGCCTGCGACCTCGAGATCGCCCTCGCGGCCTCGGCGCGACCCTCGCGGCCTCGTGACCCTCCCCTCCAGAGCATCGTATCGAGAGATGCCCTCGATAATGAGACCGGTAATCCGGTGCATATCCCGATCGTCGGTGCGGATCCTCCCGCCCGTGCTCGTATCACGAAAATCACACGAAGAAACACATAGCGAGAAGGAAATAACAGCGGACACGATATAAACCTATACCTTTGGGAAGGATATGGGGAGCTTGGAACCGACACCTAAACGTAATCCTAGCACGGTATCTCTTGCCGAGGTCGGACGACCTACCGAGTGCCGCCACCTGGCCGGCCGAGGTCGGCCACCACCACGGGTGCCTTGCTCGGCTCGATCGCCTCGTCTTCTTTGTCGGTGGCCCATGGCTCGGGACTATGTTGGATGCGACCAAGCCACCACCTTCGCCTTCTTGCGAGAATCGAGCTTCTTGCACAATAAAAGAGGTTGATTAGTGATGACATCGAAATATGAGGATATAAGGAAAAGGGATGCCACCACGATCCGACCCCAATCAGGAAGCTTCCGACCTATAAATGTTCAGCCGGCATCATTCAGTCGTCCTCGGTGAAATTACAAGATATTTCACGAGCGTGTTGAGCTCATCCTCTATGGCACCCAGGCCTTGCACTTTACATCCCTCATCTTGCCCATGCCCCACTTATAACTTAGGTGCCCATCGGACGCAAAAGAAGAACTTACTTTGCCCTTTGGGGCACCCCGAGGAAAGATCACCATGAGCGCTTGTCGGGTGACAAGTACTACACACCTCTGTACTCTTGACGCTAAAAACGCATCAAGACTTCAAAAAAGCTTCTCCTTGAGGCCATAACAGTAAAACCTAGCTAATGACCACCGACCTAATGGGTTCGGGGTCAACTGGCATATCGAATTTGAAAATATTCTTGAATGCTCTAAAAATGGGGCTAATGGGAACCTAAGGCCGGCCTTCAAGCGTCGACATATCTGATAATAAATCCTACGGAGGCCATAGCTCTATCCGATTGAGGCGAGCACCACCATGCCTCAGGAATATGAAATTCCTTTGCTATTACACACCGTCGGTAGTGGTCGAGGCGAACTAGCGTCCCTAACCTTGTACTCATCCCAGACAGATGGTATCGCCGGAACCTTAGCGCTAATACCCCTAGACCTACCCATCAAGGTATAGCAGGTGTAATCCCTAATCTCAACCTCACTATCAGGGGAGGAAGATGATCGGACAGATCCAGAAATTTCCATTGGAGAAGACGTAGAAGAGGATGAGGAAGACATACTTACTTTTTCAAATATGACTTTTCTTCAACTTCGCAAGGTTCTGAAAGATAATCAAAAGCTTCTCCGATTCGAAAATTCTCTCTAAACATAAAACAGATGAGGATGAAGGAGGTGAACAGTTTCTCTGGCCTATTTAAAGTACAAATAGGCGCCCAAAACTGCCTATTCAACTTCCCACGTGGCTAACCATGAATTGACGTGAGGTAGACGCGCTCGTGGTTCGAGCGCCAACTAACCGCCTAGCACATATGACGTATTCTAGGACACGCAAACATACCGGTCTAATCGTGCAATCATCACTGCTTGGCCGGTCAACTCGATTCGGACCTCGGCAAATTATACAAATCGGTCGAGCAATAAAATATCCATCTCGATTCGGACCTCGGCAAGCTGTTCAACTCGATTCGAGCGACAAATCGCCCATTTCGGCTCGGATCTCGGTATCCTATCAGCGAAAGGACACCACCATCCAACCGGACAGCTCGATTCGGACCTCGACATCCTCCTAACGAAGAACATCGCCATCGACTTGGACAACACGGTTCGGACCTCGGTAAATTGTCGGCTCGATCGGAATGACGGACCACCTAACCCGATTCGGACCGGGCAAATCTTCAAATCTAACCGGACATCAAAAAGTAAAATCTTCGACAAAACCTCACCGAGCAACAACTAACCTCGAAAAATACACTCTTCACCCACCTCGATATAGTTATTACTCGACTAATTGGGGGGGAGGGGGCTATGATGGGATATGGCCTTACCGCTCAAGCCCAATAGTAGGCCCAAGTGAACTGAGCCTGACCTAATAGACTGCCTACGCGGTTCGGCCCAAAGCCCAACATCTAAACCCTATTCAAGATCGAATCTAAGAAGAGATATTGAAGGAGATATTCAAGGATGAGATATTGCGAGAGAGATCGGATCTGACAATCTTAAAGGATCCACAATATGTATAAATAGAGTTAGGTTGAAGATAGAAAATGAGAGCAACTATTGAGTACTCGAGCTTTTAATACATTCATTGTAATCACGAGATAGTGAAAGTATTGATGAATCATACCTCCGTGGACGTAGATCTTTTTCTTGATCGAACCACATAAAAATCTCTTGTGTTCTTTACTGTTTTCATAAATCTCGCACACACAAGATTTATCAATTATAATAGTAGGGGCGGATCAAGTAGGAATGAAAATATGGGTAAGAAATATGAACAAATCGTAGTACTTGATAATGTTAGATCGGTGGATCAGATTAAATCTATACGTACTATGATTAATAATTATTTATGCAACGATTTTTAAACGCAGTAGAAATAAAGAGAGCATATTAGTAATTTAATTTTTATGTGTATCGATTATGTCCTAATTTTATGGAATTTGGTATCATGTTTTTGGCATTACTTAATCTGTAGCACATACTTACTACTATGTAGCACATATTAAACATATTCGTTGCACAAATAGTTGAAGTGTTCATTCCATCGCTGTTGTATTTTAGTAGTTAATTGTTGCTTGTAAATATCAATTTGTTGCACATACTTATTAATCTATAGCACATATATATTTAACATATCATCTGCATAAAATAGTTACATATTAGAGATTATGAAATCCCATAAAAATACAAATTAATAAATTCATATAACAATAAAATTATAAAAATATCTTCAATAATTTCTCATGCAACAATAAAACATAACATACTACTTACAAGTGACAACATGTACATAATTAATTTGGTCAATCGATCTAGCATTATCAAGGGCTATATGTATTCTTATTTCTTATCAATATTTTCATTTCTCGTGATTCTCATCCTACAATTATAACTAAAATTTGTACTTTTTAGAAAATATATCATTTAAATACTAGAAGGAAATTATTTTGTGCTATAATACACTTTAAAGACATGACGGATGAGTGCAAGTCATGTAAGACTCTAACATGTTTTCCTTTTATTTATTTATTTTTATTTTCCAAACCCATGATATCAAATTGTGGTAAATTAAAAAACAAAAACAAAATTCATGTGCATCGAATGTAAGTCGTCTGCTGTAATCACTTTAGAATTTAACTAAATCGAAAGCATTAGAGCATGTCTCATACTAATTTTATTTGTGATCGATGAAAGACATATCTATTAAATCTTGGGCGAAACAAATTAATATCAAGTTATGTAATTGATAGAGTGGGTGGCTTTAGAAAACTAAGCGAAATGGTGCATGATAAGTTGGGTTGAGAACACACGTCAACAAACATAAAAACTACATTGTTACCCTATATATTTAGCTGAATTGATTAGGCGGCGATTTGAAAAAGAAAACTACATTGCGGTAAGTAGTTCAAGAGTGAGAGGAAGATGGAGCATAGGCGATATGCGGTGCTAGTTGGTGGAATCTCGATCAAGAATATTAAATTTATGAAACAAGGTTAGAGATCTTACGGAAATAACTCCGATATTGAGTCGGTTTCTATTAAATAGAGTTCTTTTGTAAATAATGGGGTGAAATCGGCGTATATGGACATGCAATTCGCCCCTTCATACAAGTTAGTTAATAATTATGATATTATTATTATGGAATTATGTGTAATAGTCTTGATGGGATATGGCCCAACCGACTAGGCCCCTGCTTGAGCCCAAACAGTGGGCCTAGCGTTGATAGCGGGCCCGCGGTTGAGCCCAAGCGACCCTAATCGGCTCCCAAATCCTAGCCCAGAACCGCCACCCTCGGCGATGGAGGCGGGCCCCGAGGCGAAGTGAGCGCCACCTCGGCGATGGAGGACACGCCCGGAAGGCAGGTCGGGCGCCGCGCCGCGTGGTGCGCGTGGTGAAACATCCCCGCTCCGGCCAATGGAGGCATGTCGGAGGAAGAGTCACGTCACGACCAATGGAGAGTTGAGCACGCCTTGATTGCGGGCTCGGGTTGTATAAATAGAAGGAAGCGACATTAGAAGGGTTGGCAACTTATCGAATACTAAGAGCTTGTAACTACACTCCTTGCATTATAGTGAAAGTATTGAGGAAACACTCCTCCGTGGGCGTAGATCTCGTGCTTGATCGAACCACGTAAAGCCTTGGTGTTCTTTATTGCTTTACATAAATCTCGCACTCTCGCAACTAGATTTATCATTGGCGCCGTCTGTGGGAAACTCGAACAAGAAAGCTTCGTTTCCTCTGCAACAATAGCGAGAACACGCACAACCGCCGTCCGGCGGCAACAACCGTCTTGAGGGCGACCGGTGGTCACTTTCGTCGCGGGAAGGAGATCGCGAGCGCTACGCGCACACCCTTGAGGCAACATGGAAGCGTCTCCATACACCCTCGGGACCGCCTCACTGCGTGGGGAAGATGCCGACCTCAGCGAGGGCGAACAAGCAACTCGTTCGTCCCACGAGGTCCTCGGCCAGGTGTGACCCGAATTCCTCAGCATAATCTTGGTCAATTCCAAGCTTCCTCAACGAGAGGACCAAAGGCGGGCCCTCAAGGGCCCCGGACTGGCACCACAGTCGCCCGAGGCGGCTCTCCCGTCACGAAACGGCGGCGCTCGCCTCGGCGTGATGGCGAGAAGCGCGTCACGCCCGACGTGCGGGCGCTCGCTGCGGCGAGTCGCCGCCCTCGTTCACGGGCGCTCACGTGGGCGACGCCGCCACCAGTCGCCCCCTCGCCATTCGCGGGCCCTCTCTCCACCTCGTCATGCCGACCAAAGGCCGGAGCAAAGCAGGGAGGAAGAAAGGCGGTCGAACTCCTCCTCGGAGGGGCGATGGCGTCGCTATCGATCCCCACCCTCCAGGAAAGAGATGGCAGCGATCTTGGGGGTTCGGCCGTGCGGAGAATCATCTCACTTTCTCCGGGAGATTCTAGACACGCCCGCCCCCAGCGATCACGGGCACCCAATATAGCGGCTCTCGATGGCCTAGGAGACCCCGCCGACTTCCTTTTCGCCTACACTACCAACATGGCGAATCAAGGAATGGAAGATTTTCACATGTGCAAAATCTTCCCGAGTCTTGATCTCCAGCCTTGCGTATTTGGTTCACCTCGCTCACTTGAGCAGTATACCTTGCTTCGGGACCTTATGGATCAGTTCAAATGGCGCTTTATCGAAGATGCCACCCGGACCTTTCTCGCACTGCTCACAATCCGCGAGGGGCGAGATGAGGCGATGTCGAACTTCATCTCGAGGTTCATCAAAGAGTCGCTCAAAATTGGCGACAACGACCTCTACATCATCAGCGTTCAAAGCGGGATCCGACTCGGTCTTGTTGAACAAAGAAATTACAGGGAGAAACCAAAGGCGGCGAGTAAGCTTTGGAACACGGTGGATAACCGTCGAGGAGGCAGGTGGGATCGGAAGAAGAGGGAAATGCAGGACGAGCAGTCAGGAGAAAAAGCGGATGACCCGAAGTCGGCGATCCGCGGCGCCTTGACGAGAATCAAGAGGCCCTGGAGTCGAGGCTCGGACCTCGGCCCAACCACGGCGGCGCCTCCCTGCTCAAATCAGGGCGGAAATATTTGAGCTCCACGCCGAGCTCTTCCGAAGCCCGCCCATGAAAGGAGGATCGAAGAGGTCCTGAGAAGAGTATTGTGACTATCACCAAGGGTATGGTCATGATACGAGGATTGTAGAAACTTGGGCTCACGGATCGGCGAGCTCGTTAAGGTGGAACCTCGAAATACCTCGGCCGGCGGGCGGCGAAAGCGGCGAAGGAATGGGCGGCGACAAGCTGCGGGCCGACTTCAGCGGCGACCCAACCCAAGGCGGCGGGGCGAAGGTCCCAGCGCTATGGAGCAGGTCTATGTTGTTATCGGACTGCCCTCGGGACGACGAGGTCGTCCTGAGCGATGCCGGAGGCCGGCCCTGAGCCGAAGAACAAGCGACTCGGGACGGTGAGAACATAACGTTCTCGAGGAGGACCCGTGCCCAAGATCATGCCGCACTGGGGCGCCATCACCATACAGGCCGTGGTGGGCAACAAAAGCGTCCAGGGTCTATATCGACGCCGGACCTCCGTCGGCATCATCTTCCAGGTGTCTGGATAAGCTTGAGGTCGGAGGTATTGGTACTTCCGCGCCCTCGGTTGCGGAGCTTCACTCAAGGCGGTCCGGCCAGGGGTCATTATCCTTCCGATTACGGTGGGGCGAGCTCCCAGTCGGTCACCAAAGCCATCCGATTCTTCACGGTCGAGCTCCTCTCCGTACAACATCGTCACAGGGAGAGATTGGTATGCGCCACCAAGGCCGTCTGTTTGGTCTACCACCTCCGTCAAGATTCCCACCCGGTGGGAGTGCTTAGCGATCGAGGGACAAGCGGCGGCAAAAGAATGCCACGACTCTCAACCCAGATGCGGCCTCGCCCGAGCATAGCAATTACGAGCCTTGAGGCCGATGCCGGGGCGACTGGCCAAGGCCCCGACTATCGACGACGATCCTTGAAGGTCATCGGTCGGCACCACAGGCCCAACCGACATCCATTGTTGGTTGTATCTCAAAGCAGTTTGGTTGAGCTTGTATACAATGTTTCGTTACCACTATTACAATCTTCTATCCGAATTGAATACTTGATTGCATATATCGTGTCCCTTATCTCATATATAAGTTAGATCATACAATGTGTGAAGATCACGAGAAGTCTGTATGATTGGTCAAGCTTAATGAGATATAAAAGTTTCACGGTGAGACAACTTAAGGACGAGTTGTCGGTTTGAGGCTGCGATATAGATAAGTGACTTGACTTAGTTGCTTGTCTATCTTTGGTGCGTACATAGCGTATTGAAGGATCACGATGAGATGTGTTCTTCTTTACGAACATCGTGAAGAACCAAGATCTCGGTGACTTACGATGATCTAAACCTCGATAAGGTATTAGGTGAGTATGAGTTCTTGACCATCACTTTGACTTGTTATGAGTGAGGTTATATGTTCTAACCAGATTCTCGCATCTTGGGTGGTGGCGATCTTGTATGTCACGCTAGTTATGCATGTCAGTCACGTATCCGTTTAGGATGATGGCGCCCCTTAAGGAGCTCAAAGGTTTAATGTACTAAACCTGCGAGGTTGAGTTAGCTCAAGTACAATAATAAGGTTGAGTGGTACTACTTAAGGAAATGAAGTTATTAATCGTTTTAAGCGATCAGTTGCTATAAATGATTAATGGACGTTCGATATCTTAAATACGGGATTCGTAATGTCTAAGTGCAAGCGACTCAACTTCGATAATAAAGGGTAAGTCGACATTCTTTCTCTAGTGGCATGATCGAATGTTTATAAATTAATTTATGTTAAATTTGAACATAAGATAATTAATTTATTTGAGGCCCATCTTTATTCCTTGCATTTGATCCTAAATTTGGCCCATCCAGGCCCGTAAGCTCTTGGAAATCGGCGCCCCTTTTGCTCCTTTGGCAAGATTTTATTCTCTTTATCCCACAAGAATATTATTATATTTATGATATATGCATAGATCCTTTCCATATAAGATTATGGTAATAATCCTGAGAGTATGAAAATAATCCTGAGAGTATGGAAATAATCTTGAGATTATGGTAATTTTCCATATAGGATTATGGTCATTTCCATATAGGATTATGGTAATTTCCATATGGGATTAAGGTGGTGCATTATAAATATAAGGTATGAGATAAAGTCTAGGTTAATGCTCGCATAATTAACAAGAATTTTAGCCTCGTATTGTTGAGAGAGTTTTGAAAATTGTGCGAGAGAGCAAAGGGTGTTTTCGAGCATTCTCCATAGATCGTCCTCACTCGGCGTTGGAGATTGGGCAACGGGATACGATCCGAAGGTCAAAGCACGAGTCCGATCCGCTCGATCCGTTCATCTCGTTCCATCGACCCGACGATCGAGGTAAACACGAGAAAACCCTACGTGTTGCAATTAATTAAATAGGCGCATGCTGGGATTATAATCAATGTATGGTGAATTAAATATCCAAGATAGATCCTCGAGGCGAGGGCTTAACATATGTTTTCCTACAAATGGTATCGAGCAAGGATCGAATCTTGGCTCTGTTGGATTAATTCACGTTTGATTATTACGTGCGTTTTATTTATTGTGGATCCATCGTTCATCGTTGGCTCGTTTATTATTTTATCGGATTTTGTTGTTTCACCACGAGAAAATCCGTGGTTAGATGAGATTTATTTTGTAAATCTTATACGTAAAAAAGAAACGAGCGAAAGAGCGAAGAACGAAGCAGCGGAAAAAGCGGTCTCGGCGGTCCACGGGCGGTTTCTCACGGCGAGCCTCGCGGTCGCGAGGCGATCGCGGCGGGCGGCGGGGTGTGCATTCGCCGCGAGATCATGGCGCCACGCAGCGGCGGTGGTCGCGAGATTCGACGCGAAGCATAGCGGCGGCGAGCGAGCTAGCGGGCGGCGGGCGTTGCCGGCGGAAACCCGGCGGCGAGCGGACTCGCGATCACGAGTTTCGTCGGCATTGGCGACAACATCTCTCGGTAGATGTTCGGCGCTCGGGCGTGGCCTGCAGCGTGCTTTCGACAGTCGCGGTCGCGTTAGCGACCGTGAGGTAACCCGCGAGGACAGGCGGCGGCGGGCGCTGCTTGGGCTTTGCCCTAGCGCGGCCCGGCCTGATTGGGCCGACCCGCCCGCACATTTTCGGCCCAATCCAGTTTTCGGTCCGTGCCCGGTACGCGAGGCCCGTTGTTGAATTCGGTCCGTGCGGGTACGCGAGGCCCGTTATTGAGTTTAATTACGTACCTTGTAAATCTATGTAATAGATTAGATTTAAATGTGCGGGTTTCACGATTGGGCGCGATGAGCGTTTTATTTTATTTTTATCGTTCATATGCATGTCGTGGATGTTTAAATTATCGATAGCATGCTATGTATGTTTATATTCGTTGACAAACCTTTAAGTGTTTTCACGTAATTGGATCGCATAATAAGCATGCTAGGTTTATCGCGTTTATCAAGCATATTTTAGAATTACTGTGAGCATGTTTTACATGTTGAGTTCTATAGAAAAGCATGCTAGGATTACGTGATCTGCATGGACAAACCTTTTGAATAAAAAGACTAAGCAAGTAACCCGACAAATTAATTTTTCAAATTAAAATGTCGAGACCTCCACTTTTGATCTCTAAACAAAGTGAGGCGATTGTGAGTGGCGATCACCCGCGTGACTTGCTTGCCTTTGTTTATCATAAGTTTGTTAGATGAGATTTCTAAATAAAACTTTTAAATCTATTGAGAAGTGGGAGTTTCATGTGTGTGGCGCCCACACAGCTGTTGGCTTGCATGTGCGATTTTCATAAGTTCTCTAGAGATAGATATAAAAGAGATAACAAAAGAATTTGAATTGGGCGGTATGGTCCGGTGAGTATGCCAATTCTAAGAATTCATTTTCTTTGTTAAAATTGTGGTCAATGCTTAGACATCACCTCAGTACAACTTCCCATGAAGTCCCCTTTGCGATAGTGATGTGGTTCAATGAGTCGATCATTAATTTCATTTGTCATAAGGATAAGTTGACATGGATTGAAATTAAGCGACTAAAAGGTATATTTTAGTGCAGTGGGGGTTCATGTATAGCGTCCACGCGTGGCTTGCATGTGGGATTCCTTGGCGATTGGAGGTTTGATTAATATTGTTTTATCAAGGTTACAATATTATTATTCACGAATTATTTGCGATCGTATGCTTATGTGTTTACATTATCGTTTCGAGATATGTCTCTTACGCCGATTATCAATATGCTCGCACAAAATCCGTTATCCGGTCCAAATTTTATCGAGTGGAAGCGAAACATGGAATATGTTCTTATCATTTGAAGAACACATGTTTGTTCTCACTACTCCTAAACCCGATGCCTTACTGCGACGATCGACTAATGGCAGTCAGTCGAGACTTTGGAATAAGTCAAACAATACGGCTAAATGCTATATGATGACTACGATGTCCAAAGCTTGCAGTATGCACATCGATCGATGGTAAGCGCGACGATATTTGGTCAAGTCTCGAGAGTAAGTTTGGGCGATCGGATCGGACGATCGACTTCCACACAATGAGAGAAATCTTGGCGTGTAAGATGGAAGAAGGAAGTTCGGTCCATGAACATATCTCCACATGACTCATCTCATGGATAGTCTTGATCGGTTGGGAGGAGATATTGGTGAAACCAAGGTCGATATCATCCTCATACTGCGCCTAAGTCTTTTGAGAACTTTCGTAAATGCGATCATGAGCAATACCGAGTTTACACTTAGTCGGTTGCTTAATGATCTAGGTGGCTGCGGAAGGAGTTATGGGAAAGGAGCACATGCTCTTGCTAGCACATCTAAGGGCCCAAAATTTTCGTTGCAAAATGGAAATAGAAAAGGGTACCAAAGGTGGTAGAGGCGAGGAAATAGTGGGAGTAATGGGAGCAAGAACATGGCTGCCACCGGAGGCAGAAGAAGCCAAGGAGAAGCGGCAAGTGCTTCAAGTCTGCAAGGCGGGCATTGGAGCCAAGTGCCCTATGCTCAAGGCTCAGTGCCGTTTGCTTTAATGTGAAACATGTTTAGCGACTTGTTCTACCCATTCTTGGGTAGTAGATCTGGTATAAGCGATCATGTTTGTTACACTTGCGTGGGTTCTGCGGACAAGGGAGCTGTTTGATGGCGAGATAACGATCTCCATGGGCAGCAGCAAAGTCGAGGCCGTTGCGAGTTGGAGATGTTGCTTTATGTTTTGAGAAAGCAGTTTTAGTTTTAAAAGGCGTTTTGTATGTGCGGATTTTGGCGGAACCTTGTTTGTTTGAAATTATTTACTCATGGATATTACATTATTTTTGATAGTGGTGTTTCTATCATGAAATGACGAAGTTATCCGTGTTGGCACGATATATAATTAAGCTTTATACTATTTCATGAACATAATACCTATAACTATGTCAGATCTTCATCAAACCTAAAAGAGAAAGTTTTCTTCACAAGATGACACTCACTTTTCTCTCGGCGTCTTAGATTAGGTCACATCAATCTAAATAGGATCCAAAGACGGCTAAGAATGGGCGTTGGTAATCTCACGGTTACTCCGTTCCCGATGCATGAATCTGTATTGAGGTAAGATGTCGACCGGACCCTTCAAAAGAAGGGTTATAGAGCGAAGAAATGTTGGAGTTAGTCCATTCGACTGTGTGGACCGATGTCACACAAGCTCGTGGAGAGGTGCAGTATTTTGTCACTTTCATTGACGATTACTAAGGTGCGGATCACGTATATAACACCGCAAGTCAGATGCTTGAGAAATTCAAAGAGTTTAAGGCGGAAGTGGAGGCGAAGCTAGGTAAGAGTATCAAGTCATCTGCTGTCTCGATCAGCGTGGCGAATACCTCGATAACGAGTTTATGGACTATCTAGTGAAGTGTGGGATTACATCACAAACAGCACTTCACGGGCACACCACAACAAAATGGTGTGTCGGGCGAAGAAATAGGACTCTTTTGAAATGGTTAGATCTATGATGAGTTATGCTACATTGCCTATTTCGTTACGGGGTATGCCTTAGAAACAAGGGCATACTTGCTAAATCTAGTACCATCCAAGTCGATCGAAAGACCCTTTCGAGTTGTGGTTTGGCGCAAGCCCGTTTAAACCACATAAGGATATGGGGCGATCGGCTGCGTCTTTGAACAAGAAGGCGACAAGTTGGAGGCTAGATCCGAAGCCTTAAGGCATTTATTGGCTATCTAGAGGGCGAAGGTGGTTTTATGTATAGTCCCAAGGATCGGGAAGGTCATTATTAGCACTAATGCTCGATTTTAGAAGAGGACTACATGAAAATCATAAATCCAAAGTTGAAATCATTCTTCAAGAGTTAGAAGATGATCGTATTCCACCACCGATTTGGCCAAGGTGCGAGATGTCGAGTCTAGTGGGAGGATCGACACGGATACTTCAAGAAATTGAAGTGGGTCGAGTTCCTTTGGAGATACCGACCGTCATAAGTGGTACCTACACGACAAGTTGTGCAAGTTAGAGAACCACAAGTATCTGCACTCCACCGTTGCCATTTTGCCTGTAGAACCTCGTCGTAGTGGGAGGTTGTTCGTCAACCCGAGCGATTTATGTTAGTGGGTGAATCTTGATTTAGTCGGCAGATTTAACATGCAATAACCGACCCATGGACATACGAGGAGGCGATACAAGATATTGATGCAAGATCACGGCACACCGCTATGGACTTAGAAATGGAGTCCATGCGGCTATGGATGTATATGAAAGACACCTCTACTGGATGGCAAGGAAGCCTTCAGATTCAGACGGTGCTTCGGCAAACATCATAATTAGAGGGTCCTGATTTTCATGAGGAGGGCAAGGTTTTGACTGAAAAGAAATGAATGACAAGGAGACTTTTCAAGATATGGCTGATTTGTGGGAAGTGAAAGATGCAAAAGACTGCCAGTTGATTCTACTAGTCAGCCTCCTGATAAAATTGAGAACCTTTCAGGTTATCCTGCTCATGAGTCATGACACACCCTCTGGTAAACATAATTATCTGATTCCAGAATCTGCAGCAAAATACTCTGATAAGATCCCCAAATTGTTGATCAGCAAGGTAAAAGGACAGATGATAGTTTTCCTCTGAATCTTCACTGTGCAATTGTTATTGTTAACCAACCCATCATCCAGATGATGGGCAGGACCCTACTAGTCAACTGTGTTCTGTTGAATTTCATTTGACGAAACCCTATTCCAGTCAAGAAGTCCCATCCTGGTCCTTGAATCCAACAATTGCCAATCATCCTTCTCAATTATCCATTCCTTTGCCTTCAGCATCTCAGCCTCTGAATGCTTCATTTGCTCCACCTATATTGCAATATTGCAAAATTACAACTCACATTCACCTACTCACAGAACCATTTGACTCCTGAAAATACCTCAACTTATGAAGCACCAGTAGCTACCAACATTATCATCTTCCTGGGCCGTTAAATTCTGCATCAAGCTTGCTCCTTCCACCTCCACCACCGCCTCCACCACCAACATCTGTAGAACATAGCACTCTTTCACAACATATGCAGCAGTTACTCTCTCCTTGAATGGCCTGTACCTTATGCATCTATTAGAAACCAACAAACTGAAATGCCTAATCGATCTCAGATTGGTGAGCATCAGGCTACCCCATTGCTCAAGAACCTGATCAAATACTACATAGAACTGATGTTTCTGGATCAACTAGTTTGCATGCGAGCAATCTAACAAATCGAGAGGGTAGTCCACGCATGATGGGTGAAAGTCATTTACCTGGAGATCTATTTCAGGGCATTGATTCTTCAAAATCATTTTCTCAGGCTCAAACTAATCCCTTACTGAGGCAGTCTCCGCTTAACGGAATCACATTTCTCTTGGTGCAGGTCCTTCTTCTGACAGTAATTCTTCGTATGGTCATCCTTATTTCCAGCAGGCTTCTTATGTCCTGCAATATTCTGATGGTGGTAATGTCCACTCAAAACTTGCTGACCCTGGTATGATGAGTTCCTCCGCTTCTAGAATCATGAAGATTTTCTCAAGAGGAACCGCTCTTATGTGCATGGCTTTGTTGGGTCAAAAATCTCAAATCATTTCAATCCTTATGCATCAACTTTGATCTGCGATCGAGCTCCAAACTTAGTTCAAATACTTTGGTACGAAAATGATGCAACCGCAATACTACATATGGCACCAGTTTGTTTAAGCTCACCTTGATTGATAAACGCATTTTACACGCTTATAGTTGATATTTGAAGATGAGTTTAGCTCGCTTAAAAGCGCTTATGCATCGATTCTCAATGTTTCATCTATTTCGAAGATATTGCTCTGGGTGTTCTTTTGGTATTGTGTAGGTTTATATGTCGACATTCAAGCAAGGAACCAAGACGAGCCAAAATGAGCAACCGACTTGATTTAGCGACAGCCTAGCGGTCGCTAGTCTGGTCGCGAGGCAAACCAATGAGCATCCAGAGAGAGTAATGGATCACACCGCAAAGCCTAGCTAGAACTCATCGGACGATTTCGCGACTGCCATGATGGCTAGCGACCGCTAGTCCCATCGCGAGGCAAGCGAGGACCGCGAAATGCGAAGAATAGCCAAGGGAGTACGGCTCATGTCGAGCTAGCGATCGCGAAAAAGGATCGCATAGGCGGCAGAGCGCAAATTAGGTTTCCACCCTTTTCTATAAATAGGGTGATTAGGCGTATTTTATACATATCTTTGGATGTTTTGATGAGTTTAAATGCTTAATATCTACTTAATCCTATTTTATAAAGCTAAGTATATTTTGTGGATTTTGTAGGTGTTGATTTTATTTTGGAAGAAAATAAGTATGATTTTGAAAGGAATTTAAAGCCAGGAAGTGAAGGAAGATTTAATATAGGATTTTATTTATTATGGAAGCTTTTATTTGTATCGATTTTATTTTTATTAACTTTTTCGTTGGCCTTGTTTCGCCCATAGTGATTAGGTTAGTTTTATATTATTAGTTAGTTGATTGGAATATATAACTTATTCCACGCTCCATACTCCATAAAATTCACGCCTCCAACTTTGAATTACTATCCCACTCCATTTTATTTTTCGATGTAAGAGACGTGAATGAGGATTGAGGAATCAAACATTTTTATCGTTTTTATCATTCCAGAGCGTGTTCTTCTTTATTTTATTTTAATTATTGTTTGCTTTTATTTTATATGAGTTCTAGCTAATCTTTTATTCTCGGCAACGATTAAGCCCCAGCATGATTCCTATGAGATCTAATTTGTTATTTATCCTTAATTCGTATGCAAGTATTTGTTGTTCTCTATTTTCCGTGATTTAATTGTTTCAATCCGCTAGGTAGTCGCGAATATTTAGTGAGTTGAATTAATTAATAGCCACCAAATCAACCGCCATACATAATCGTGGTTTAGGTTTGACAGGTAAATCACCTTCGTGTCAAGGGAATAACAATCTTAATTCGTAATCCCGCATCGAGTTTATCGGTTTTGAATCGGGTCTCTAGTTCTTAATGCTGTTGGCTCATTAAACCTATAGCGCCTACGCTTGTCTGGTCGACGATTAAATAGTTAGCGAAGCGCCCTAATTATCGGAAGCCAGAGATAAGATCGCGTGAAGCGTCTTCGGTGGTCATAACTGGTTTATTTGCATGAGTTAAAGTTATCTTTGCATCAATGAGCAAAAGATCAAGCTTAGGTGGAATTAATTGGTCATTTAATATCTTCACACATTTGTTACATTTCTCAATATTATTCTCTTTAATCATAATTCAATTCCTCTTTCTATTTATTGTTTATTTAATTATTCCTAGTTTCTAGTTATCCCAATTTCTTCGTGGTTACGTTGCAGGTCGAAAGTTTAGGAGAATTCTCGCGATCCCTTGGGAGACGATTTTGCTTACTGCTGTCTGCGCAGTTAGCATACCACCGACTGTCTGTCACGAATATTTTGCCTACTGCTGTCTGTACGGTTTGGGCATACCGACTGTCTGTCAGTCGATTATTTTGGTGAAAAGCGACGCACAATTTTGATGCCTGCCGGGATCGGTTTAAGGATTCTGTCTAATTTTCAGTTTGCCATTTTATTTATGTTATTTTCTTTTGTTTATGCCTCGCTCTTCTCGTGATGGTGAATTAATTTTAATCCGAGATCGAGAAGACCGCACGAGATCAAAAACGAACCAAGGAGTTAAAGGTGGTGTTAAATCAAATTCACTAGACTCTGAAGTTGAACATATAGTTGAAGTTCCAATGGTGACGAGGCACATTGTGAATCCTAATCCGCCAAGAGCTCAATCGAAAGCGAATTAGCCGCCATAAGAGCAATCGCCTGCAGCATCGCTCGCCCACTATCAATGGAAATGTCAAATATGACCTGGTTTCATTCAAGTGCTACCTAAGTTTGAGGATTTACCGGAGAGAGTGCACACAAGCACCTTTGTCGAGTTTGATTTAGTTTGCGCGACTTTACGCCCCAATGGTTTTTCCGGTAATTTGAAATTGCTAACTTTTTCTCACACATTGCGAGGCAAAGCTCGATCGTTTTCGATCTTCCTCCTAGTTCGATCGAACTTGGGATGATTGGAAGAGCAATTTTGAGGAAATTCTTCCCTAATCAAGAGTCGCAAATTTGAGAATGGCTATCGAGTATTGCGTAAGAAAACAGAGTTTGTCCGACTATTGGGAGCGGTTTCAAGAATTGTGTCGTAAATGCCCGATCACGTTTCAATATCAATGCTTACTAACTACTTTTACCGTGGTATGTCGCTCTGATAGAAAGATTGTTGACCGCTTATGGGGAAGTTTAACTAACAAAACATGGATAAGCTACACACCATCATCGACATGGTTTCCAATGGACAACAATATAAGCATTTAGGACGATGATCATATGTATCAGCCTCACATGAAACCCGTGGAGGAACGAGAAAATTGATGCTCTAACTCCTTAGTTAGAGGTTGCCGTAGCTCAAACTCGTAAGATGAAATGTGAGATTGGTTCAAATAATCATTATATCACGCTGTCTACTTTGCGAAAATCGACCCAGCAAGCATGTATGGGATCTAGAGATGAGCAACATATGAATGCACAAAGGTATAAGAGAAACGATCCTTTCTCCAACACATACAACCGGCTGGAGAAACCACCCAATTTCTGTGGAATCGCAAGAGGTCGGAATTTATGCAGACATCGCAAGCTGGTCAAGATGGCTATCCCGCCTGCAGAACCGAATATGAGTGATATTATGAAGAGTCTCGCCCAGAGCAAAGTGAGATTGTCAAGAACTTGGTACAAAGTCAGCAGCATTCCAAGAAGAGACGGAAGCTGCTGGGAAGTATGGGAACACAGATCACCACCAACACTCAAATGAATCTATAAAATAACCAAGGAAAACTTCCATCTCAAACGGAGTTGAATCCAAAGGAGAACGTGTCTGCAGCTATTATAAGGAGTGGAAAGATGTTAGTTGAACCGGAGCCTAAAAGAAAGATGAGGAAGCAACACATGAAGAAGCCGAGAAACCCAAGGCTGCTGAGACTAATGATTTCCACAGATCTCAAGTAAGTGGGAACCTAAAGTTTCAAATTCTCAATCATTGATTACACCTCCATTTCCTTCCGTGTTGGCACGAAACAAGAAGAGGAGGATGAAAAGACATTTTGGAAGTTTTCAAGGTAGAGATAAACTCGCTCTAATCGATGCATTAAACAAGTTCCTGTGCACGCAAAATTTTCAAGGAGCTTTGCTCTAAAAACGAAGTTTGGAACGATGCAAAATTAGAGTAAGTGAATGTGTCATTGTTATTCAAAGAAAATTGCCGCAGTGTAAGGATCCCGGTATGTTTACTATTCCATGCATAATTGGCAATCGGAGGATCGAGAAAGTCATTAGATTTAAAGCATCAATAAATGTCATGCCATACTCTATGTATAAGGATTTAAATTTAGGGCTTCAAGCCAACTCGGTGTTGTCATTCAATTAGCAGATAGGTCTAATGCATATCCCGAAGGTGTTGTTGAGAATATTCAGTAAATGATATGTATTTTCCCTGATTTTTATGTTGTGACATGGATGATTCTCGCTTCTAAGAAGATGTTTGATTTTATTAGGAAGACTATTCATGAAAATCGCTAGAGCAAAATTGATGTAGATAAGGGTCTTTTGAGCCTCGAATTTGATGGAGATATAGTCACTTTTAATGTATTTGAAGCCATGAAGATGTTGAAGATCCCGAACTGCTTTCATGATTGATATTATCAATTTTCGTTGATAACTTTGTTGAGAATTTCGGGATGATGAACTAGACACGTTATTGTTAGTGCATTGAGGAAGAAGATGGAAAACAGAGAGAATGATGCCATTAAAGAGATTATCGACCGATGTACTCATGGAAGAAGTTCCACTAGGCACCTGTCGAGCAGGATGCCCATCCCGACCAGTACAAAACTGATTTTACCATCTGTTGAGAAACTACCCAAGCCGGAATTGAAAATGTTACCTCAACATTTGAAGTATGTGTTCTGGGAAGCACGACACACCGCCGGTCATAATAAGCAACGACCTTCGTGAAGAACAAGAGGAATTTGACTTGGAAATCAAGGATAAGAATGAGCCAAGAATTTAGTTGTTGATCATCTCAATGATTGCAGAATGAGCCAGATGGTATGCCCATACCGCACGTTCCTCCAGATAGACAATAGCTTGAATTGAAGAGACGAAGATAGTCAGTTTCAAGAGATGAACTTGGCTACTTTCGTAGTCAACTCCGATCGTACCACCATGGTGTCGGCTTGGACCTTAAACAGCGCTACTTGGGAGCTTACCCAAGATTTCTTTTCTCACCTTTATCTTTATTTCATGTTTGTTTTTTCGCTTTGTTAAAAAAAATTGAAAAAAAGTGGCGATTTGGGTTTTGGTTGGTTTTGCAAGAATAGGGGCATCCATTAATTGTCGGAAGGAAGACCATATCGCCTCCGATCGCCGCCACACATACGGAACAACGCCACCATCCTCACCCACCACCTCGACGAGCATTGAGCACTTCAGGAAGTCTCTTTGCTTTGTTTTTCTTTTTCTTATCTTATTGAGGTTTTCACACATTGTGGACAATGTGTAGTTCGCTGGGGGATTTTTAAGTCGTATGTCATCCGTGATATCTTTGTCGGGTATGATTTTTGTGCATGTTTTGGCCATTGGAAAGAATAACATGAATGGAATAGATTAGAATATTGTGATGGGATTGCTTGGTTGAATTCCTTAATGATAATAATTTGTGAAAGCCCTTATGTGTCTAAGGATTAAAATGTGCTTAATTGATCAAATTTTGAAAACCTACTCAAATATAAGGATTGAGCTTATGAGCAATATTATGAACTGCTCCTTATTTCTTTGTTGAGGTTATGTATTCTTGATATCTTGATGTCTCTGTTCCATGTTGTCATAGTCAAACTTATGAAGTCAATTTTGCACATGATTTAGGCATTTATTTTGGATTGATAATTGTTAACTATCTTATGTTTTCCTAGAGAGTCTTGAGCTTTAACCTTTTCGATGAATGAAAGCCACAAAAATAATGAACCATAGCCTTTTAGCCTTCTTTTGTCCCACCAACAATTTGCAAAGAAGGAATATGGAGTGATAGTGATAGTGATTTTCAATTCTAGCTATTTGGGAAAGTTGGTGTAGTTTATTCTCTTGAAAGGTGATCGGGTTTTGTTGATGAGAATTAAGAGCATCGATGTGGGTGTGGTTACATATTGATAAATGTGTTATTGCCATTTTGGCTACTTGTTGGCCGCTTCTAAGTATAAAAAAGAAAGAAAGAGTTGAAAAGAAAAAGAAAAAATGAAATGAGAAAAAAAAAGAGAAAAAGAAAAGAAAAGAAAGGAGCGTATACAAAAAAATGAGAAAGAAAGAAGAAAAGTCAATGAGGGAAGGAATTCGGGGAGTTAAGTAGAAAATTGGGGTTTGTTTTGGGACACATGGAGAATCCTTGCATTTTGTTGGATTTAATAGCCATTTTCAATACTTTTGTTTTCCTACCTATGCACCCTAGCCCCATTACAACCTATGAAAGTCCTAATGATTTGTGCGTGAATTTAATTTCATTTGTTGTAGATAGTGACATATCAAACTTGGATGGATAGAGTCAAGATGTTTTAGTGAATTTATCTTGTCTCTGATTTTGAGTGATCTTGAGTGAATCTTGTGAGGTTGGATTGATTGCACTATTTTGATTTGGACGAAGGGTGTATACATGAAGTTGTTAGAATCAAGGAATGGTTTGTGGTATGAAAGGTGGTTATATTTTGATCTCGACTATGATTGTTATTTCTCGATCAATGGCCAATTGGTATTTCTTTTCAATCGAGTCCTACCTAGTTTGTGCTTCTATCTTTGTTTTGCTCATGCTCGAGGACTAGCATTATTCAAGTGGGATTTGATTAGACGATTTTTTATACATTTTGGATGTTTTTGATGAGTTTAAATGCTTAATATCTACTTAATCCTATTTTATAAAGCTAAGTGCATATTTTGTGGATTTTGTAGGTGTTGATTTTATTTTGGAAGAAAATAAGTATGATTTTGAAAGAAATTTAAAGCTGAAGAGGAAGATTTAATATAGGATTTTATTTATTATGGAAGCTTTTATTTGTATGGATTTTATTTTTATTAACTTTTTCGCCTTGTTTCGCCCATAGTGATTAGGTTAGTTTTATATTATTAGTTAGTTGATTGGAATATATAACTTATTCCACCTCCATACTCCATAAAAATTCACGCCCAACTTTGAATTACTATCCCACGCCCATTTTATTTTGCATGTAATAGAGACGTGAATGAGGATTGAGGAATCAAACATTTTTATCGCTCTTTATCATTCCAAAGAGCCGTGTTCTTCTTTATTTTTATTTTAATTATTGTTTGCTTTTATTTTATATGAGTTCTAGCTAATTTTATTCTCGCAACGACAGGAAGTTTCAGATGATTCCTATGAGATCTAATTTGTTATTTATCCTTTAATTCGTATGCAAGTATTTGTTGTTCTCTATTTTCTCCGTGATTTAATTGTTTCAACCGCTAGGTAGTCGCGAATATTTAGTGAGTTGGAATTAATTAATAGCCAATTAAATCGCCATACGAATCGTGGTTTAGTTTGATTATGGTAAATCGACCTTCGTGTCAAGGAATAACAATCTTAATTCGGTAATCCCGCCGTAGTTTATCGTTTTGAATCGGGTCTCTAGTTCTTAATGCTGTTGGCTCATTAAACCTATAGTAGCCTCTTACGCTGTCGGCCGATTAGAGAAATAGTTAACAAGTCATTTTCCTAATTATCGAAGCTAAGAGATAAGATCGCGCCGTAAGCCGCCTTCGTGGTCATAACTGGTTTATTTGCATGAGTTAAAGTTATCTTTGCATCAATGAGCAAAAGATCGCTTAGGTGGAATTAATTGGTCAGGAATATCTTCACGCATTTGTTACATTTCTCAATATTATTCTCTTTAATCATAATTCAATTCATCTTTCTATTTATTGTTTATTTAATTATTCCTAGTTTCTAGTTATCCCAATTTCTTCGTGGTTACGTTGCAGGTCGAAAGTTTAGGAGAATTCTCCGATCCCTTGGGAGACGATTTTGTTTACTGCTGTCTGCGCAGTTTGGGCATACCGACTGTCTGTCAGTCGAATATTTTGCCTACTGCTGTCTGTACGGTTTGGGCATACCGACTGTCTGTCACGATTATTTTTGTGAAATGACGCACTGGGGATCACCCCACTCGCGCCTACACACCCAATGCGCCCCAGACCTATTTCTCTTCAGTTTTTCCTCAGTTTTATCTTTATTTTAGCTTCCGCTTAATTCTAGTATTGTTCTTACGTTTTCTAGTTTAGTTTATTGTTGCTATCGATCGAACGCTTGTCCGATCGCTTTCCTTTGTTTTCCGCTCGTCGCTTGGAATGGATTCAAGACCAACCTTTGTTCATCCGACGCTTCTCACGGTTTTATATATTCAATTTCCGCTTTTATGGTTAAATCGTATTTCATTCCGCTTATTATGTCCGGCTAGTTTTCATTCTAACTTGGGTTTGCATGATTTTATCCTATATGTTGTGATTCCTACCGTTGTTATTTACCTTCCGGCATGATTCATGATTCATGGTGCTTATTTATATGTGTTGATTTTGATCAATCTTGATGCATATCTAGTTGCCATTAACGACGAATCGTTAATTGTCAATCGATCTTGAATGCACGATACTAATAAGCCTCGATTCGTAACTGAGATAGGACATTCGTAGGGAAGCATATTCTTAGTGATCTGTTTGGTTGCTTATTTTCCCCAGAGACGTAATCGTGATAGGGAAATTAGTAATCAATCACGCAATTGTCGAATCAAGTTGTTGGTTATATATGTGATCTTCCGCCTCTTCGGATTAAAACGGTTAATAATAAGGTGATAAACATCGTTGTGGATAGGATTAGTGCATCCCAGGGTTAGTCTTTCTTTATAGTTATCTTCGTGTTTTTATTCGTTATTTATATCGCTTGTTACCTTCGCTTGGATTAAATTCAAGCCCCAAACCTCTCACCCTTTATCCGTGTCAATAATGATGAATAGTCATTGAGCTTAGCTTTATGTTTTCGTGATACAATCTGGATACGATATCGCTACTCCCTATATTTACACCTTTACGGAAAAGCGATCAAATTTTGGCCAAGGTTTCTGGGATTGTTAAGATCACAGGAATAATTTGACGATTCGATTTATTACCAGATCGCCAAATAAGCCCTCACGCAAAAAAGACAACACCTTCAACAAAGAACTTCACCAACCACACCTCACCCTACAAGCGCGCTTCACTCCACCTCAAGATCGCCGTCCCTCGGCTATTCGTGGCGGGCTAGGATGGATATGGCCCAACCGACCAGCCCACTAACAGTCCAAACGAGCCGGGCCTAACCTCGTAGCGGGCCCACGCTGGTTGAGCCCAAGGCGAGCCCTAATCGCCTCCCAAAACCCCAGCCCCCTTAACCGCCACCTCGGCCATGGAGGACAGGCCCAGAGCCAGTGAGGCGCCACCGGCAATGGAGGACACGCCTGTACGAGTCGGTGCCACCCTCCATGTGGCGACGAAGGCTTAAACGTCCCTGCCCGCCAATGGAGGCATGCCAAAGGAAGAGTCACGTCACGACCAATGGAGAGGTTGAGCACGCTCGCCAGGTGCTCTGAGTTGTATAAATAAAAGGAAACCGACATTAGAAGGGTTGACAACTTATCGAATACTAAGAGCTTGAACTACACTCACCGCATTATAGTGAAAGTATTGAGGAAACACTCCTCCGTAGACGTAGATCTCATTAACGATCGAACCACGTAAAAGCCTTGGTGTTCTTTATTGCTTTACATAAATCTCGGACACTCACGCAACTAGATTTATCAAGTACAAATTGAGATACTTAGCCTTTGGACTGTGACAACCACGCACCAAAGCATCAGCTATGTGTTTATCAATCATGGTCGTTCCATTTTCTCATCAATTATGTCCTCTTGAGTCCGCCACCAATTCTGTATTTCTAGACCTACTTAGGTTACTAGCTTGAGGCCCATAGGCCATAGGTCTTAGGTCCTGAGTCTTATTTCTGAATCTCGTGGATCTTATTAGGCTTTAAACTAATGATTATGAGTGATATATACTAATCCATATCAATGCAATTTTAATTTAACTTGTTGGCATGGTAACTTAGGGTGACTTGCCAAGTTGGGTATCGGACAATACCCTACATTAAAATGGTGACAATAGTAACCAAAAACGACTTGGCCTCCGATCATCTCAGCACAAGCGAAAATCGGACTGATAAGAGATCATGAAGAAGAGGAAGACGAGCAGCAGGTCGATGCCCCAGGGCGTGCCGTCTTGCTCTGGCAGCGGAGGAGGTCTTGAAGGCCGAGAGCAAATGCACGGCAAGGAGGAGGAGCAACGACGACACTATCAGAACCAGATTGATCTGGTCGAAGGCCGACTCGTAGTTGATGTGCAGAACAAAAGAGAGAAGACAACGACTTAATTGAGAACCATGGCTTCAAAATGTTGGCGAGAGCGCCGCTCAGTGATGTTGTTTTCTGGAGTTGCACAGAGGGAGAAAAAAAAAAGGTGTGCCGTAATTTCTCCCTCTTGCACTCTCTTATTTAAAGTTTTCAGACGAGACAAAGCCCAATAATTTTGCCTAAATGAATATGAATAATTCTACTTTATTTCGAGCGAAAAGGACTCGGACAGAAGAATAGGATGAGAGGAGAGATTCGATTGGATTTAGAAATTGTAAATTAAAATTAATATTCAGCCGATATTCGAGCATACTTGATTATCCATCAGGTATTCCCGAAAAATCCTAATAATCCATAACCAGTATCGGTTCGATTACCCTATCATCAAATAATCCGTTACCCGATATCCGACTAAATACGGGTTGAGTTGGTTAATACCCGATAACTGCTAACTGTTTAGCTAACCCTGGTATACTATTATTAATTGTCTTGTCTTTCAATCCTTTTGTTTTAATTTTTTTTTTATAATTTAATATAAAATTTTAAAGCGTCGCACACTGACTAAACCGGGCCTGGCGTCGAAGATTAATTAACTACTCACCACTAAGCCAACACACTCTATCAATTTCATATATTAATAACTAAAGTTTTAAAATAGCTTTAATTTTCATTTTAATAAATAAATGATTACCCGTACTGATTATCTTATTAGTTAAGGATAAAATTAGTTTTAAATTTTATTTTAGTAAATAATTGATTATCAGGATTGATTATGTAAGATTTCTTTTGTTCATTTTCAGCTCTTACTTTACAAATGTTAATTTAGTACGAAAAGCTTATAACAAGTTATAGTATTACTTTCGGTGTTCACCAAAGTTTGTATTTAATTCTTTTTCGTTTTGTTCATTAAAATTTTGTATTTTCTTTTTGAAAATGCCTTGCACATATATTTCATAATTTTTAACCTCAATTTATCTACTTATTTACACAAAAATCATTACTTTACACTTACAATGTGAGACTCATTATCCTCTCACTTTACAATTAAAATTAACATTAAAATGCATTATATAGAGAAGTTGCTTCCATTATGGGTTTCCTCTCTCCCCTTTCGAATTTAGATACTCTATTACTTCCCTCGTCCATCATATTCGTTCTTTGATTTCAGTGATATCGATTTTAATAAATTGTAATGAATGTAAAATTAGTGGAGATAATAAATGAATAGAAGTGAGATTAAAAGGTGGATAATAACGATAATAAATGAATATATTTAATGGATAGTGAGATTACTTCTTGTGGAATTAATCACTAATCGTTTCTGCTTATTTGTCGCTCTCTAAGTTGACATTATTGATTTGGGATTTTGTATTTTGATTGTTTTCATTCTTGTTCTTTGCTCTTAAGAATATGGTGCTCGAATTTTATGCTCCAGAAGTAGGCTCAGTGTGTGGAATGGAGGTATTTTAGTTAAATTTGCTACGTTGGAGAAAGCCTGTTACGCTTACTTTAAAAGGCTTTATCACTGCCATGTTTTTCACCGATTTCACTTTCTTGTTATCTCATTATTTATCAGTACATTGACCTCCTTCAGTTTTAGTGACAATTTTTTGTTCAGATTGAGAACTGTTTACTTGTTTTTGTTTCAGATATATTGTTGAGAAGCATTATCGAACACTGAGCATGATCTGGATGGTTGTGTGTGTGTGTGTGTTGGCCTAGTGGTAGAGTGGTTAATGCCCGAGGCCAAAGGTCTCGGGTTCGAGTCTACCGTGACGCAGCCTTTAAAATTTCTGTATTAATTGACCAAAAAAAAAAAGAGCATGATCTGGATGGTGGTGTGAACTTAGACCTGTTTGATTACTGGTTTAGTTTGGTGCAGGGATGCATGGTCAAGGGAATTACAATATTCAGGTTGGGCAGGATTCTTATGGACGCCCGCCTGCATTTCAGCAACACCCTGCGACCACTGCTCCTCCTGCGTCCCATTATGGCCCACGCCCTCCACCACCACCACAAGTTATTCAACATGGGCATCCATCTTTTCATCCAAGACCTGGTGCTGTTGCATGTCAGCATGTCATGACAAATGTTCTATATACCATGGTCGTGGAATGAGTTCTAAATCTTTCGTACATCATCCGAGACCTCCACAGATAAGAAACCAAATCCCTCATTCCTATCCAACTATTGAGCAACAGCCTTTACCCTGGAGTCAAAATATGCATCAAATTCCTCCACCACCACCAGCACCTCTTCAAGGCCAGACTGCTTATCAATTGCTTTCTTCACAAGGGCATGCTCTCCTACCCCTCCACATCCTTACTCATCTAGTTCTAATGTTTTGACGTCTGATCCACTGCAGGAACATTCCTATCAACAATCAATGGCGCCAGTGCTGCCTCCCCTCCCGCCCACCTTCCCCCCTTCCCCTTAGAGTTCCACCTCTTCCACCATCTTCACCATCTTCAGACATTCTATCAAAGAAAGAAGGAAGTCAGAGCTGGAAGGACTACCAGATAGGAAAAGTAGTGAGTTAGAATGTTCACCTCCTGGGAAGCCCATTGATGAACAAAGTGTATTTGCACAGGTTCAGTTTCAACACACTGAAAGTGGAATTGAAGTGGGATCAGTGGATGCTGATGCTGCTCATTCCCTCACTGATTCCGATATGGACATGGAAGGTTAGCCTAATGTTCTGCTGGATAGTTGTCAATATGCCATGCCATTCATACATTGATAATGCAGTAATGTAATGACTCAGTATTGAACAGAAATGGTCTATGCAGTAATGTTTACTTTCTATATTGGCTTTTAGATGATATCTCTTACCTGGATAAGCAGAAAAAGAATTGCTCATATGTTAACTCAAATGATGAGTGTGGTTCATTGTCTCAAGAAGATTTTACTGGAGAGAAACTACAACCTCTGCAGCATAATGGAGGATATAGATTTTCTGAAATTTCAGTACATAGGAAATTTATCATCCGCTCAAGCCTCAGTAGCACAGGCCAAGGAAGGAGGTATATCTAATCCTGGTGTTTTTTATGGTCCTGATGACTGACAGAATCTTTATGCCATTGTTACCTGTTTTCCTTCTTCACACAATCACAAAAAACTGCATGTACCTTACTTGGCCCTTTCATCAGTCTTTTTAAGCTGGTGTTTGACATGCACTACTGATTTCTTGTAATTCTTGGCTATCTAAGATCTGTCTGCCGGCTCTGATGTATTGGATTGTTTATTATGACTCACTTCATCTAAGATTTGTCTGCAGGCTCTGAAGTTGCATCTGATTGTAACTTCCCGTCACCATGAAGGTACTTCCTAGAGTTGAGTCAGGCAAGACAGGAAATAAACAAAATGAAATCTCCTTGGATGCTAGCATAAAGGAGTCGCCTTCCGAGAATAAATATTTTGGCCAATCCGGGGAACCAGTTGTCCATCCAGAACCTGGTTATGGGGAACTTCCTGGTCAGCTCATGAAAGATGCAAATCCTTCCAAAATCTTACAGGGTTATTCTTCCAACAATACATCTGATGCTGAGGAAGAAAATCTTGAAGACGTCAGCCTCCCATATATGGGGGATGTAACTACAAAATATGATTCTGAGAAGGGGCATGCTGTTGTGTCAGAAACAGTCATAGGAGTCTAATAAGCACCTTCTCCTGAGTCCGTGATTGGATCACCAAGAAATGTGATGCAAGCTGATAAATTGATGTTCCAACTGGGGTTGTTGCTGAAGTTTCTGATGGAAGTCATAAAGGTCAGAAACCTGTCAGCAGCAGTGGCGCTTATACTGCACATCAATCAAAAGATTCTTCGAGGAATTATGATGAAAGTGTTGGTCTTGAGGAGGCCAATGCACACAAGCCAGATATGAAAACTGATAAACCGAAGGTAGATGAATTTGGTAGATTGATTAGGGAAGATGTTAGTGACAGCGACACAAGTGATTCACCCGTCACGTGTGGAGGCATGCAAGAAGAACCAGAAAAGGAGTCAAGTCAAAGCAGAAGTCGGTCACCTCATGATAGAGGAGGAGGAGTCCATGGTGGAGAAAAGAGAGGCGTGGCCGCTCTCGCAGGTTAGAGTAAAGAGTGTTTGATTTTTTGTAAAACACTTTTTTGACATATTTGTTTAATGCCATTCTATTGTTAATATACTAACTTTGCATGATGAGAGTTTCATATCCTTGGTATCTATTCCCAGTTTGTCTCCAAGGAGAAGTAGGAGTCGGTCACCTGTTTTAAGGTGTGATACTGAATTCAGTGGAAATAAACAAAGACGGGAGAAGAATCAACTTCTAGGGTGCTTTGACTTTCTCCGAGGCAAGTGTTACCGTGGAGCGAGTTGTCGGTATTCACACCATGAATTAGACAAGAGTGAGAAATCAAGGTACAATAGGCTATGTAGCACCAATACGTGAAAACAGACTAAGTATTTAAAAAATACGTATTCAATACGAATACGTTTTAAATACGTCCAAAATACGTATTAAAAACGTTTTTTTTGTTTTTTTAATAAATGCAATACGTATTTAATACGGTCAAATATGTTTTGTGCTCTGTTTTTTTTTTTTTTTGCCGTTTGCTGCGTGCTGTTTTGTATTGTGCTGGAGAGATGTTGATGTGCTGCTGCTGCTGTGCTATTGTTCGACCATGTGCTTCCTGTTGCGGTAGCCGATGTGTTGGGCAAACTATTGCTGAACAGTGAACAGATACTATTGATGAACAGTGAACATTGCTGAACAGTCTGCACCTTTAACATCATTATCTTGACTCCCAATGACAAAGCATTATAGTGAACAGAATACTATTCCACCGTGGAGCTTGCCTTAGCTTTGATTGAAGGCTTGCAGCAATTGTGCTCCTATAATATAATAACTTAATAATAATAATAATAATATAATATAAAAATATAATAAAAATATAAACATATTTTTAACGTATTCGTATTTGAATTTTTAGAAGATTGACGTATTTTCGTATCGTATCGTATCACATATTCGTATTCGTATTCGTATTGGTGCTTCGGGCAAACATCATAATTAGAGGGTCCTGATTTTCATGAGGAGGGCAAGGTTTTGACTGAAAAAGAAATGAATGACAAGGGTAGGAGACTTTTTCAAGATATGGCTGATTTGTGGGAAGTGAAAGATGCAAAAAGACTGCCAGTTGATTCTACTAGTCAGCCTCCTGATAAAATTGAGAACCTTTCAGGTTATCCTGCTCATGAGTCATGACACACCCTCTGGTAAACATAATTATCTGATTCCAGAATCTGCAGCAAAATACTCTGATAAGATCCCCCAAATTGTTGATCAGCAAGGTAAAAGGACAGATGATAGTTTTCCCTCTGAATCTTCACTCGTGCAATTGTTAGCTGGCCAACCAACCCATCATCCAGATGATGGGCAGGACCCTACTAGTCAACTGTGTTCTGTTGAATTTCATTTGACGAAACCCTATTCCAGTCAAGAAGTCCCATCCTGGTCCTTGAATCCAACAATTGCCAATCATCCTTCTCAATTATCCATTCCTTTGCCTTCAGCATCTCAGCCTCTGAATGCTTCATTTGCTCCACCTATATTGCAATATTGCAAAATTACAACTCACATTCACCTACTTCACAGAACCATTTGACTCCTGAAAATACCTCAACTTATGAAGCACCAGTAGCTTACCAACATTATCATCTTCCTGGGCCGTTAAATTCTGTATCAAGCTTGCTCCTTCCACCTCCACCACCGCCTCCACCACCAACATCTGTAGAACATAGCACTCTTTCACAACATATGCAGCAGTCTTTACTCTCTCCTTGGAATGGCCTGTACTCTTATGCATCTATTAGAAACCAACAAACTGAAATGCCTAATCGATCTCAGATTGGTGAGCATCAGGCTACCCCATTGCTCAAGAACCTGATCAAATACTACATAGAACTGATGTTTCTGGATCAACTAGTTTGCATGCGAGCAATCTAACAAATCGAGAGGGTAGTCCACGCATGATGGGTGAAAGTCATTTACCTGGAGATCTATTTCAGGGCATTGATTCTTCAAAATCATTTTCTCAGGCTCAAACTAATCCCTTACTGAGGCAGTCTCCGTTTAACGGAATCCACATTTCTCTTGGTGCAGGTCCTTCTTCTGACAGTAATTCTTCGTATGGTCATCCTTATTTCCAGCAGGCTTCTTATGTCCTGCAATATTCTGATGGTGGTAATGTCCACTCAAAACTTGCTGACCCTGGTATGATGAGTTCCTCCGCTTCTAGAATCAGTGAAGATTTTCTCAAGAGGAACCGCTCTTATGTGCATGGCTTTGTTGGGTCAAAAATCTCAAATCATTTCAATCCTTATGCATCAACTTTTGATCTGCGACTGAGCTCCAAACTTAGTTCAAATACTTTGGTACGAGAAAATGATGCAACCGGCAATACTACATATGGCACCCCAGTTTGTTTAAGCTCAGCCCCTGTTGATTGATAAACGCGCATTTTACACGTTTATAGTTGATATTTGAAGATGAGTTTAGCTCGTTTAAAGTGCGTTTATGCATCGATTCTCAATGTTTCATCTATTTCTAGAAGATATTGCTCTTGGGTGTTCTTTTGGTATTGTGTAGGTTTATATGTTGACATTCGAAGCAAGGAACGAAGCACGAGCCAAAATGAGCAAACTGACCTATTTCTAGCGACCAGCCTAGCGGTCGCTAGGCTGGTCGCGAGGCAAACCAGCGAGCATCCAGAGGAGTAGCGACCGCGACCTCGTGCCGAGCAAGCCCTAGCGCTAGAACTCATCGGACGATTTCTCGACCGGTGCGGAATGGCTAGCGACCGCTAGTCCGGTCGCGAGGTACAATCGCGCAAGGGAGGACCATGAGCGAAGAATAGCAGGGAGATGGCTCATGGTCGAGCTAGCGATCGCGGCGATGATCGCGAGGCGGCGAGGCGCAAATTAGGGTTTCCACCCTTTTCTATAAATAGGGGTGATTAGGCGTATTTTATACATATCTTTTGGATGTTTTGATGAGTTTAAATGCTTAATATCTACTTAATCCTATTTTATAAAGCTAAGTGCATATTTTGTGGATTTTGTAGGTGTTGATTTTATTTTGGAAGAAAATAAGTATGATTTTGAAAGGAATTTAAAGCCAGGAAGTGAAGGAAGATTTAATATAGGATTTTATTTATTATGGAAGCTTTTATTTGTATTGGATTTTATTTTTATTAACTTTTTCGTTGGCCTTGTTTCGCCCATAGTGATTAGGTTAGTTTTATATTATTAGTTAGTTGATTGGAATATATAACTTATTCCACGCTCCATACTCCATAAAATTCACGCCCAACTTTGAATTACTATCCCACGCTCCATTTTATTTTTGCACGTAAGAGACGTGAATGAGGATTGAGGAATCAAACATTTTTATCGTTCTTTATCATTCCAAGAGCCGTGTTCTTCTTTATTTTATTTTAATTATTGTTTGCTTTTATTTTATATGAGTTCTAGCTAATCTCTTTATTCTCGGCAACGATTAAGGAAGCCCTAGCATGATTCCTATGTGAGATCTAATTTGTTATTTATCCTTTAATTAGTATGCAAGTATTTGTTGTTCTCTATTTTCTCCGTGATTTAATTGTTTCAATCCGCTAGGTAGTCGCGAATATTTAGTGAGTTGGAATTAATTAATAGCCAATTAAATCGCCATACATAATCGTGGTTTAGGTTTGATTAGTGGTAAATTGACCTTCGTGTCAAGGAATAACAATCTTAATTCGGTAATCCCGCATCGAGTTTATCGGTTTTGAATCGGGTCTCTAGTTCTTAATCTGTTGGCTCATTAAACCTATAGAAGCGTCTCTTACGGTTGTCGGTCGATTAGAGAAATAGTTAGTGAAGCGTCTTCCTAATTATCGAGAAGCTAAGGAGAGATAAGATCGCGTCAGAAGCGTCTTCGGTGGTCATAACTGGTTTATTTGCATGAGTTAAAGTTATCTTTGCATCAATGAGCAAAAGATCAAGCTAGGGTGGAATTAATTGGTTGCCGGAATATCTTCACACATTTGTTACATTTCTCAATATTATTCTCTTTAATCATAATTCAATTCCTCTTTCTATTTATTGTTTATTTAATTATTCCTAGTTTCTAGTTATCCCAATTTCTTCGTGGTTACGTTGCAGGTCGAAAGTTTAGGAGAATTCTCGCCGATCCCTTGGGAGACGATTTTGCTTACTGCTGTCTGCGCAGTTTGGGCATACCGACTGTCTGTCAGTCGAATATTTTGCCTACTGCTGTCTGTACGGTTTGGGCATACCGACTGTCTGTCAGTCGATTATTTTTGGTGAAAAGCGACGCACCAAATTTTGGCGCCGTTGCCGGGGATCGGTTTAAGGATTCTGTCTAATTTTCAGTTTGCCATTTTTATTTATGTTATTTTCTTTTAGTTTATGCCTCGTTCTTCTCGTGCATGTGAATTAATTTTAATCCGAGATCGAGAAGACCGCACTGAGATGAAAAACGAACCAAGGAGTTAAGCGTGGTGTTAAATCAAATTCACTAGACTCTGAAGTTGAACATATAGTTGAAGTTCCAATGGGTGACGAGAGGCACATTGTGAATCCTAATCCGCCAAGAGCTCAACCGATAAAGGAATTAGGCGCCATAAGAGCAATCGCCCGTTGTGCATCGCTCGCCCACTATCAATGGAAATGTGAAATACGACCTGGTTTCATTCAAGTGCTACCTAAGTTTGAGGATTTACCCGAGAGAGTGCACACAAGCACCTTCTTCGAGTTTGATTTAGTTTTTGCGACTTTACGTCCTAATGGTTTTTGAAGGTAATTTGAAATTGCTAACTTTTTCTCACACATTGCGCGGCAAAGCTCGAGATTGGCTTTTCGATCTTCCTCCTAGTTCGATTCGAACTTGGGATGATTGGAAGAGCAATTTTGAGGAAATTCTTCCCTAATCAAGAGTCGCAAATTTGAGAATGGCTATCGTAGCATTAAGCGTAAGAAAAAGAGAGTTTGTCGACTATTGGGAGCGGTTTCAAGCAATTGTGTCGTAAATGCCCGATCATGGATTTTCGAATATCAATTGCTTACTAACTACTTTTACCGTGGTATGTCGCTCTTGATAGAAAGATTGTTGATGCCTTTATGGGGAAGTTTAACTAACAAAACATTGGAGGAAGCTACACAACTCATTGCTGACATGGTTTCCAATGGACAACAATATGAAGATGAGGATGATGATCGTTATAGACGGTTCACATGACGAAAACCGTCGAGTGAACGAGAAAATTGATGCTCTAACTTCCTTAGTTAGAGGCTTTGCCGTAGCTCAAACTCGAGAAGATGAAATGTGAGATTTGTCTTGAAAATAATCATTATATCGACGTCATGTCTACTTTGCGGCGAAAATCGCACCGAGCAAGCATGTATGGGATCTAGAGATGAGCAACATATGAATGCACAAAGGTATAAGAGAAACGATCCTTTCTCCAACACATACAATCCGGCTGGAGAAACCACCCCAATTTCAGTGGAATCGCAAGAGGGTGGAATTTATGAGAATCTGCACAAGCTGGTCAGTATGGCCATCCCGCCTGCAGAACCGAATATGAGTGATATTATGAAGAGTCTCGCCCAGAGCGGTGAGATTGTCAAGAACTTGGTACAAAGTCAGCAGCATTCCAGCAAGAAGAGACGCAAGCGTTGGGAAGTATGGGAACACAGATCACTCGGTGGCCACTCAAATGAATCGGTTACAAAATAACCAAGGAAAACTTCCATCTCAAACGGAGTTGAATCCAAAGGAGAACGTGTCTGCAGTTATTATAAGGAGTGGAAAGATGTTAGTTGAACCGGAGCCTAAAAAGAAAGATGAGGAAGCAACACATGAAGAAGCTGAGAAAACCCAAGGCATGAGAGAGCTACTGACTTCCAGAGATCCTCAGGTAAGTGGAGAACCTAAAGTTTCAAATTCTCAATCATTGATTACACCTCCATTTCCTTCCAGGTTGGCACGAAACAAGAAAGAGGAGGATGAAAAAGACATTTTGGAAGTTTTCAAGAAGGTAGAGATAAACTTGCCTCTAATTGATGCAATTAAACAAGTTCCAGTGCACGAAAATTCTTCAAGAGCTTTGCTCTAAAAATGAAGTTTGGGAATGATGCAAAAATTAGAGTAAGTGAGAATGTGTCTGCTGTTATTCAAAGAAAATTGCCGCAAAAGTGTAAGGATCCTGGTATGTTTACTATTCCATGCATAATTGGCAATCAGAGGATCGAGAAAGTCATGTTAGATTTAGGCGCATCAATAAATGTCATGCCATACTCTATGTATAAGGATTTAAATTTAGGGCCTTTGAAGCCAACTGGTGTTGTCATTCAATTAGCAGATAGGTCTAATGCATATCCTGAAGGTGTTGTTGAGAATATTCTTGTGAAAGTAAATGATATGTATTTTCCTACAGATTTTTATGTTGTTGACATGGATGATTCTGCTTCTCTAAGAAGATGTTTGATTTTATTAGGAAGACCATTCATGAAAAGCGCTAGAGCAAAATTGATGTAGATAAGGGTCTTTTGAGCCTCGAATTTGATGGAGATATAGTCACTTTTAATGTATTTGAAGCCGTGAAGATGTTGAAGATCCACGAAACTTTTCATGATTGATATTATTGAATTTTGGTTGATAACTTTGTTGAGAATTTCGGGGATGATGAACTAGAGCACGTTATTGTTAGTGCATTGAGTGAAGAAGATGGAAAACAGAGGAGAATGATGCCATTAAAGAGATTATCGACCGATGTACTCGGAAGAAGTTCCAATTAGGCACCTGTCGAGCAGGATGCCCATCCCGACCAGTACAAAACTGATTTTACCATCTGTTGAGAAACTACCCAAGCTGGAATTGAAAATGTTACCTCAACATTTGAAGTATGTGTTCTTGGGGAAGCACGACACACTGCCGGTCATAATAAGCAACGACCTTCGTGAAGAACAAGAGGAATTTGACTTGGAAATCAAGGATAAGAAGGGAGCCAAGAATTTAGTTGTTGATCATCTCAACAGACTGCAGAATGAGCCAGATGGTATGCCCATACCGCACGTTCCTCCAGATAGACAGCAGTTTGCAATTGAAGAGATGAAGATAGTCGAGTTTCAAGAGATGAACTTGGCTACTTTCGTAGTCAACTCCTGATCGTACCACCATGGTGTCTGGCCTTGGACCTTAAACAAAGGCGCTACTTGGGAGCTTACCCAAGATTTCTTTTCTCACCTTTATCTTTTTTCATGTTTGTTTTTATTTTTCAGTTTGTTAAAAAAAAAAATTGAAAAAAAAAGTGGCTGATTTGGGTTTTGGTTGGCAGGTTTTGCAAGAATAGGGGCATCCATTAATTGCTGGAAAAGGAAGACCATATCGCTCTGGATCGCCGCCTCACACATATGGAACAACGCTTTGACCATCCTCACCCACCACCTTTGACTGAGCATTGAGCACTTCAGGAAGTCTCTTTTTGCTTTGTTTTTCTTTTCTTATCTTATTGAGGTTTTCACACATTGTGGACAATGTAGTTCAAGTGTGGGGGATTTTGAAGTCGTATGTCTATCCGTGATATCTTTTCTTTGGGTATGATTTTTGTGCATGTTTTGGCCATTGTGAAAGAATAACATGAATGGAATAGATTAGAATATTGTGATGGGATTGCTTGGTTGAATTCCTTAATGATAATAATTTTGTGAAAGCCCTTATGTGTCTAAGGATGAGAAAATGTGCTTAATTGATCAAATTTTTGAAAACCTACTCAAATATGTAAGGATTGAGCTTATGAGCAATATTATGAACTGCTCCTTATTTCTTTGTTGAGAGGTTATGTATTCTTGATATCTTGATGTCTGGTTTGCCATGTTGTCATAGTCAAACTTATGAAGTTGAATTCTTGCATGAACATGATTTAGGCATTTATTTTGGATTGATAATTGTTAACTATCTTATGTTTTCCTAGAGAGCCCTCTTGAGCTTTAACCTTTTCTTGATGAATGAAAGCCACAAAAATAATGAACCATAGCCTTTTTTAGCCTTCTTTTGTCCCACCAACAATTTGCAAGTAGTTAAGGAATATGGAGTGATAAGTGATAGTGATTTGTTGAATTCTAGCTATTTGGGAAAGTTGGTGTAGTTTATTCTGTTGAAAGGTGATTGGGTTTGTGAAGTGATGAGAATTAAGAGCACTGATGTGGGTGTGGTTACATATTGATAAATGTGTTATTGCCAATTTTTGGCTACTTGTTGGCTGCTGCTTCTAAGTATAAAAAAGAAAGAAAGAGTTGAAAAGAAAAAAGAAAAAAAAATGAAATGAGAAAAAAAAGAGAAAAAAAGAAAAGAAAAGAAAAGAGTTGGTAGCAGAATACTAAAAAAAATGAGAAAGAAAGAAGAAGAAGTCAATGAGGGAGAAGGAATTATGGGGAGTTAAGTAGAAAATTTGGGGTTTGTTTTGGGAGTACACATGTGGAGAACTGCTTGCATTTTGTTGGATTTAATAGCCATTTTCAATACTTTTGTTTCTCCTACCTATGCACCCTAGCCCCATTACAACCTATGAAAGTCCTAATGATTTGTGCGTGAATTTAATTTCATTTTGTTAGAGATAGTGACATATTGGCAAACTTGTGATGGATAGAGTCAAGATGTTTTAGTGTGAATTTATCTTGTCCTTGATTTTTGAGTGATCTTGAGTGAATCTTGTGAGGCTGGATTGATTGCACTATTTTGATTTGGACGAAGGGTGTATACATGAAGTTGTTAGAATCAAGGAATGGTTTGTGGTATGAAAGGTGGTTATATTTTGATCTTGACTATGATTGTTATTTCTTGATCAATGGCCAATTGGTATTTCTTTTGAATCGAGTCCCTACCTAGTTTGTGCTTCTATCTTTTGTTTTGCTCATGCTCGAGGACGAGCATTATTCAAGTGTGGGGGGATTTGATTAGACGTATTTTATACATATCTTTTGGATGTTTTTGATGAGTTTAAATGCTTAATATCTACTTAATCCTATTTTATAAAGCTAAGTGCATATTTTGTGGATTTTGTAGGTGTTGATTTTATTTTGGAAGAAAATAAGTATGATTTTGAAAGAAATTTAAAGCCAAGGAAGTGAAGGAAGATTTAATATAGGATTTTATTTATTATGGAAGCTTTTATTTGTATTGGATTTTATTTTTATTAACTTTTTTCGTTGGCCTTGTTTCGGCCCATAGTGATTAGGTTAGTTTTATATTATTAGTTAGTTGATTGGAATATATAACTTATTCCACGCCTCCATACTCCATAAAAATTCACGCCTCCAACTTTGAATTACTATCCCACGCCTCCATTTTATTTTTGCACAGAAGAGAGACGTGAATGAGGGATTGAGGAATCAAACATTTTTTATCGTTCTTTATCATTCCAGTAGCCGTGTTCTTCTTTATTTTTATTTTAATTATTGTTTGCTTTTTATTTTATATGAGTTCTAGCTAATTTCTTTTATTCTGGCAACGATTAAGGAAGCCCTAGCATGATTCCTATGTGAGATCTAATTTGTTATTTATCCTTTAATTCGTATGCAAGTATTTGTTGTTCTCTATTTTCTCTGTGATTTAATTGTTTCAATCCGCTAGGTAGTCGCGAATATTTAGTGAGTTGGAATTAATTAATAGCCAATTAAATCGGCCATACGTAATCGTGGTTTAGGTTTGATTAGTGGTAAATTGACCTTCAGGTCAAAGGAATAACAATCTTAATTCGGTAATCCTGCGTCGAGTTTATCGGTTTTGAATCGGGTCTCTAGTTCTTAATGCTGTTGGCTCATTAAACCTATAGGCGTCTCTTACGGTTGTCGGTCGATTAGAGAAATAGTTAGTGAGCGTCTTCCTAATTATCGAGAAGCTAAGGAGAGATAAGATCGCGTCGAGCGTCTTCGGTGGTCATAACTGGTTTATTTGCATGAGTTAAAGTTATCTTTGCATCAATGAGCAAAAGATCAAGCTAGGGTGGAATTAATTGGTTCTTAGGAATATCTTCACGCATTTGTTACATTTCTCAATATTATTCTCTTTAATCATAATTCAATTCATCTTTCTATTTATTGTTTATTTAATTATTCCTAGTTTCTAGTTATCCCAATTTCTTCGTGGTTACGTTGCAGGTCGAAAGTTTAGGAGAATTCTCGCCGATCCTTGGGAGACGATTTTGCTTACTGCTGTCTGCGCAGTTTGGGCATACCGACTGTCTGTCAGTCGAATATTTTGCCTACTGCTGTCTGTACGGTTTGGGCATACCGACTGTCTGTCAGTCGATTATTTTTGGTGAAAAGCGACGCACCAAGGGGATCACCCCACTCGCGCCTCCACACACCCAATACGCCCCAGACCTATTTCTCTTCAGTTTTTCCTCAGTTTTATCTTTATTTTAGCTTCCGTTTAATTCTAGTATTGTTCTTACGTTTTCTAGTTTAGTTTATTGTTTCGTTATCGATCGGAACGTTTTGTCCGATCGTTTTCCTTTGTTTTCCGTTCGTTCGCTTGGAATTGGATTCAAGACCAACCTTTGTTCATCCGACGCTTCCCTACGGGTTTTATATATTCAATTTCCGTTTTTATGGTTAAATCGTATTTCATTCCGTTTATTATGTCTGGCTAGTTTTCAATTCTAATCCTAGGGTTTGCATGATTTTATCCTATATGTTGTGATTCCTACTGTTGTTATTTACCTTCCAGGCATGATTCATGATTCATGGTGCTTATTTATATGTGTTGATTTCTGATCAATCTTGATGCATATCTAGTTGCCAGTTAATGACGTAACTGTATTAATTGTCAATCGATCTTGAATGCATGATACGAATAAGCCTTGAGTCGTAACTGAGATAGGACATTCGTAGGAAGCATATTCTTAGTGATCTGTTTGGAGTTGCTTATTTTCCTCTAGAGACGTAACTGTGATAGGGAAAATTAGTAATCAACTGCCGCAATTGTCGTAACTGAAGTTGTTGGTTATATATGTGATCTTCCGTCTTGTCTGGATTAAAACGGTTAATAATAAGCAGGATAAACATCGTTGTGGATAGGATTAGTGCATCCCTAGGGTTAGTCTTTCTTTATAGTTATCTTTCGTGTTTTTATTGCGTTATTTATATTTCTGTTTGGTTACCTTTGCTTTGGATTAAATTCCGAAGCCCTAAAACCTCTCACCCTTTATCTGTGCTTGAATAATGATGAATAGTCATTGAGCTAGCTTCTATGTTTTCGTGATACAATCTCGTGGATACGATACTTCGCTACCCTATATTTACACCTTTACGTGTGAAAAGGGCGATCAAATTTTGGCGCCGTTGCCGGGGATTGTTAAGATCACATAGGAATAATTTGACGATTTGGATTTATTAATTCAAGTTATATATTATATATATATATATATATATATATATATATTTTATTATTTTTTTTTTTTGTTAGTGCTAATTTCTCTCTTCTCGCAGGTGGTTTATGCGTACAAGATCTCAGGGACCTCCTGAAGTATTATTAGATCCCGAGATCGAGGCTCTCAAAGGAGAAGAGGACGAGAGAGAGCAGGCTGCAATGGCGCCAATCCATGAAGCGGGGCATTCCTCGAGCAAGTTGCACGCATGCTAGCTGACTTTGCAGAGATGCAGCGTCAGATGGCGAATATGGGAATCATTGTCCCTGCTCCAGAGGAAAGACCTCTGAATCACATGTACCGACATCCCACCGAACAGTTCCAAGGAGGCGGTTGGGGCCCGCACGTAGATGCAAACAATTTTGAGCTAAAGCCGGCCCTGATCAGTATGGTCCAAGGAGAGCAGTTTGGGGGAGGATTCACGGAAGACCCGAATACGCATCTCGAGACCTTTCTCGATATTTGTGACACCATCAAACAGAATGGGGTGCCACAAGACACGATCCGGATGCGCATGTTTGGTTTCTCGCTGCGCAGCCAGGCGAAAGATTGGTTCAAGAGTTTGGACCGAGCTGGCATCGACACTTGGGGGAAACTTTGCGAGAAGTTTCTTTCGAAATACTTTCCGTCGGTGAAAGCGCGAAGATCATCGCGAAATCTCTCATTTTGCAAAACCACGACGAATCATTATTCGAGGCATGGGAGAGATTCAGAGGTCTATTGAGACGATGTCCACAACATGGGTTCTCCAAGGAGCAACAAATCACACAGTTCTACGGTGGACTGACATGGCAGACGAGGAGCATGGTAGATGCGTCGGCGGGGGGCTGCTTATTGAACCGACCAGTCGACGAGGCAAGCCGTATTGTAGAAGAGATGGCTGCCAACAGCTATCAATGGCCAACGGAGAGAACGCCATCGTTCAAAGCAGCTGCTGTTGAGAGTGATTCAAAATATGACGATCTCATGAAGAAGTTCACTCTTTTGAAGAGTCAGATTGAGACAGAGAACGTCAGCCACATCAATCAGAGGAGTCATTCGAATTTCCAACAACCTTCAGCAGGCTTCAATATTCAGAATTCGATTCAAGAGCCGAGGAAGCCAAGTCTCGAAGACATGATGCAGCAGTTGGTTGTAAGCAACCAACAATTGGCAACGAATCAGAATTCGTTCATAAGCAACACCGGGCAGAAGATAAATCACTTGGAGTCCACTGTGACGGCTATGGGGAAGCACATGAAGATGTTGGAGAATCAAATTGGTCAAATAGCCGTGCAAGTGAATGCACTACAAAAGACGGGCCAATTTTCGAGTGTCTGGAGGTGAACCCGAAGAATCAATGCCGCCATTCGAGACGAGTCCCGAGTTTTCCCCTGAGCTCGCGATCGAGAACGCTGCGAGCGACCGCGAGCCATCATCTTGTCGCCTCGATTTGTTAGCGGCGACCTAGCGCCGCAAGCTCGAGCGCGAAGAAGGCCGCCAGCAGAGCGGACACCTCGCGACCTACCCGGTGGTCGCGAGGTCAACCGCGAGGGCCTCCGAATCCATTCTCGCACGTACACCTCCGGTCCCATTTCCGAGTCGACTTGTCAAGTCGAAATATGACGAGGAGTTTGCTCGTTCAAAGAGATTTTCAAAAGTTGAGATCAATTTGCCTCTCTTTGAAGCGCTGCGAAACATGCCGGGCTACATGAAATTCTTAAAAGACGCGCTTGCAAGCAAGAAGAAACTTGGGAAATTCGAGAAAATTTCCCTATCCGAAGAATGCAGCGCCGTCTTGCAAAGGAAGCTCCCTCTGAAGCAGAAGGATCCCGGCAGTTTCACGTTAGAGTGCGAGATCGCCGAGCAGATTTTCCCCAATGTTTTGTGCGACTTGGGGGCGAGCATCAATCTGATGCCATTGAACGTTTTCAACCGGCTACACCTAGGAAAGATGAAGCGGCGAAGATTTTCGATGATGGCTGACCGTCGGTCACATATCCAAAAGGTATCGTCGAAGGCGTGTTGGTAAGAATTCGGATTTTGTTTTTCGGTACCGATTTTGTTATTTTAGATATTCCCGAATTCAAACAACAACCACTAATCCTTGGTAGACCTTTTCTAGCAACTGGTCGTGCGTTGATTGATGTGCAGGAAGGAAACCTCACGTTTCGTGTTAACGATGAGGAACTCAAAATTTCCATATACGACGCCATCAAGCAACACGACGTTGGAAAGTCGGAAGATTGTTGCTCGATCATAACTGCTGCTGCCGCACACGTCTCGCGCTTAGAGGGTACTCGACCACTCGAGGAAGCTGCGAGAAGGAAGAAGTGGACTCGGCATGGAACTCCGAGTGTTTCATTCAAGTTTGGGGGGGGCCACTTCCATAGTCAGTGGTGGTCATCCGTGAATGCGAAGTTTAGGAGGTTCCACAAGTCGGGAAAGATGTCTATTGCTACTAAAACGCCGTTAGCGAGGTTAGTGATGGTCTAGCTAAAGGCGTTAAAGTAAGCACTTGTTGGGGTAACCCAACGGTTTCTTTTTTTGTTTTGTGTTTTGTTTTGTTTTTCGTTTGTGTTGTTTTTGTCGTGTTTCGTTTTTCTTTTCGTTTTCGTAATACGTCGATCAACGAGTTAAGTGAAGTGTGTTAATCCATGTGGCTAATGATGATAGAAATTTTTGAAATTTAATGATAGTGCGCATGATATGTTAGAAAATGACGCATGAATGACGTGAGATGGCTTAGGCTTTTGTTTTCACCATTTGCTTAACCCGTGAGACTTGAGCTTCCTTGTATACATATCTTGATCTGATTTCTTTTAATTGTGTGATATCATGCATGTGATTATCTTCTAGAACTTGCCGTTCTTACGTGTCGAGACCGCAATATGTGTTTCAATTTGGAAAGGATAAAGGCCATCTTTGTTAACCACATATTCACCCAAACACTAACCCGATGATATATACTATTTGTCGCTTCTTTGAGCCTTTATTAGACTTTTCTTTCGATTAACCGGATGATAGGAGGTGAGGATGGATAGGGAATCAAAGGGTTGAAATTTTGATGTAGTTATGACGAGAAAAGTTTCTTTTAGAAAAATACATCTGTGGTAAAGAATAGTACCTTGTTCGTGAAAGTTAAACCCTATAAGCTCTAGAAAAGAAAAGAAAAACAAAAATGTTAAGTTCACTATGAGTGTTGAGCATAAAGGGTCTTTAATCAAAGTATAGGTACCTTCTGTGGCATTAAACGTTGATTTAGTACGTTGGGAAAGAAGAGGAAAATGGACAAAGTCCATATGTGTCGAAATATATAAATGGTGGTGCTTGGAGTTTACTTGAGTCACTTAGCCATATATTATCCTACCTTAACCAATGTGCCTACATTATAACCTATCAAAAGACCTCTTTGATCCTTATTTGAACACATTTCGACGGTAGAGATGTTAGAGAAGCAGCAAGCCTATGGTAAGATGTTGCATTGCATTGATCGTTGAGTGTATACACGTCCTTAATTTCTTTATGAGTTTGAGTGTGTCCTATATATTTTACGCACATGCCTTTGTGAGGGTTGAAATAAATGAGTTTTTTGCCCTCGATGGTTGTTTGTGTTGAGTTGGCTAACGTCGTCATGTGCGCTAATGTTTTTGAGCGTTGATATGTTTCTGAGGCCTAGAATGGTTATCCTCTTTGCGATACTCGTTGATCTTTCGTTTGTCTTTCATTCGCTTTTGTTTGAGGACAAACAATGCTTTAAGTTTGGGGGGGTTTGATAAGCGGGCATTTTACACGTTTATAGTTGATATTGAAGATGAGTTTAGCTCGTTTAATGTGCGTTTATGCATCGATTCTCAATGTTTCATCTATTTCTAGAAGATATTGCTCTTGGGTGTTCTTTTGGTATTGTGTAGGTTTATATGTTGACATTCGAAGCAAGGAACGAAGCACGAGCCAAAATGAGCAACCGACCTATTTCTAGCGACCAACCTAGCGGTCGCTAGCTGGTCATGAGGCAAACCAATGAGCATCCGGAGGAGTAGCGACCGCGACCTCGTGCACGCGAGCAAGCCCTAGCGCTAGAACTCACCGGACGATTTCTCGCGACCGGTGCGGAATGGCTAGCGACCGCTAGCCCGGTCATGAGGTACAATGCGGCGCAAGGAGGACCATGAGCGAAGAATAGCGGCATGGGAGATGGCTCATGATCGAGCTAATAGCGATGGCATGCGTAGAGGCGCAAATTAGGGTTTCCACCTTTTCTATAAATAGGGATCACCCCACTCGCGCCTACACACACCCAATGCGCCCTGACCTATTTCTCTTGATTTTCCTCGCTTTATCTTTATTTTAGCTTCCGTTTAATTCTAGTATTGTTCTTACGTTTTCTAGTTTAGTTTATTGTTTCGTTATCGATCGGAACGTTTTGTCCGATCGTTTTCCTTTGTTTTCCGTTCGTTCGCTTGGAATTGGATTCAAGACCAATCTTTGTTCATCCGACGTTTCCTACGGGTTTATATATTCAATTTCCGTTTTATGGTTAAATCGTATTTCATTCCGTTTATTATGTCCGCTAGTTTTCAATTCTAATCCTGGGTTTGCATGATTTTATCCTATATGTTGTGATTCCCTCGTTGTTATTTACCTTCCGGCATGATTCATGATTCATGGTGCTTATTTATATGTGTTGATTTCTGATCAATCTTGATGCATATCTAGTTGCCAGTTAATGACGTAACTGTATTAATTGTCAATCGATCTTGAATGCATGATACGAATAAGTTCTCGAGTCGAATCGAGATAGGACATTCGTAGGAAGCATATTCTTAGTGATCTGTTTGGGTTGCTTATTTTCCTCTAGACGAATCGTGATAGGAAAATTAGTAATCAACTGCCGCAATTGTCGTAACTGAAGTTGTTGGTTATATATGTGATCTTCCGTCTTGTCTGGATTAAAACGGTTAATAATAAGCAGGATAAACATCGTTGTGGATAGGATTAGTGCATCCCTAGGGTTAGTCTTTCTTTATAGTTATCTTTCGTGTTTTTATTGCGTTATTTATATTTCTGTTTGGTTACCTTTGCTTTGGATTAAATTCCGAAGCCCTAAAACCTCTCACCCTTTATCTGTGCTTGAATAATGATGAATAGTCGTTGAGCTAGCTTCTATGTTTTCGTGATACAATCTCTGTGGATACGATACTTCGCTTACCCTATATTTACACCTTTACGTGTGAAAAATGAGCGATCATTGATCCACATAGAATTCGAAGTGTTGGCTCAAAAAATATGATTTCTTCGACTTCTGTATTGCCAGCTGAGTGCGTGTGAAGACCAGCAGGCAATCAGTATGATCCACTATTTGATAGCATCGAACAAAATTCAAATTCAAGTAAAGCTGATCATCTAAAACATGAAATTACTGGTGATTCTGATGATGTTCTGAGGTTCCATGGATCCGGAAGGTTGTTAAATACAGAAGCTGTCAAGCAGGAAGGGGAAACAGCTGTATCAGCCGATGATTCTCTAGAAAAAGAAGAATGGGGAGACAGCTGATGTGGCCGTGGGGGCTGTCCAGAACAGCAGCCCTAGTAATCCTAATGATGCACCAGACATGGATGTAGGATAATTTGAGATTGATCAGGTTAATACTTCTGGTAAAAGCAAGAAAAGCAAGGAGAAGTCTGCGGAACTTTTTAAGATTTCCATTGCTGCTTTTGTGAAGGATGTTTTAAAGCCATCATGGCGGCAGGGTAATATGAACAAGGAGGCGTTTAAGACCATTGTCAAGAAAACTGTTGATAAAGTATCTGGAGCTATAAAGAGTCACCATGTACCTAAATCCCAAGCAAAATAAATCACTATATTGATTCTTCAAGTGGAAAATTAACAAAGCTTGTCATGGTATGCCCTCTTCGATTCGAAGCCAATTGGCTTCTGGGGTGATGTTTGCCTGTTGCAGTTTTCAATGATTATGAAATTATTGAATTTTCTAAAAAAATTGGTGGATGAGTCTTTCGATGATACCAACATGATATTCTTGTCTTTATGTTATATTAAAGTATTGCCCGCTCCTTGGCTGAGTGTATGCTTCATTCAGTAGTATTGCTAATTCTGTCTTATCAATTAATTTTCTCTGACTCTTATTTATGTGATTTGTTTGCAGGGATATGTTGACAAATATGTTAAGGTGTAAGATCTGACTTGAGTCTGCATCAAAGAATCGGCTCGCCTGCCTGGACTTTTAAATCATGCCCCAGATTTGCAGGATTAAGAGGAGAAGGCCATTTAATTGCATTGTTCGAAAATGAATTTTGATGGCTTTTCAAATGTTAGTAGACAATTCTCAAGTAAAGCCTACTGCAAATGTCAGAATGCTGATATGAATGTAAATTTAGCTAACGTTATGGGGGAGTTGTAAAATTTGTACGTAATGCATTCCTTTCGAGCTAGGTCTTCTAGATTTTTGGTTATACCTTATCTGTATCAGTTTCCTCTTTCACGATCTAATTGTTTAGCTTTCTTGCTTGAGTAATGTATATTCTCTAATACAAAATCTCTTTCCAAATTTTCTAACTTGTAGTATGCTCCTCTCCATTGTCCTAACTGTCACATTGTCATCCAAATTCTATTTAATGTATCTACCAGTGTCAATAGGATGCATAATCTGTTTCTGTTTATACATCTGTTCTTCTATCAAGATATTGTATTACTCGTTAAGGAAAGGGGGTTCTTAGATTATTCTGCCTCTGTTTGCATATGTTTATATCCAGGCACATCCCCTGTGATGCATGTTGCGTTCAAATCTTTATGCAGCATTACTTACCCTGCTGGTGTGGTATAAACTGCAGGTCTTGCTGCTATAACTCGAGGCTCGAGGTGCTTACACGGGGTCATGCCAAACCTCTAGTTTGGGATTATGAGGTAATTTTGGATAAAACATGTCTCGATCTTGTATGCCTTACTAATTTTATACTTTAGCGGCATAAAGTTTTGATGACGTGCATTTCTCCAGGTTAGGTATGTTAATTTTCACAGGAAACTGTATCCATAGATTTTTGCTGATATAGTGTACCTCTGAGTTTGAGGTACAATTACTAAATTAAATTTCGTAGGTTTGAAGTTAGAATAGTAGCCCACATATATTGTGGTATAAATTGCGCTTGATTTATTATCTTGGACATCTTCTTTGGCTTTGCTCATTTTGTAAGCCTTGGTGTAATATATCTTTTCATTATCTTTAAGCCATGACCCTTCTAACATGTTATGATCATTTTCAATATTAATAATGAAAAGAATCATGAGGGCAGTCTTTGTGTGTGTTTTGTATTTTTGCTTGTAACTAACACGGCTAATGCCCTAATACAGTTGAAGCACAGCACATGGTGCTTTCTATTCACTTTATGCATGTGATAAAATTTATTTTTCCTTTCTTCTATATCCTATATTTGTCTATTCTTAGCTTTATTTATGACTATCTTGAATTTTAGTCAATGGAAAATTTTGAAAAATATTAGTTTTGTCTTTTTTAATTGGATCTTCTATAACCACAAACCAATTCTCGTAATTAAATAGTGACACTTTTAAGTTGCTCTCAATTAATGTTATAAAATAATTCTCTTTTCTACAAGTTTTACCATATAAATCAGCATATGGTGTTTCTGTGATAAGCCTTAACCTTGCAGTATCCAATCTGTTATATCAAAAATATATTGAAATTGGCAAAAATTACATCAAACAAAAAATCACAGAATCTCTAGCTATATAACAAGTGAACAATCATAAGATTAAAAAAACCCAGATGAATGGAGAGTAGAGTTTGATCGTGATCATATATAAAATTGATCTAGGATTGTGCATCGGTCGGACCGACATCTAGCAAATTGAAAATCTAACCGAATTCTAGTTTTTCGAACCGAATCGACCGACTACAATTTTTGGACCTACGGAAAATTGAATCAAAAAATCGATCGATTTCGGTCGAACCGACAAAACCGACCGATTATATGATTTTTATATATATTTATTCCAAAAATACCTATTTTATCCTAATTTCAAAGCAAAAATATCAAAATAAATAAATTAATTCTAACCAAAAAACATCAAAAAAATTAATCAACATCCAATACATCAAATTATATTGAGATTGTATATTAAATTAAATTATTAATTATTAAATAAATTCATATATAATGGGTTCAGTTCGATTACGACCGAACCTAATACCTAAATTATTAATTATTAAATAAATTCATATATAATGGGTTCAGTTCGATTACGACCGAACCTAATACCTAAACTCGAAAACAAAAACCGAATCAAAAACCGATTTTAATAATAAAAAAGACGAACCAATAATTGATAACATTGGAAATCAAACAGAACCGATCGAAACCTATCAATTCAATCCATGCACACCTATAAAAATCCATATTATATATGAGAACGAGTTGAGACCAGATAGGGAAGTCTTATAGGTGTAGGGGTTAACAAAAGATTAAAATATTCAGAAATCACATTTTTTGGAAATATTCGCACGATCAATAATCATCTATTAATAACATCTTATACCATTTAAATATTTTCAAATTTTAATCAATTTTTTGATAACTTTGATTCGAGTTTTCATTTTTTGATCAAATCTACCGGCGAATTCAATTTAATAACATTAATATAAATAAAACAAAATTATTATATCATGCGCATTAGTTTGCCTCTCTCTTATTTCCTGATTAATTTACCATTTTGAGAATAATTTAGGCGCTATTATTGATGGCATTAGTTAAAACCACTATTATTGAGTTCCATGTGATTGCACATGAACTACTTATATATACTGATGTATTTGATCATAAATCTATTACTCAAATTTTCACTACAAATACACAAGTTGAAATAATTACCATACTTTATTACATTATTAATTATATTGCTTCATAACATGTCCTGCACTTCTTTAACTTGTCTTCTTCCTGTCTACACTCACGGAAGAAAAAAGGGAGAATTCTGTACTAAAATTATTTACTTTAATGATGCCTAAATCTTGATTTTAGTATCTAAATCGGGTGAAATTCTTCCAAATATTTTTAAAATCTTCACTCCCGTAAATCAAAATAAATATATACCATATACATATATACTGTAATTCCATGTACAAAAAGAAGTTAGTTATTAGTTTGAAGTGGTGCTTTATTTAGTTTCAGTATTGTTTTTGTCTGCTGAATGGCAAACATTCCGTATAGAAACCCTATAATAAACAAATACCAAAAAAACATTTTCAATGTACTCTCTTGTACAAGCTGTTCTTGATCATTAATTTCTTTTTCTTTTCTTAATTTTATAAAGTTAAAATTATAGAAGAATAATCACGACAGTTAACTTTAATTACAAGCAGAAGCAGTTGAGATTTTCCAAGATACGGGTATCCTCTCCTTAATTTCTATTTAATCACCATTTTCGTTGAGTAATCAATCATGCTTAAGTTGGTAATCCCACCAACAACTCCAAATTGTTTATAATGAAATAAAATTCATTCTTGCATTTAAGTATTTTATTTTGAAATGGTAAAGTAATTTATCTTGCATTATATCCCACTAGTGAGTCACGTATAAGAAATATTCATATCGTACATATATTACTCCAAAATTGGCCACTCAATTAAATCTTCAACTATTTTTACATGGTCTTTATAAACGATTTTATTCGTAGAGAAACTGTACATACTTATCCACAATGATTGACATTTAACTAAACTTGCCAGCTAAATTTGATAAACTCCTCATGTCCAATTTGGGAAGACCATGTCTCTTTTCCAACACATGCTTAAATTTTGTTAAATTCAATTAAATTATAGCTTATTAAGGACCTCTGAATTTCTAAACGAGGAACAAACAGAGAAACTTTGAAGTTCTTACAAGTTTCTTAGAGCTTGTAAAAGATACTTTTATAATTAAAGAAATTTACAGAATTTTTAAAATTGGTTGATTTTAAAATTATCATACTTAAATTATCTCTTGGAGTTGCAAGCAAAAAGAGAAAACAAGGTAAAAATATCAGAGCCCATATCCACATAAGAAAAATATGAAAAGGTAAAAGGTGAAGAAGAAGAAGAAGATAACCCCACCAATTTTGTGGGCATGTTGATATAATCTAATCTACTTGCACACCGAGAGAAAGAGAATCTGTGTGGTGAAGCAAAACTCAAAAGAAAACATCTGAAGTAATCTCTATCTCCCGCTTAATCTACTGACAAAATCACATGTTCATGCAGACAATTTCAGACCCACCAATATTCTCCATTCCACATGGAAACCTCTATCTCTCTCCAAATTCAGCTATTATTGAAAAAAATAAAAGAATTTCTATATGATAATGATAATGGTTTTGCCAGCAATGCACTCTCCTCTCATTCGTGGATTTACACATGGATGATGGACCATATTTCCATCCAACAACTAACCGTGTGTTGTGGGCTGTCTTCATTTCCTTGTTTATTTACAATTCTATAAGGGATTTCACAATGTCATCTTCTATTTGAATCTCTGCACATTCCTTTAATGGTTATGGGCTGTGTTTCTTGATTCATTCAATTTTTATAGTGATATATTGCTCAGTTAGTTCCTTCTCTTGCTTAAAGATTTGGTTTTGGGAACTGGGCTTGCTTCGTTTTCTGCTGGAGCCATCATTTTGATGATTTTCTTGATCGTTCACTGTTGAGGAGGTGAATTGACTGAAGGAAGTCTTGAGAGAGAACATTTGTCTTTTTCTGCTTGAAATGCTTGTAATAGATTCTCTGTTTTTAGGGGCTTTTATATTTCTCTGCTTCTGAGGATTTATCATGAATTTTCCATATTGCTTGAGTTGACATAGTTTTAACCTTTAAGGATTAGGACAATTACATTGGAAAAGAGAAAATATCTAATTTTGAAATCTGGTTTTTGGAGTTGATGAACAGCTACATAGACTAGGACAATTTGTAGGTAGGCTTTGTTGGATATAAAGGTGTGTAGCATAGTGAGATATTTAGATTGGTGGTGGGGTTGATGTAGTGTTGGAAGAAAGGGACTAAAACATGGCAGCAAAGCTATTACATTCTTTGACAGATGATAACTTAGATTTGCAGAAGCAAATAGGATGTATGAATGGCATCTTTCAGCTCTTTGATCGCCAGCACATCCTCACAGGTGGCAGGCATGGCGTCGTCCACAGCCACAAAGGCCTTCATCAGGGTAAATGACTTTATCCTTCTAGCCAAACTCTATGTGGCCACTGCCACCAATCTTGATTTGGGAATTTGCTACTCAAAATTGTTCTTCAATAGTGATGTAATTATGTTTTATTTGCTCCTTTTACAATCATATACAGCTGCAAGATATTGTGTATGTCTTAGAGGCTTAGTTCCATTCTTTGTTTGCCTGCAAATATTGATCTTGTTGCTAAATCGTTGCAGGAATCTCCGATTACAATGGTGCTACTTTGGAAGGGGAGGCTAACGGCGAGCACCTGAGATCTGCATCTACAGTAAGGATTTCGAATTTTAAGTCTCTTATCTTTTGAAACTATGACAAATGAGTGCTCGTTTGAGTGGTAGAGATTGCCTAATTGTATCTAATTATGAATGATAACTAATAGGCTTCTATGTAGAAATGTGGTTTCTTTGTTGGTTACTTCTCTTTTTCATGGTTGCTGTTAGTATATTCTCCTCAAGAATTGCTCAATGATGAAGCAAACAAGCATATCCTTTTAGTTTGCTGTGTTTGTATGCAATAATTCTGTCATTCAACAAAAAGATGGAACGATTTTTTCCATATATATTTTCACATTTCATAGAGAGATACAAGAAGATAAATAATAATTAAGGTTATGGCATTTATACCTATATTTAGGAGAAAATTGCTGTCAAGAATGTCCAAGAGAAGCAAAGAATCTCCAATGCATCATCGCGGGCTTCCTTCTCCTCGTTGTCCCGTTCATCCTCTTCCTCGTCCCTCGACTGCATTAGAGTTTCTCAGCTAGAATCTGCATCCTTTGACAGAATCATCTTTCCCGAGACCCCTTCAAGGGACCCTCAGTTTAGTCGACAGAACCGCGACATTCGTGATCTGGTGAAGGATTCCATGTACAAAGCAAAAACTGCAGAGGATCCTGTCACGAAGGACCGAGACTCGCCAAGGCTGCATTCTGAAATGATGAATGATCTGAAAGAATCTGTTAAGGTTACTCAACATCAAGAAGCACCTAGGCATCATAGTGAAGGCAGACGCCTCATGAGATCATTATCCTACCACTCAAGAGACGAGTACCCGTCTAAGATCTCTAGAGACGGCCCCCGCTTTTCCTATGACGGAAGGGAAGTAAACCCGTCACCATTGGATTCACGGGGCGTCTCCAAATCCGCCCTAAAGCTCAAAGACCTACCTCGACTTTCACTAGATGGCAGTAAGGCCGGTCCAAATTCAAGATCCGTGCACCACGATAGTGGTGAGTGTGATGCCAAGGCTCAGAATCCCCAACATTCTGCACGGCCACCAAGTGTCGTGGCAAAGCTGATGGGCCTCGAAACACTGCCTCATCAATCCGTTTCACCCGTTGAGACGAACTTTAGTGTAGCTAAGAGCTATCTAGATAAGGAAAGAGGCACAAAAAATTTGTGGAAAGAGCCAAACTCGCCACGTTGGAGGAGTCCCGATTCTTCAATGACGCCACTATCAAGGTTTCCACTCGAGCCAGCGCCATGGAAGCACACCGAGGGGAGAAGGGGTTCTCAGAAACCACGGCCCAAAACCATGAGAGATGCAGCAAAGGCCGAAGGTGCATTCCCCTCCGTTTACAGTGAGATCGAGAAGAGATTGAAGGATCTCGAATTCACACAGTCTGGAAAGGACCTCAGAGCACTTAAACAGATTTTGGAAGCAATGCAGTCTAAGAAGCTGCTGCAAACCCAAAAACAAGACCATGAGGAGAAGCAGTCCAGACCCAAACACGAGGCAAGATCAGTAGACCGTCGAAAGCCACACACTGATCAAGAACCTCTTGCTTCCACAAAGAGGGCCGCCGTTTCAAGACACGCAGAGCATCCAATAGTGATCATGAAGCCTGCTAAAGATCCAAGCTCTAAATCCAGCCAGCGTGAAAGTGGTGTAGCTTCTTGGCTAATGTCAAAAACGACAGAATTCTAAAGGCTGCACAGATTTCAACAAGATCACAACAGTTGGTTAAAGATGGCTATGCAGGCTCCAGTCCTAGATTGCTGCAGAAGAAACTCGAGCTGGAAAGAGAGCTCGGCCACCCACGTCTCCTGATTCAACCAAACTTAGAAGACAGCCGAGCAAGCAACTAGGCGAGGCCAATTCGCCTGGTGGAAGACGAAGGCCAAAGCATTCCAACATTCAGGAAAGTGATGACAAACTAAGTGAAGTAAATGAGAGTATGGTCCGGTTAAATGCTAAATTTTCTCGCACGAGCACTTGCAAAAGTCTACCAATGGAAGCATCCGAATCCATTCTAACTCACTCGGTAGAGCACGTTTGTACTCTTTCTATATCGTATATTCAATTTATTTCAGCTTTCCATATGCTAACTTGTGTTATAATTTGCTCCAGATACCTACTTTCACCTCCAGTGGAGAAAAATTGACAGAGTTTGGCAACGTTCCTGCTGAGCACTCGAGCGCCGTATCTGTTCTTGACAACGGAGTTCACACAGAAGATTCATCTTCTTCAGTGACATACAAAGGTAAACTCTTTTCTTCTATTGATTTACATATTTATGTGGTGAAATTGTGGAATCACATCCTTGAAATTTTCATACCTTTTACTCATCATGAACTAAAAATAAACACAAAACGATCTCATTCACATTCTTGAAATTTCATACCTTTTTAGTTTTATTTATACGTCTAAATGATGGATCAATCATATTGTATGGGCAAAAGTTGATAGTCAGGAAAAGAATGCATAAATGTAAATTGGGATTTTTTTTCAATTAAGGGATAATTGCCTCTACATACACAAACCATGCCCAAATTCCGGTTTTTGGACAAATAAAAATCTTGGTTAGAAAATACGCGAACTTTATAAGATTTTGAAATTTGGCCCTGAGTCCGAAATCCAAATTCCGCTGCCAATAACTCGATTGTCCGAAGTCCAATGGGAAATCTGAAGGTATCGTTGGAAAGCTCCCCACCATAGCTTTCTAGTGGTACCCCATTGGACTCCGGCCAATCTAGTTATTGTCTAGCAAACTTTGGACTCATATCAAATTTCAAAAACTTATAAAGTTGATGTATCTTTTTACCTAGATTTTTATTTGGTTTACAAACAGAAACTCGGCCATAGTTTGTGTATTTAGAGACAATTGATCCATTTATTTATACGTCTAAGATAATATAGCCATCACACTGTATGTGCAAAAGTTGATAGTTAGGTTAATGCATGTCTTCATCTTTCCACTTTTTTTGACAGTGAATATATCAATGAACCAAAACAAGCTTCAAAGTATCGATCACTTAGTGCAGAAGCTCAGACGTCTAAACTCCAGCCATGACGAGGTAGGCACGGACTACATAGCCTCGCTGTGCCCAAACACTGATCCAGACCACAGATACATCTCCGAGATCCTATTAGCCTCAGGCCTCCTCGGCTCAACCCTGACCGACTTCCAGTTCCATCCATCCGGCCACCCCATCAACCCGGAGCTGTTCCTCGTGCTGGAGCAGACAAAGGTGAGCAAGGAAGAACGCACGGAGAAGAGGAGGCTCGTATTCGACACTGTCAACGAGATTCTTGGCAGAGAGCTGGCGCCAGCCGAGCCCTGGCTGAGACGGCTCAAGCTGACTAGGACGGCCGTGAACGCTCAGAAGCTGCTCAGGGAGCTGTGCTCGGAGATTGAGGCGCTGCAAGGGAGGGACGCGAAGTGCAGCAGCGGTAGCTCGGGCGAAGATGATGAGAGATGGAAGGGAGTGGTGTGCAAGGATGTTATGCATCATGAGTCGGGGTGCTGGATGGGTTTTGATGATGAGGTCTCGGCGCTGTTCTTGACATTGAGCGTTCGATATTTAAGGATTTGGTCAATGAGATTGTGATCGGAGAGGCTGCTTCTGGTTTGAAGATCAAACCAGTAGGTAGGAGGAGAGCCTCTGCAAAGTAGTTTGCAGTTTGTTGTTCCATATTTTAGGGTGATTTCTTCCTTTTGTCATTTCGTCACATCATTTTTAGTGAGGTATATATAGAGTTTGGAAGTGGCTGGTAAAGGAAATTTCTGTTTTCTTGAGTGTCTTCCATTAATCAATATATATGATGTTTCACAAGCATGGCATTATTCGTAACGAAAATTCACAACTTGTACTGTCATTGATAGCTGTTCGAATCATTGAACTAACTGCTTTATCTTGGAAAAAATTCACTAAATGAAAATCGAAGAAATCTCTTCAGCACAAACTCAGTCGATATTAGATCTACGTACTTTGGGCAAACGCTACGTTTTCTTGGTTAAATTGCTGGAAAATGTGAGATTTTCTAAAATTTAGGTGTATAGGAAGTTAGTTAACACAAATTGTATTTGTGTGTTTTTATTTTATTTACTTCAAACCTTGAAATTTGAAGAATATAATGTATACGGAGGGAAAAGCTGTGTTTTAAGTGATCGAAGTGAGATGTGATGGTCCCTTTTGTTACATTAATAATTAAGGACCACTCCAAAACCTTTTTTCTACTTTATTTGTAGGTATAGTATTATTGCTGATGTATGCTGTTACAGTCTATCAAAATCTCATCAGATATATCCCAACAAACAGAATTTTCAACGTCACTTTAATTTCTTCTGTTCGATCTTCTTCTTCTTGTGCCCTCATATATATTATATGCTCCTTCTTTCAGAGTTTTCGACCTTGCTTTTATATGTGGGGTTACTGTCAAAAGAGAGAGAGATCTTTTTGTTTATTAATTGGAACAATCATGGGCTGTCTACGAAAAGCGGTTGCTATATGCATGAACAAAATTAAATACAATAAATATATAATCAGGTGTATATATATATATATATATATGAGTGAGTTATTGTAAAAATCATTATTTTCCTACAAAACTGAGAACAATGCATTCTCCATGAAAGTTATTGTACTATTTTTTTTAAAATTTTCGCTCATTATTGGATTCGAACCAAGTGATACTGCGGTCTGCACATCCAACAAAGTGATCGATCACCGTAAATCTTCACGATCAAATGATTAAAATGATTATCACATTTTCATTTTAAATAAAGTTTTATTTGAACCTTCTTATATATATATATATATATATTTTTATGAGATGGATCGGTGGGAAAGGATAATTTGGTAGGAAATGAGAATGAATCTGGGCCTTTGATTCGCTGGATCAAGGGTTGAGATTTAATTTCGGTGATGCTACAGTTTTGTGTTTTGTGTGCTACGCGAATTATTGTACAGCACTAGAACCCTTTTTGTGCTACGCTGTAATAAAAGATGTGCTAAATTAATATATTTAGCATATGTGCTATGAAGAGATGAAATATGTGCTAAACTAACATGTGCAATATAGTAATTTTGATTGTGCTACACAAATATGAAAGATATACTAGACTTACATATCTATTCTTATTTACATTCTCACAAGAACCATCCTTATATATATATATATATATATATATATATATATATATATATATATATATATATATATATTCAGGTCAGTAAATTTTCTCTATCAAAAGTTATATACATCATGAACAAGTATATATGAAAACCCCACTTTGATTAATCAAGTTTCCAAATTCTAGATTAGGGTGTTACATGCATCTATATTAATAGGGTGTTTGATCGAGCTTATAAACTTTTACAAAGTATTTGATAAAATAAGCTCATAAATAACTTATATATTGTGAAAATAAATTCTAACAACTTATAAATTTTCCAAAAAAATAAGTTTCTCTTGTCCATTTGGGACGATCCAGTGGTAAAGTGGGATCATGTGATAAAAAAGTTCATAGATTTGGACCTCACTAACGCTTCTATGAGTCTGAGTCTATCACAACTGATTTTTCAAGTGTAGTTTACCCGTCATGTGTGGTTTGCAGGCTAATGCATATGAACGTTAGGTTTACGCAGTGTGCTACATATAAGATTTACCCAATACGCACCAAAGATAGAGGCTGCGGACCTACGGTTCCCCATGAATTGAAAAAAAAAATCCTCAACCCCAACTCCAACTTATTTTTTTATAATCTTATAAGCAATAATGAATTTAAAAAAATGATCTTACTATGATTCATTATTTTCAACATATACTCTTTCAATTTCATAAATTTTCTATTTTCTCTTTCTAATTACAATTTATCTCTCTAACTTATGATTCTCTTTTTAATTTATAAACTAAATTTATCAAAACACTTTAATAACTTATAAGCTCTTGAAGCATTATATCTTATAAACTATTAAGACATCTTATAAGTTGTTAATTGAAGTTTATAAACTCTTTAAAATAAGCTAATTAGCCAGACACCATCAAGTTTTCTTCCAAATTGGGGTCACAATTTACATTCATAACGTCAGTTGAAATTCACGTGTTAATGGAATAGATCATGTATAAGTTAATCGAACACTATTCTTATTTTAATTTGCCGACCTGCTTCTTCGTCTTATTTCTAGTTAAACACATCCTGTTTTGCGGCGATATATCAATTGTTCAGATTTTTTTGTTATACATAAATTTAAAGACCATTTCATGATGAACTTAAATTTAAGATTTTTGATCTTAGACATTATAATCAATGTGTCATTAGGTCAACATATGCACACGAAAATATTTCTATTACTCAGTAGACTAGTATATATTAAGTCTTAATGTCACCCGAATTATCCATATCTTGGGATCTGTGCACCCTCGCCAAGTAGAAATTCTATAGTATCTAGTTATTTGGAAGTACATGAATCTAGCTAGTAGTAATAAGTAAAGCATCTGTTTTCCAAATTCATAACTTTAAGGCCTCCTTTGGTAGCCAAGATTACAGCAGACTAAATCACTGTGCAGATTGGTTTTGTAAAGCATCTGTTTTCCAAATTCATAACTTTAAGTGTGTTCCATTAGAAGGTTTTGTTAAATGAGAAAACTTGCTGCTTATAGAACTAAAACTAATGCATTTACAGAACTAATTACGGATTAAAACAAGCTAAAAGGAGAATGCTAATTAATGTGCAATAAACTTATTTATTTTTGTCCTAAAAGGACTAAAACTGTTACATTTTAGAATAATAGGGGACGAAATTCGTCACACACTCCCATGCCAATTCGGATGGAACCAAAAATGCAAGTCACCCTACTAAACAAAAAAAACGGCTTCTACCTAAATTAGGTCATAAGTTGGTTATATATAAATTGAAAATAGTATAATATGCATCTTCTTCTAACATGTGTAATTCTGACAATAATTTAGCAGATGATTACTTATGTTTATCTACATATAAGAGATATACGTACAATGCATGCCGCTATATACATCTATCTCATGCTTAACAAAATTATCTAAATCAATCCACATTATACATTCTTTTTTTTTTGTCGATTAATACATAAATTTTAAAGGCTGCATCACGGTGGACTCGAACCCGAGACCTTTGGCTTCGGGCATTAACCACTCTATCACTAGGCCAACACACACACACCCACATTATACATTCTATAATCGAAAGATATAACCGAGTGAGTTATAAAATCATTACAATATCCAAAAAAGCAATATACAGTGAGCATTACTGTAACATTTCTCAGTGTACGTACATATAAATAAATGTTTCTTCCAAGAATCATAACTCTAAAAACAGTTTCTGTATATGAGTAGAATTACTTACTTAAACATTACCACTACTGTCCGAGATGAGAAGCAATGCACCAGTGCAACAGCACCTCAATTCTTGGACTAAATCAACGATGCTAATCAAGACGACGGAAAACGCTAATTAACAACTCCCATTATCCTTATCCTGTTTCCCAGTTTCGTTCTCGCTTGAATGAAGGGATGCATTCAAACTGAAAGATTTCATAGGTGAATTGATCAAATGTAGGGTTGATGAATTCTGCAAATGGCTGATTTCCCTAAAATGATCATTCTCCACAGATGGTGCAAAGTAATGCTGAAAATTAGGAATACTGTCATAAATCTGAGAACTCGAAGCTTGAGACGGTGACGAGTCTTGATGATGATGATGATCAGCAGCACCTCGATTCGAGAAGGCAAACCCTAAACCCCAAATTGAGACAGGGACAAATTCGGAGGCTCCAATTGAAAATAATTAGGGTTGTTGTAAGGTGCTGCACTGTTTGATGGAAAGAAATTCTGTGCCACAAATCCTCCAAAATTCCTTGATCGTCATCTCTCTCCTTGAACAGGTTTGGAGAGAAAATCAGGCACATAGGGCTCATGATTAGGCAGTGGTGTTGGCTGATGAAACTGGAGGAAATTTGTGGGAATAATTGGGAGAGGGGAGTTTATCAATATCTAATTTTGTGGCATCAAGCAACCAATCTATGACCTTGCTAGGCTGGCTGAGGCCAAGCCTTTCTTGAAGATCATATAGCTGAATTGCAGTAGGCACAGATAGCCTAATTCTTCTGTCTCTCAAACCCCTCACTGTGCAGACCTTGCTGTGCCTGTCCTTGCCTCCAAAGCTGCGGGAGGCGCGCACGATTCTAGGGTTCTTGAAGGTTGATGATGACCACTGCTTTGATGAAGGGGAGGAGGAGAAAATTATTTTGGGAAATTTGCTGTATTCGCCGGCCTCCTCTTCTTTCTTTCCTCCCAGATCTCTCTCTCTTGGATTCATTGTCATGTTTGCTTCATCATTACTTAATTGCCTGCAGTTTTCTGCATTGAGAAAAAAAATAAAAAATCTTCGACTGATTCTTGTGTGAGTTTCTTGTATGATTATATGGAAGTTAAGGTAATAGGGATAATGGAAAATTAACCCTATAGACGGGTCTGGGATAAGGTATATGGTCCAAAACATTAAGGCAATTCTAACCCTCTTTTTGTCAGAAGATTTTCTTGAAATATGAAATAAAATTTGCATACAAGAAATAACCATTATTTTTCTTACAAAAATGGAATCTTTATGTACATAGGATATGCAATTTTCAGTAATTTGAATTAACACAAATCTACTAAACTAAAATTAGCAAAGAAGGAAATTAAAAGAAAACAACTTCCAAGAGTTAAATATATACATATATATATACCAACTTTGTTGCTTGCGATAACCAAGAAGATGCAATCTTTGTCTGCAGAAAGCTATGTCGGGTTTCGGACAAGATTATATATATGAGAGAGAGAATATTAGGTTGCCATGTTAGAAAGGAAAGGAAAGAGAGAAAATTAAAGAAGAGGAAAAAGTCGTGTATGGCTATAATGAGAGAGGAGATTTGGGTGATAGAACTACTTGTTGAATCATATAGTTGGCAGAATTGAATGAGCTGCAGAACTGGTAATGTGTTTGTTTATTTTGGGAGAGCTAATAGCAATACTTTTATGTTCAATGCATGGGACCAATACTTTGCATGCTATAAAAGAAGGGTAACTACTCCTTTATTGACAGCCATAAATAGCTTAGCTTTATTAGCACAACATTTCAAAGCATGCGATGCATGAACCCTAGAGAGAGAGAGAGAGCTTTCTCTTATGTTAATTAATGGGATATACATAAATGGTTGACATTGGTTGTGTAGTTCCCAGCTAGTACTCAAAATTGCAGATAGTGTAGGGCAAGAAAACATCCATATTTGTGTAAGTAAAAAAAAAATGAAATGTTTAACAATTTTAAACGTGCAAAGATAATGTACAAAAGAGGGAAGAAAATTGAAGCAATATTAGTTAATGAGATAAGTAAGTTTGGGTGGGATGTGAGTTATGGATGTTGAATTAGCCGATTGAGATGAGATTGATGTACATATAAATAGACGAGGGACCAATATTGTCTGCACCTACTTTAAAGCTTCTGCTTATTGTTGAGGACCACTCCAATATTTTGCACATCAACAAATTTGTTCAGCCTATAATATATTTACATTTTTCTGATACTAACCATAAATTAATCTAGATCGTTAATTTTGTATGATCTATAAATATTATAAACAAATTCATTATCATATTAAAGATCATCTATTTAATCAAAATTTATGTAACGGATTAAATCCTACCAAAACTTATCTCTTACTTACAATACCTATTTATATATAATGGTAATCAATTTGAAGCAGGCGATTATTTTATCGAATTCGTTCATTTCCACAACTATTTACTTCTAAAAAGTTTTGTTGTGATTTTTGAAAATATCTTTCTGGTTTAGGTAATTTAATTATCACCATTTATATATATGATTTAAATTTTTTAGGGTACCGTGCATCCATTACCTATGGCTGCTGCAATGATTGTGGAATCGCGTTTGTACATACATACATTAAAAACTGTATCACAGTGAACTCGAATTTGAAACCTTTATCTTAAGCATTAACCATTCTACCATTAGGCCAACACATATTGATAATATATTTTTTGAAATTTTGCCTAATATAAACAGCATATATATACATAGCAATATTGATAGTTATAAGGTACTTTAATTTTTGCATGATCCCCTCTCTATGGTGTCTCATAATTTGGTTACAAGTACAAATAAAAGTAAAAATAGTTTAATTATATTTGTTAGCACATGCAAGTAGAATTAGAATAAATTTAATAATTCTGGCTATTTTTCTGATAAAATGATATGTATTAGGACCAGAAATTACAAGAAAAAAACATCGTTTGATAAGATCATCTCTTTCTCTCTCTGTATCTATCTGTATATAGGGGTTGGTTATAAAGAGAATTACCTCTTAGATAAGAATCAAGAACGAATAATCACCCTTAGATCGGACGACTCATAATTATTTAATGATAAAAATAATAAAATCTTTAAATTTTCGCTATTTAGAGATCCAAATCTCGAAATTCTCTTACATTCCATTTGGAGATCATTATCCGAAAATCTTGTACATTTCATTTTCATTGTTCGTGAAATTCATGTTATTGTTCATATCATCATAATTCTTGTGCATGCTAATTCATTGTTATATTCATGTAATTTATACCGTTGTGTATGTTATCATGGTGATTATACATATGAGAACAATTACGATAAATAAATATATAAAATCCCTTAATTATAGGGTGAAACGATTGCCATTAAAATATGAGGAAACTAAACGATTTATAATTACTTTTGATCGTTAGATTATAAAAATGGATGGATCACATTAGTTCTTAGTTCTCAAAAAAATTAGAGTTCTCATTTGATCAACTTCTTATATGAGAAGAGTTCAAATAAAAACATATTTTTCATAAAAACCTAAGAATCAATACACTTTATGTATAACGTTATTGCACTATGAAATATTGATGAATAATGTTATCTTTTACCATAACTCAATGGTGCACTATTTTTATACATAAAGTGCATTAACTTTATTCGTAAAATGCATTGGTTTTAGGTTTTTATGAATAAAAGATTTTTATTATAACTCAACCATATATATATATATATATATATATATATATATATATATATATATATATATATGGTTGAGTTCCGTAGTATCCGGTCCCAAATAGTATGTAGTATTCATCTTGATCACACATTTGAACACGTGGACGCAACAAAATTTGACACTTGGCAACCCATTTTTCGCTCATGGGCAAAATGGGAAGGCACCGTGGTATTTGGGGGTAGGGAGTCCATGGCGTTGAGGTCTCCATGAGCACCGAGTTTGGGAGAGGCACAACAAAACACGACAATGCATCTGAATAACATAACAATGCATTTAAAATAACATAACAATGCATCACACTGGCCGTTGAGTGCAGTAAATATTTGGATAGGGCGCTGGGTGCACGCTAGCATTGGGTATGGACGTTGGGTTTGGGAAGAGCCGACAAAACACAAAAATGCATATGAAATAACATAACACGCATTCACTTGAACATAAAGTCGCATCGCGTCCAACCGTGGGAGGCACCAATGACGGGTGTGTGTTTTTTCATCATGCATTAAATTGAAACTCGTATGCATTTTGTGTTCAGTGAATGCAATTTTGTGTTGATTTAAATTCATAGTTGAGTTCAACTCTATGCATACTTTGTTTTCGAAATCACATAACAAATCAAATTACTAATCTACCCTTACTGTAGCGAAATTAATGAAAATAAGCTTAAAAATTCCGAAAAAATCTCCACCATAGGATTTATGAGATGAATGGATGAGATTGAGTACTACATAATACCTCAGGCTCGGGTACTATTTGATCCCTCCTATATATATATATATATATATATATATATATATATGGATGAGTTCAAATAAAACCTATTTTCAGTAAAACCTAAAAACCAATGCATTTTAAGTACAAAGTTAATGCACTATGAAATATTGATGAATAGTGTTATCTTTTACTAGAAATTAAGGGTGCATTAGTTTTATACATAAAGTGCATTAACTTTATCGTAAGATGCATTGGTTTTAGGTTTTACTGAAAAAATAGGTTTTATTATAACTCAATATATATATATATATATATATATATATATATATATATATATATATATATATATATGTTGGTTATAGGAGAACTCCTCTAAGATAAGAAATAAGAACTTATCATCACCCTTGATTTCATCTAATCTAATGGATAATATTTAATTCATGCTTTAAAACAAGTTTGACTATTTTTATGGTTTTAAACATGTTAGGGGCATAAAGGTCAATATAAAGATTCGTCCATCCCTAATTTTTTGGTTAAACTATGATTTTTCGTTCATATGCAATTCACATTCTCTCTCTGAAATTAATAATTTTGCATACGATAGTAATGGTTGTGTATATGATTGTAAGTAGTTATGCGAAATAAAACAGTAACAAAAATCAAACTTACATAAATTAAAAATCCTTATTTGAATAATAATTAACGCAAATTTTTACTTTAAAATAAAGATCACAAATAAGAATTTCACACCGAAAATCCCACAATTAGTGGGTGGGAAAAATAATGATATACAACTATGATTGTTTTTATGATTCGAATAATATGCATAACTAGATAGTAGTTGTGCATTGAACACAAGACAGACTCGCATATCATTCATTATGTGGATGAACAGTATTCCCCTGTTAGCATATTCGTGAATATTGCACAACAATTATAGAATAATGCATAAAACAACCTTTACTACATTAGGAGTTACATTGCAATATAAATACGGTAGTGGTTGTTGGGTGCGTGAATCATGATGCTAATTGAGTAAACATGTTTTCAAAATATGCAAGTCGGCCTCGTGCACAACAAACATTTAAATTGCGAATAAATTATATAATAAATGCATAAACCGAACAAAATGAAAAACAAAATTTTACTATGAAATTCTCATAAAAAAACCACTATGCAATTTGAACATTTCAATAAGCGAAAATATGTAATATGCTTTTATATAGGCCATAGAATTTGAACTAGATGAAGATAACAAATATTTGCAACTAATCACCTATCATAAATAATTATAAGAATCCCCAATTTAAGGAATAAATCGGTTACACTAAAAATAAAAATACAATAATAACCTTATTAATAAAATCGTAAAAAATATCTAAAATAATATTAAATTTAAGCATCGGAAACACCTAGATCTATGCTTATGATTAGTTCTCATTTCTCAAAATACGTATGATTCTCATTTGATATATCCCCTATATATATATATATATAGAGAGGGGGGGGGGGAGATCGTGTGAGAATAGATATTTTTGTGAGAAATAAGAATGAATTTCAACCCTTAATTAGGATAGATTAATTATCCAAATTTGATTATACAAATGCTATCATCATTAAAACCGTGTGTTATGATTTTAGTTATTTTCAAATATAATAAGGTTAATATTGTAATATTAATTGAGAGATAATATAGTAGTTCCTAATTATAAGGGATATACACGATTTGAATGGATATGGTTATTTTTTTTCTTTTCACTTTCACTTTGCTTTCTCTATATCAGAAAAAAAACCCTAATAACTTTCAATCTATATATATATATGACACGCTGTCGTTTAGCGTTCAAAATAAATTTATAACCTATTGCCCATCACAGGCGTAGCCAGCGATAAGTATAGGGTCGATCCCACGAGGAGTTGGTGTAGCAATCTCTGATGTCACGATGTCACTTAAAAGAGATGAGGGTGGTGTAATTATCTTGATCACTATAGATAAGACTAAAGTAACACGAAACAAACTCAAAGGAAATATCAAATAATAAGGCGAGTCGGCTTGGGCAACAACCGTGAAGGCGATTAATACTCGGTCCTAGGTGCAATGATTTTTCTACATGACATGCATCAACCGGTTATAAGAGACATACGTCGTGACCCGTTGTCACGCGTCGCGCCCACGACGCACCCCTCCAAATCTATCCTTCGTGTAAAGAAGGCGAGGACACCCTATGCAAACTATCTAACCCGTAATGCCCACGCACGAGGATACCTCGGTACATGCAGACCCACAGGCGTTATGACCTGAGACGGATCGGTATTGGCAAAAGCGTTGCTAGGACTACTCCAACTCGCCCCGCGGTCGTCTTATTTGGGGTGCGGGACACCACACCTTAATCCAATTATTACTTGCAACCTCCCTTACCCACTATGTTATTTGCAACTAACACACGAGTTTGGTTAAGTTATATAATGCCGGGACCTAGTGCTTGGGAACACACGCATACTGATCGTAATGCCCTACTTAGACCTCTCGAGTTATATTAATCATGCTCCACTTAGTCACGCCCAAACCGAATAAAGACTTAGCTAGACATAAAATAAATAAACATGCAACAGTTAATTGAAACCATAATTAAACGGAACCAACTTACTATTAATTGAACGAAATAAAAACGGCGAGCCCAAAGTGCCGCCGGCAAAACATACGAGAACGTAAATAAAAGTGTTTGCCCCGAAGGGACTTAATGTATGTGATGGTGATGGTGTGATTATAATTCAGATGCTAAGAAAACAGGAACAAGAGTGTGGAAGAGCGGAAGAATGGAAGAGACGCACAAGTCGCGCCTTCATCCATATATATAGGCCGAGAGAGGGATCCGCGATGGTGATGGTTTATGGCCCATGGGCTGGACAATCTGGTAGGTTATCCTTGTTGATCGGCGCTCTTTCCTTGTCCAGATGGATCTGGGATGATCTCCTCCTGATTTCATGAGATTTGTGTCGTACGCATCCTTTCGGTTTTAGCGAGATCGCCCGGATCTCGCGTATCTTGCCCATCACCTCTCTCCGTCTTCTCTTGCCTCCTTCTTCCTCTTGGTCTCTACTCGCCTTCTTCACTTCGCTTGCCCATTAGCTTACCCTTCCGGAGATTGAACTTGTGCGGTGCAGCAAGGAGGTCACGCCGTGAAGCGGAACGACTCTCGGAGTTTGAAGCCCGGTGTGAGCTAAGCTCCTTGTGCCCTCGAGGTGCATCGTATCTCTATTCACCCGCCAAGCAAGTTCCACTCCTTCTTGCCCATTTCGCCCGCCTTGTTCCTGCGGACCAATGTGTCCTCCCGGACACAAAACACAACAAGAAAGACACAAAAGACTCGATCTAGACCTAGACAAGACACGAAAAAGAGCACAAAACTTGGGCTCGTCACACATTACACTTTAAACATGCTTGTCCTCAAGCATGCACGCGTAATTGCCCAAGACAAAAGAAAGAAAGAAAAGACTCAAAAAAGAAAAGGTTAGCACATTTCCACCGGCAGGATATCTCGGCCAATATAAGCTTTATCAGAACAAACTAGCAATTCAGGTAGACTCCATTCAAGCAATGACCATCAAATAAGTCAAAATACGAATTTGAGCATATTGGGCATTTTCCTTACCAACACTCTGTACTCTTGTGTATAGGCTAGTGTATACGCTCAGGACATCTTTCATTTCGACTATGCCATGAGCTGCGTGCCTCTACCATCTCCACCGTTTAGACAAAGTTTTAAACATTCATCCTTAGGTCTTTTATTTGGCTGTAATGGGGCTTAAGACATAGGTGGGAAATTTTTGGAACGAGGCTAAGGTCATCACGGACTCAGGTTCGAGGAATTTATTTTGTCCTCCATGGATTTCCTTTCGCCTTTCTCTTACGGGCCTCAGCACAACCATCTTAGGACTTCATCAATATATATTCTTTTATTTCAAGCCCTTTTTCTTTCAATTCTGGGTACCTTCTTTTATATTGGGCATTTTGCCCATTTCTTTGAAATTCTGGTAAACCCTTTTTTTCTTGCCCATTACGAGGCTACTGTTCTTCCCTTTGCCCTTCTCTTCTATTAGCTCCACGAGTCTAATTGACCGGGTGAGCTTCTTTCCGGCTAATTTAAGTGAATGAAAGAAATTATTAAGCTCAAGGAAATGAACGAGGATTAACATTAGGTAGGACATTTTTGGCTCGATGGGCTATTTGAAAGAAAAATATGCCTAAGTCATCTAAATGTTTTAACTAAGTCGATAAGGCCTCGACATAAGAGTGCACGCAAGTTCTAGCAAAAGCCTAATGAAGATGTCAATAATCACACAAGAAAGGAAGCGTGTTGATCAAGATCTGACAGTTTAAGCTCAAATCTCACCATGTGTGCTCAAATTCAATTCGTCATCCTTATTTACATACGGTCATGCTCAAGCGAATTCCTAAGACTACTAGCATTATTCACACAAAGCAAAATACTGACCAATCAATCCCACCAATTTAAACATGCCAACCGACACACAAAAGCGAAAACCCTCCCACTCACACACTGCGTTGAGCAAAGTGGGTGAATAAGGAGGAACACAAACAACAAACAACGAACGAAGCGAGCAAGGTGGCGGTCCCCTGCTCACACACTTTGCCTTGGGCAAAGTGGGTCGAAAGTGGGACCGACTCTCTTAACTCAAACAAACAAAAGCAGGCAACCCCTCACTCACACACTTTACCTTGGGCAAAGTGGGTGAGGAAAAAGAGTTGACCACCAACAACAACAAAAAAAAAACAAAAAACACACAAAAAAAAAAAAACACAACAAAACAGAAAAAAAAAACAACAAAAAGGGAGGACAAAGGTCGAGGGAAGCTGGATACAGAATCCAGCGTGGGCAAAAGTAGGCCATCGAGGGTCGCTTTATGTTGTTCCTCCATCTGGTCAGCGGGCTTTAATGTCCTCATCTTCTTCCTTGCTATCCGGAGGGTTCACGTAATTATACCAACACAACACCACACGCAAAGCGGCAAAGCGAAATAAAACAAAAAAAACAACAAAGAAAGCAAATAAAATACCGGGTTGCCTCACAGTGGTGTGCTATGGTTATCGTCGTGGCTCGACCGGACCTCTTCATTACCCTTCCCGTTGGGCTTGCATGATCACGGTCCCCGGATCTATCTCGTGATGCCCATAGTAAGTCGTCAGACGCTGTCCATTGACCTTGAAGGTCTTTCTTGTCTTCAGGTCTGCGACCTCGACAGCTCCATTCGGAAATTGAATTTTGACTTCATATGGTCCGCACCACTTTCTTGTTAACTTGTCTGGCATTAATTTAAATCCAGACTGGCATAAAAGCACCAATTGACCTTGCTCGAATGCCTTGGTTTTGATATCATTCGGATGCTCCATGGCCTTGAAGATGTTAAAGGTCACCGTCTCGCCGTCGAATTCACAGGTTAACTTGCCCGTGTCGCAATCAATCCTGGTTCTGGCCGTCTTCATGAATGGTCGGCCCAATAACATAACTGAGGATTTGTTACCCATCGTGCCCATATCCAGAACGTAGAAGTCCGCTGGAAATATGAGTTTTTCCACTTTGACCAATACGTTTCGATGATTCATACGGATGAGCGTTGGACTGTCGCTAATTCGATAACCACTTGTGTTGGCTTCAGGGTTCCTACTTTTAATTCGTTGAACATTGACAAGGGCATGACGTTTATAGATGCCCCCAAATCCAGCATGGCCCTTTCGATCCTCGTCTTGCCTATTACACAGGGAATGAAAAATATCCCTGGATCTCCACACTTCTTGGGCAATTTCCGCTGTAGGACCGCTGATACATTTTCTCCCATTTGAAATTTTGCATCATCTTTGTATTTCACCTTTCTTGTGCACAACTCCTTCATGAACTTTGCCCACTTCGGCATCGTGCCCAGAGCAGTGATGAGCGGTATATTTATTTCCACCTTCTGAAACACGCGATACATCTCACTCATTTCTTCCTTTTTACGGTTCTTGGCCAATCTGCCTGGAAAGGGAGGTAAAACCTTAGGATTAGGTTTGACACAGGTTGGCTCAATGATTGCCTCTTCTTTTTCCGTCTTTTCCTTGGGCAGTTCCACATGATCATCGTCGTCTTGACCAATGTGTTCTGTGAGATCTTCTACTTCAGGCATGACTGCGTCGTCTTTAGGCATGAAAACTTTCTCTGGTAGTTTCTTCCCACTTCTTAGGGCTACAGCATTCAGTTGGGCTAACTCGTTTACCTCTACTTGAGGAGGTAAATTTCCTTGCTTCTTCTCAAGGCAGCGTTCGTGACCGTCGATTGGGAAACTTGGTTCCCAGGCTCTGGAGGCTCCTCTTGTCTCGACCTTGAATTTCTCGTTCTCTTGTTGAGCCTTCACATTTTCTCGTGCCATAGTGTGCACAAGTTCAGCCAACGATGGCCCACCGCTTTGGTCACGCTGATTATTTCGTATGGTTGTTGTTGTCCGCCTCCGTAATCTTCTTTGTTGTTGTCACGCCGCCTGGCGGTTGTTAGACCACCTAAAGTTTTCGTGGTTCCTCCATCACGGGTTGTAGGTCCGAGAGTTTGGATCATATCTCTCTCCGCTCGTATTGCCCATTACCATTCGACCCACCGCATTGACTTCTTCTTCTTCAAGCGGTGTGGGGCGTTGATCCGTGTGATGTGTCGCGGCGCATATTTGGCAAACTTTAGCTTTCTTTTGCCCTTGCCACGGTCCCGGTCACGATCTGTGTTGGTTATGAACTTGTCGAATAGGTTCTGAGTTTATCGACTTGGTCTCCACGGTTGAAGAAGTAGCGGCGGCTTGCCCGAACTTCTCGTCCTTCGTCTCTGTTTTCTTGACCATCTCGCCCAAGCGATCTAAAGGCCTCACTGGGAACTTTATTCAAGATTGATCCTCCACAAGCGCATTCACCCAAATTTTCTCTGTTGCCCTCAACCCGGCCATGAAATATTGGATCGGATCATGATCGGAATTTGATGTTGAGGGCATTTCGCTGCTGTTGTTTAAACCTTCCCGATGGTCATAAAGGTCTCTCCGTGCCCATTTTGATGTTGCTTATCCTTTTCCTCATGTTACGAATACGGGCGGCGGAAAGTACTTCTTGAGGAACTTACGGTGAAGTTGTGCCCACGTGGTCACACTTCCAACGGCAAGTGTGAGCCATTCTCTTGCCCCATCATGCAGAGAGGGAATGACACTAATCTCACATATTCTCCAAGATTTTCATTGGCGCGGATAGTCCCACACGCCATCTCGAAATCTTGTAAATGCCTTTGTGGATCCTCCCCGGGCATGTCACTGAATCGGGGGAGGATTTGGATGAAGGAATGCTTCATCTCCCAGTTGCCATTGATCGCGGGCAAAGTGATGCCCGTTGGCCTCAGGTTCTGGTTGTTAGGGAACACCATTTCCCTCAATGTCCGCTCCACTAGCGGCTGTTCACCCATCGTATTGCCCTCTGGGTTCTCTTCTGGATTAGCTGCCCTCGCAGCTTGTCGTGCCCTCCGTACTGCTGCTCTCCTCCGCCTTGCGTGCTTTTCGATCTCAGGATCGTACAAAAGTCCTTCGTTCTCTCCTGCAAGGTTAGGTCGTAGCATACAATAAAGAAAGCAATATAAATTCAAGAAATAGAGATACTCTTTGGAATGCGCAACTCCCGACAGCGGCGCCAATTCGACGACAGCTGTCGTTTAGCGTTCAAAATAAATTTATAACCTATTGCCCATCACGGTAGCCGGCGATAAGTATATGGTCGATCCACGAGGAGTTGGTGTAGCAATCTCGATGTCACGATGTCACTTAAAAGGGATGAGGTGGTGTAATTATCTTGATCACTATAGATAAGATTAAAGTAACACGAAACAAACTCAAAGGAAATATCAAATAATAAGGCGAGTGCGGCTTGGGCAACAACCGTGAAGGCGATTAATACTCGGTCCTAGGTGCGATGATTTTCTCTACATGACACGCATCAACGGTTATAAGAGACATCGTCGTGACCCGTTGTCACGCGTCACGCCCTGACGCACCCCTCCAAATCTATCCTTTACGTGTAAAGAAGCGAGGACACCCTATGCAAACTATCTAACCCGTAATGCCCACGCGAGGATACCTCGGTACATGCGGACCACAGCGGCGTTATGACCTAGACGGATCCGGTATTGGCAAAGGCATTGCTAGGACTACTCCAACTCGCCCGCACCAGTCGTACTATTTGGGGTGGGGACACCACACCTTAATCCAATTATTACTTGCAACCTCCCTTACCCACTATGTTATTTGCAACTAACACACCGAGTTTGGTTAAGTTATATAATGCCGGGACCTAGTGCTTGGGAACACACGCATCTGATTGTAATGCCCTACTTAGACCTCTCGAGTTATATTAATCATGCTCCACTTAGTCACGCCCAAACCGAATAAAGACTTAGCTAGACATAAAATAAATAAACATCAGCAGTTAATTGAAACCATAATTAAGCGGAACCAACTTACTATTAATTGAGCGAAATAAAAGCGGCGAGCCCAAAGTGCCGCCCGGCAAAACATACGAGAACGTAAATAAAAGTGTTTGCCCCGAAGGGACTTAATGTATGTGATGGTGATGGTGTGATTATAATTCAGATGCTAAGAAAACAGGAACAAGAGTGTGGAAGAGCGGAAGAATGGAAGAGACGCACAAGTCGCGCCTTCATCCATATATATAGGCCGAGAGAGGATCGCGATGGTGATGGTTTATGGCCCATGGGCTGGACAATCGGTAGGTTATCCTTGTTGATCGGCGCTCTTTCCTTGTCCAGATGGATCTGGGATGATCTCCTCCTGATTTCATGAGATTCGGTGTCAGCACGCATCCTTTCCGGTTTTAGCGAGATCCGCCCAGATCTCGCGTATCTTGCCCATCACCTCTCTCTCCGTCTTCTCTTGCCTCCTTCTTCCTCTTGGTCTCTACTCGCTTCTTCACTTCCGCTTGCCCATTAGCTTACCCTTACGGAGATTGAACATGCGGTGCAGTAAGGAGGTCACGCCGTGAAAGCGGACAGACTCTTGGAGTTTGAAGCCCGGTGTGAGCTAAGCTCCTTGTGCCTCGAGGTGCATCGTATCTCTATTCACCCGCCAAGCAAGTTCCACTCCTTCTTGCCCATTTACGCCTGCCTTGTTCCCTGAGACCAATGTGTCCTCCCGGACACAAAACACAACAAGAAAGACACAAAAGACTCGATCTAGACCTAGACAAGACACAGAAAAAGAGCACAAAACTTGGGCTCGTCACACGCACACACTTTAAACATGCTTGTCCTCAAGCATGCACGCGTAATTTGCCCAAGACAAAAGAAAGAAAGAAAAGACTCAAAACAGAAAAGGTTAGCACATTTCCACCAGCAGGATATCTCGGCCAATATAAGCTTTATCAGAACAAACTAGCAATTCAGGTAGACTCCATTCAAGCAATGACCATCAAATAAATCAAAATACGAATTTGAGCATATTGGGCATTTTCCTTACCAACACTCTGTACTCTTGTGTATAGGCTAGTGTATACGCTCAGGACATCTTTCATTTCGACTATGCCATAGGCTTGCGTGCCCTCTACCATCTCCACCGTTTAGACAAAGTTTTAAACATTCATCCTTAGGTCTTTTATTTGGCTGTAATGGGGCTTAAGACATAGGTGGGAAATTTTTGGAACGAGGCTAAGGTCATCCTGGACTCGGGTTCGAGGAATTTATTTTGTCCTCCATGGATTTCCTTTCGCCTTTCTCTTACAGACCTCAAGACAACCATCTTAGGACTTCATCAATATATATTCTTTTATTTCAAGCCCTTTTCTTTCAATTAAGGTACATTCTTTTATATTGGGCATTTGCCCATTTCTTTGAAATTCTGGTAAACCCTTTTTTCTTGCCCATTCTGAGGCTCTTGTTCTTCCTTTGCCTTCTCTTCTATTAGCTCACGAGTCTAATTGACCGGGTAGCTTCTTTTCGAGCTAATTTAAGTGAATGAAAGAAATTATTAAGCTCGAGGGGGTGAGCGAGGGATTAACATTAGGTAGGACATTTTGGCTCGATGGGCTATTTGAAGAAAAATATGCCTAAGTCGTCTAAATGTTTTAACTAAGTCGATAAGGCCTCGACATAAGAGTGCACGCAAGTTCTAGCAAAAGCCTAATGAAGATGTCGATAATCACACAAGAAAGGAAGCGTGTTGATCAAGATACAACAGTTTAAGCTCAAATCTCACCATGTGTGCTCAAATTGATTAAATCGTCCTTATTTACATACGGTCATGCTCAAACGAATTCCTAAGACTACTAGCATTATTCACACAAAGCAAAATCTGACCAATCAATCCCACCAATTTAAACATGCCAACCGACACACAAAAGCGAAAACCCTCCCACTCACACACGCTGCGTTGAGCAAAGTGGGTGAATAAGGAGGAACACAAACAAACAAACAACGAAGCGAGGCGAGCAGGTGGCGGTCCCTATCACACACTTTGCCTTGGGCAAAGTGGGTCGATGAGGGACCACTCTCTTAACTCAAACAAACAAAATGCAGACGCCAACCCTCACTCACACACTTTACCTTGGGCGAAGTGGGTGAGGAAAAAGGTTGACCACCAACAACAACAAAAAAAACAAAAACACACAAAAAAAAAAAACACAACAAAGCAGAAAAAAAACAACAAAAAGGGAGGACAAAGGTCGAGGGAAGCTGGATACAGAATCGGCGTGGGCAAAGTAGGCCATCGGGGTCGCTTTATGTTGTTCCTCCATCCTGGTCAGCGGGCTTTAATGTCCTCATCTTCTTTCCTTGCTATCAGGAGGGTTCACGTAATTATACCAACACAACACCACACGCAAAAGCAGGGCAAAGCGAAATAAAACAAAAAGAAAACAACAAAGAAAGCAAATAAAATACGGGTTGCCTCACGGTCGGTAGTATGGTTATCGCCGTGGCTCGACCGGACCTCTTCATTACCCCTTCCCGTCGGAGCTTGCATGATGCGGGTCCCTGGATCTATCTCGTGATGCCCATAGTAAGCCGCCGACTGTCCATTGACCTTGAAGGTCTTTCTTGTCTTCGGTCTGCGACCTCGGCATGACTCCATTCGGAAATGAATTTTGACTTCATATGGTCCGCACCACTTTCTTGTTAACTTATCGGCATTAATTTAAATCGATGGCATAAAAGCACCAATTGACCTTGCTCGAATGCCTTGGTTTTGATATCATTCGGATGCTCCATGGCCTTGAAGATGTTAAAGGTCACCGTCTCGCCGTCAATTCACGGGTTAACTTGCGTGTCGCAATCAATCACAGTTCGGCCGTCTTCATGAATGGTCGCCCAATAACATAATCGAGGATTTGTTACCCATCGTGCCCATATCCGAGCGTAGAAGTCCGCCGGAAATATGAGTTTTCCACTTTGACCAATCGTTTCGATGATTCATACGGATGAGCGTTGGACACGTCTCGCTAATTCGATAACCACTTGTGTTGGCTTGGGGTTCCTACTTTTAATTCGTTGAACATTGACAAGGGCATGGCGTTTATAGATGCCCCCAAATCCGACATGGCCCTTTCGATCCTCGTCTTGCCTATTACGGGGAATGAAAATATCCACGGATCTCCACACTTCTTGGGCAATTTCATTGTGGGACCCGATACATTTTCTCCCATTTGAAATTTTGCATCATCTTTGTATTTCACCTTTCTTGTGCACAACTCCTTCATGAACTTTGCCCACTTCGCATCGTGCCCGAGGCGATGATGAGCGGTATATTTATTTCCACCTTACGAAACACGCGATACATCTCACTCATTTCTTCCTTTACGGTTCTTGCCAATCTGCACGGAAAGGAGGTAAAACCTTAGGATTAGGTTTGACACAGGTTGGCTCAATGATTGCCTCTTCTTTTCCGTCTTTTCCTTGGCGGTTCCACATGATCATCGTCGTCTTGACCAATGTGTTTCGTGAGATCTTCTACTTGTGCATGATGCGTCGTCTTTAGGCATGAAAACTTTCTCGGTAGTTTCTTCCCACTTCTTAGGGCTCTGACATTCGGTTGGGCTAACTCGTTTACCTCTACTTGAGGAGGTAAATTTCCTTGCTTCTTCTCAAGGCAGCGTTACGGTGACGTCGATTGGGAAACTTGGTTCCCAAGGCTCTGGAGGGCTCCCCTTGTCTCGACCTTGAATTTCTCGTTCTCTTGTTGAGCCTTCACATTTTCTCGTGCCATAGTGTGCACAAGTTCAGCCAACGATGGCCCACCGCTTTGGTCACGCTGATTATTTCTGTATGGCTGTTGTTGTCCTGCCCCTCCGTACTGCTGTTGTTGTTGTCCTGCCCCTTGCTGGTTGTTAGACCACCTAAAGTTTTCGTGGTTCCTCCATCCTGGGTTGTAGGTCTGAGAGTTTGGATCATATCTCCTCTGCTCGTATTGCCCATTACCATTCTGACCCACTGCATTGACTTCTTCTTCTTCAAACAGTGTGGGGCATTGATCCGTGTGATGTGTCGCGGCGCGCATATTTGGCAAACTTTAGCTTTCTTTTGCCCTTGCCCGGTCACGGTCACGATCTGTGTTGGTTATGAACTTGTCGAATAGGTTCGAGTTTATCCGGCTTGGTCTCCACGGTTGAAGAAGTAGCGGCGGCTGCCTCGGAACTCGTCCTTCGTCTCTGTTTTCTTGACCATCTCGCCCAACAGTCTAAAGGCCTCTTTGGGAACTTTATTGATATTGATCCTCCACAAGCTGCATTCACCCAAATTTTCTCTGTTGCCCTCAACCCGCCATGAAATATTGGATCGGATCATGATCGGAATTTGATGTTGAGGGCATTTCGCTGTTGTTTAAACCTTCCGATGGTCATAAAGGTCTCTCCGTGCCCATTTTGATGTTGCTTATCCTTTTCCTCATGTTACGAATACGGGCGGCGGAAAGTACTTCTTGAGGAACTTCGGTGAAGTTGTGCCCACGTGGTCACACTTCCAACAGGCAAGGTGTAGAGCCGTTCTCTTGCCCCATCATGCGAGAGAAGGGAATGACACTAATCTCACATATTCTCCAAGATTTTCATTGGCGCGGATAGTCCCCACGCCATCTCGAAATCTTGTAAATGCCTTTTGTGGATCCTCCCGGGCATGTCATCGAATCGGGAGGATTTGGATGAAGAATGCTTCATCTCCGGTTGCCATTGATCGCGGGCAAAGTGATGCCCGTTGGCCTCGAGTTACGGTTGTTGGGGAACACCATTTCCCTCAATGTCCGCTCCACTAGCGGCTGTTCACCCATCGTATTGCCCTCGGGTTCTCTTACGGATTAGCGCCTCGCGACTTGTCGTGCCCTCCGTCTCGCTTTGCTTCCTCCGCCTTGCGTGCTTTTCGATCTCGGGATCGTACAAAGTCCTTCGTTCTCTCCCGCAAGGTTAGGTCGTAGCATCAATAAAGAAAGCAATATAAATTCAAGAAATAGAGATACTCTTTGGAATGCGCAACTCCCGACAACGGCGTGATTCGACATGTTGTCGTTTAGCGTTCAAAATAAATTTATAACCTATTGCCCATCACAGGCGTAGCCAGCGATAAGTATATGGTCGATCCCACGAGGAGTTGGTGTAGCAATCTCTGATGTCACGATGTCACTTAAAAGGGATGAGGGTGGTGTAATTATCTTGATCACTATAGATAAGATTAAAGTAACCTGAAACAAACTCAAAGGAAATATCAAATAATAAGACGAGTCTGGCTTGGGCAACAACTTCGTGAAGACGATTAATACTCGGTCCTAGGTGCAATGATTTTCTCTACATGACATGCATCAACCGGTTATAAGAGACATACGTCGTGACCCCGTTGTCACGCGTCACGCCCACGACGCACCCCTCCAAATCTATCCTTTACGTGTAAAGAAGGCGAGGACACCTATGCAAACTATCTAACCCGTAATGCCCACGCGAGGATACCTCGATACATGCGAGACCCACGCGAGCGTTATGACCTAAACGGATCCGGTATTGGCAAAAGCGGTGCTAGGACTACTCCAACTCGCCGCGCACCAGTCGTACTATTTGGGGTGCGGGACACCACACCTTAATCCAATTATTACTTGCAACCTCCCTTACCCACTATGTTATTTGCAACTAACACACGAGTTTGGTTAAGTTATATAATGCCCAGGACCTAGTGCTTGGGAACACACGCATCTGATCGTAATGCCTACTTAGACCTCTCGAGTTATATTAATCATGCTCCACTTAGTCACGCCCAAACCGAATAAAGACTTAGCTAGACATAAAATAAATAAACATACAGCAGTTAATTGAAACCATAATTAAGCGGAACCAACTTACTATTAATTGAGCGAAATAAAAGCGGCGAGCCCAAAGTGCCGCCGGCAAAACATCTGAGCGTAAATAAAAGTGTTTGCCCGAAGGGACTTAATGTATGTGATGGTGATGGTGTGATTATAATTGGATGCTAAGAAAGCAGGAACAAGAGTGTGGAAGAGCGGAAGAATGGAAGAGCGCGCAAGTCGCGCCTTCGTCCATATATATAGGCGAGAGAGGATCGCGATGGTGATGGTTTATGGCCCATGGGCTGGACAATCTGTAGGTTTTCCTTGTTGATCGGCGCTCTTTCCTTGTCGAGATGGATGCGGGATGATCTCGCCCGATTTCATGAGATTGGTGTCGGTAGCATCCTTTCGGTTTAGCGAGATCCGCCCGGATCTCGCGTATCTTCTATCACCTCTCTCCGTCTTCTCTTGCCTCCTTCTTCCTCTTGGTCTCTGCTCGCCTTCTTCACTTCCGCTTGCCCATTAGCTTACCCTTACGGAGATTGAACTTGTGCGGTGCAGAAGGAGGTCACACCGTGAAAGCAGACGACTCTTGGAGTTTGAAGCCCGGTGTGAGCTAAGCTTCTTGTGCCCTCGAGGTGCATCGTATCTCTATTCACCCGCTAAGCAAGTTCCACTCCTTCTTGCCCATTTACGCCTGCCTTGTTCCTGAGACCAATGTGTCCTCCCGGACACAAAACACAACAAGAAAGACACAAAAGACTCGATCTAGACCTAGACAAGACACAGAAAAAGAGCACAAAACTTGGGCTCGTCAATATATATCAAATTATTTGATATATTAGCTATGTATTTTACAATATATCTAATATGTGCTATTTATATTTATCATTGTGCTACATAACGTATCAAATAATGCAATGTAGTATACTAATCATTATATGTTCGATTTACTTTATTTTTGAACTATGTATTTTACATTATATATAAATCATGTGCTATATATATCACATATTTTGCTACATAACGTATCAAATAATGCAACGTAGTATCTTGATCATAATATGTTTGGTTTATTTGATTTCGATCTATGTATTTTACATTATATATATATATATATATATATATATATATATATATATATATATCATGTGTTATGTATATCACAAAATGTCTTTGCAAAACTTATCAATTAATGCAACATAATATCTTGATCATTATATGTTTGATTTGTTTGATATCATAACTATATATTTTACATTATATATATATATATATATATATATATATATATATATATATATATATCATGTGCTATATATATCACATATTGTGTTACATCTCGTGTCAAATAATGCAATATTATATCTTGATCGGTATATGTTCTTTTCATTTGATATCTTAGATATGTACTCAACATATATATATATATATATATATATATATATATATATATATATATCTATCTGGGGGTTGGTTATGGTGAGAAAGCTCCTTAATGTGTCGAAAATAGGAATAGTAGCACATCTTTTATATTTGTGTAGCACAATCGAATTACTATATTGCACATGTTAGTTTAGCACATATTTCATCCATTCGTAGCACATATGCTAAATATATTAGTTTAGCACATCTTTCATTCAGTATAACCTGAGAAGAGTTATAGTCTTTGCACAATAATCCGTGTAGCACACAAAATACAAAAGCATGTAGTACAGAAAATTAAATCTCAACCATTGATATAGCAAATCAAAGGCCAGATTCATTCTTATTTCCTACCAAATTTTCATTTCCTATCGATCCATCCTCTATATATATATATATATATATATATATAGTTGAGTTCAAATAAGAATCACTTTTATCCTAAAACTAATAACTAAATGAATTTGCTATGAAAGTTGATGAATCAGTTGAGAAAGTTCTTTGAATTCCAAAATTCAAAAATTTCACGGGTTCGAATCCCATGAGGGCAAATTTTATTTTTTGATTCAATAACTTTCCCAATTGATTCATCAATTTTCACAATGAATTCATCATTTTTGGTTCTCACGTTCTCACAATAAAATGGTTCTTACGTTAACTCTCCCTATATATATATCATGTGCTATGTATATCACACATTGTATTACATAACGTATCAAATAATGCGACATTATATCTTGATCAATATATGTTCCTTTTATTAGGATTGAATACGAGAATATATGTGGGGATATGTACGACCTTTAAACTCGGTGATGCATTAATGGGCGTTTTTTTCAATATTAACATTTACTCGTTTTTGTACCAAAATGCGGTAGATGTAGCGAGAATCTGAAGCGTCAATCTTTTTAATGAATGATTGAGATACATTCTTATTTCTTATCTATATATATATATTCTCACCATAACCCTATATATATATATATATATATATATAGGGGTTGGATCGGTGAGAACTCATCTTTTGAGAACTTGAGAACCATGCATAAGGCGTTGAAGATAATGCACAAAAGCGGCATAAAGTTGTGCATAATAAAGCTTTCTAAAATTGTTGCACAACAAAATAATTTTAGAAAGTTTTCGTTATCACAACTTTCTCCGCGTTATGCATCATCTTCAACGTCTTATCACGGATTCTGAGTTCGCAAAAAGATGTGGTTCGTTGATCCACTCTATATATATATATATATATATATATATATATATAGAGAGAGAGAAATATGATGGATCGGGTAGGAATGATTCTTTTGTAAGAAATAAGAATAAATATAACTCATTGATTTTATTAAATCAATGGACAATATTTAATTTTATTGTGTTGTGTTATAAATTTTTAACTGTATTTTCGACCAAGGTTATATAAGTAATTTAATCTTATAAGAATCAGTTTTTTTCCCTTAATTTAAGGTAACACACGATTTTATCCTTAATTTTAGGGATTTCTTGTAATATATCCTTTAACTTATTATCTGTAACAATATTTCGGTTTCAATACTTAATATATACAAATTATTTGTGATTCATGCTAGCAAATCCATAGAAAACTCAAGTAAAATAATCTATATATTGATTCATACATGCGGTTCAAACTATAGCTTGGTGTAATATTTTCGTGGCATTTTTTAGTTATTTGTTGCACATAAGGTTTAATCCCATCGAACAAATTGGATATTCTTGAAAAGTACAAACTGGCGAAAATCCACAAAGCTTAAAACCATAAGCATTACTCAAACATTAAAAAAAGCACAACATATGTGAGAACAACATATAAAATGAGCGGCAATAATTTTGAAAATTTTAGTGGTATGTACAACATAAGACACAGTGCGTCTTACGATAGAGAACGTGGTAGAGGACATACATCCAACTCCATTAGATGTCGTGATGATGGTAGGGGTTGGTCGTCTCGAGCACAACCTTTGTCATCATACGCGTCGGATGATGGGATAAGTGCTTTTGTTCCCATGGTGTAGTTGATTGTAGGGATGACAATGGATCCGGATCCGGTCGGATCCGTAGATCGGATCCATTTTTAGGATCGGATCTTCAAAAATGGATCGGCGGATGCGGATTGGATCGGATCACTCTTTTAAAATTCGGATCGGATCCGGATCTCGATTCGAGATCCGGACTGGTCGGATCCGGCCCGTGGATCCATATAGTATATATGTATATATAATTTATATTTATATTTATATTTATAAGTGTATTATATTATTTTTCTTTATAGTCAAAATTGGATATATTAGGTTATGGAATTGGATGGTATGTCAATAACATTATAAACTTGTACCTTGTATTTGAGGAAATTTTGTATATGAGTGGTCTATTTGCTAAGATATATGTGTTACTTCTTATATTTCCATTATAATATTATTAGTTGTCATGAAAGCAAAAGTAAATTTGTAACTAACATCTTCTTGTATAGTAATGCTTGTAGAATTTTTAAATAATTGTTATAGTTTTTGTATGTAGATTATTATTATTATGGTGTTACTGTGCATTATAGTTGATTTACGAATTATTTTAGAAGAAAAAAATATATGGATCCGGGTCTAGACCATGGACCCTACGGATCTTATGGATCTGGATTTGAATCTAATTTTTTTGGACCCAATGGATCTTGACCGGATCCGGACCTAAGCAAAAAAAATCGAATCTGGATCTGGACCTAGCAAGATCCGATCCAGATCCGGCCCATTGCCATCCCTAGTTGATTGGTGCTCGGGCTCAGCCTCAACCTCAAGATTAGGGTCAGCGTCCGCCGATTTCTACAATATGGTCAAGGGCTTTGACCATAGAACCGACAATGCTAATGATAGATTCTTATGGGTATTTGTTTATAATCTTCTAATTAGTTTATAAACAATTGTTGATTACTATTGAACTAATAATATCTACGTCAATTGCATAAACTTGTTTCCATATGATGTGATCTCTATCGAGGAGGTTGTATACAAGATTTAGAACTAGATCCCACCGGAGATATAGAAACTTTGTGTACGAAATCAAGACGACATGACCCAGAAAAGACGATGCCTTCTTCCATTCACGAGAATGAGTGGCGTGATTGGATTGCTTATTAAGCTTCTTATGAAGTCCAACCGAAGTCTGAGATAGCAAAAATGTGCAGAATGTCTGAGCTTGGAGGCCTGGGAACATGATAAGTGAAAGCACGAAGAAGGCTCTAAATATGTTCTTCAATATGCTTGCAGTAGGTAAGCAAGATTTCATGATTTATTATTAATGTCCATGTTTTATTCAAACGTATCATATTTATATGTTTCAATGGAAAAGACTAAATAGAGAATAGTTGACCTAAAGAGCTATCTTTTTAGGCTTACATCATCATTCACGTCCACACATGTGAAACTTATATTGACACGAGGTCCGAATGTGTTGGGATAAGTACGTGTTAGTTTTCGGCAATTTCATATTTTCTTTAACTATGAAATATAGAAGCTTTAATTGTATATATGTCAATGTAGAATAAGATCCAGAAGCAAGTTGCAGAACCATAGACAACTAGTGGTAGGGGTGCATAGCCATATGAGTAAGATATGAACGAGATCTACTTGGAGACAGTTGGAGATGGGCTCGATAAAAAGAAAAGAATGTTCGGCGTTGGAGGGATCGCAAATAGTTTCAGGAGTGAGAGTTTGACTGGAACATCAGTTCCAGTCACCAGTTTATGACCAGTACCTAGAAGCTAGAAGACGTGGTTCACCAGCTGCAAGAGGAACGAGAGACGCATAGATAGTTGGAGGTACTGCAGAGAGAGACAAAGATGAGCAGCAGAGATAGAAATAAGAGAATCAACAACAAGAGAATGAGGCCTTGAGGGCTCGGTTTGAGGCTCAGCAACGAATACTTGACCAGTTTCTCGCACACTCGGGACTTGCACCACCACCACCTCCTCTTCCGTCTTGACATTGTTATGTACTTGATTGATGTATGGATATTATGCTTGATATTTTTTATGATTAAGCTAGATATTTTGAATGTTGATTTGGCTCTATGAATCTTATTTGATGTCAATTATTGTTAATAAAGCAGGCAGTCGATAATTGGGTACAATATTTTTTAAATAAAATGGAATCACCAACGAAAAAGGCATGGTAAGTCGTTTGCAACATTAACGACATAATTTTTTCTTGGTGAACACTACTGATATTCCATCGATAATGTTGACGAAGACTTACCGGGACTTTTCCATCGGTAATCCATCGATGACTTCACCAATGGATAGTCCGTCGGTGAACCGTCGGAATATACTTGACGATGCTGGCAATGATGTATGCTTTGTTGGTGACCACTGATGGAATAAATATCTATCGGTAGTAGAAATACCGACGCATAAAAAGAAGTCGTTATGTTCCGTCGGTAGTCCATCAGCGTGTTTCTTACCGATAAATTTTTCTTTAGTACCAACCTTTAAGTCCTTCGGTGTCCAACCAAATTTTTGTAAGGTACCCGCTTTATCAAAAATGTCCCGAACAATCAGAAAATATTTATTTAAATCACTAACTATATGTATTGTATTAAAAAATATCTCGTGTTCTTTTTTCAACTGTTGAAATCTTGGCGTGGCTCATTGTATACCACACAAAGACAATAAATAAAATAACATATGTGCCACATGGAATTTCGTGGCATTTCCATGTACATTGGGTGAACCATTTCAAATTTTGGGGATCGAAAAATAGACGAGAATATTTTGATACAATACTGATAGTTGGTGGTTTAAATAAATATTTCTAAAAGTTTGAGATATTTTTGATAAAGCGGGTACATGTTTGAGATTTAAAATAATATCCATTTCAATCTGAAAGACAATATGTTCAGTACAGTTGCTATCACAGAATACAACTTAAGAAAAGAAATGTAGAGATTGAGATCACATACAAAATAAATTAAATTGAAAATACGGAAATAAACAAACTCTTAGAACAATGTAGAAAGTTGAGTCGAAAAATCCTCTTTTCGTAAGCGAGTTACGTCTCGATAGTGCTCTCGGATTTGGCGTGTCGTCTCCAAAGATGAAACAACTTCGTCTCGTGGGTAGTAGCACCGCAATCGAATGAGCTCCGACGAATGAAACAAGGTCGAGAACCGAACTTACTATAATGTGATGATGCCAAAAGAATTTTTATATGCGAGATAAGTATGTAAAATCTATATACGGACTATCATATTTATAGGCACGACCACTGCAGGGGAGCCTCTGGAATCAATCTCCCTATCAATGGAGAGCGTTACCACGACTATTACGGGAGCTTGGGGACATTACCTCACGTCTTCCGCATGTGGAGTTAGTGTTGGGACGTTACCCGACCGTTGTGGGATAGCTCTTGGCGGTACCGGCGTTATCCAACTCGGGCACGAGCAGGGACAACGACTTGTGCCACCTCAATTGGGCTGCAAAAATTGTTGTCAAAAGATATATATGCCAAGCCCAACCGGTGTCAAGATCCAAGTCTAAGGTGTCGCCGTGAACTCGGCCACAGACAAGGCGGGCGGTGCACGTGAGCTTCATGGTCCATCACTTGTACATATATTTATTACAAGTATCAATGTAATACAAAATTAATTAATGTTAATTAATCAATATGCAACATTATATAAATTACACTTATCTATTTTATTCCACAATTCCACTTTCAAGTGACCAACTTTAAACTATTAATTTATCGCTCAGTGAAAATCATATTTAAGTAAACAAATATACCACAATCATCTAAAATCATATTTAAGTAAACAAATATACCACAATCATCTACTCACACTATGAATCGATTATATAGCATTTAATTTCAAAAATGTACAGTGATAAGAAAAGTCGGTCAAAAACGAGCCGTGCGGTTCGCTTTAACTAACACGATTTTCCAATCCATTATGTAATATAAAGGACAAGTAAAAGTAAAGCCTTGAGTAAGTTGCAAAGCTTGATTGAAAATAAAAGAAAAAACTTAAGACGATAATTTAGTTTCAGGAGTGGAATATACTTGTTAATGTTTTCCATGTCAAAATAACCCCAAAAGTAATTACATAAAAAGGTAATCCTTATTTAAATTATTAAGGAAAAAGGGAATGTGCTTGCAGCTGCTTTATTGGGATCCCTGCACTGCAACTCTAAAATATAGTAATGTCACATCTTTATCGCCTGCGTCATATCCAGATAATTTAATAAATACCTAACTGTTCGAAATTAGTATTTAATTATTTAATCTCCTTTCATTTCGTTCTTAAATAAATATATTTGCTTCTCACTCCCTCATTTAGTTAGCTAGTCATTTCTGTAAGATGGTGCATTTAAATTTTCAGAACAACTAAAAGAAGCATATTATAAAACATCGTGTATATATATATAATTCTTCGAATATCTCATGCATTAATTAATAATCAAAAAATAAATATTTATATATTAAGAAGTTAATTGTATAAAGAAAAATTAACTATTTTTTAATCCTTGTAAATATTTCAATGAACCTAATATAATTCAGACGGAATTAAAGAGTATGTTGTATATATATATATAGTGGTTCATATGAGAATGAAAATAAGTGTAAGAAATAAGAATAAATCTAATCCATTGATTTTTGTAAATCAATGGATATGATTATTTTCGTTAGGTACAAATTATAACTATATGTGCTACAATTTTTTTTTCGTATTTACACCAAGGTTAAATAAGTAATTTTATCTTTTAAGAATCTTTTTTTCCTTAATTTAAGGAAAACACGATTTTATAATTATTTATAGGGATTTATTGTAACTTATCATTTAAATCATTATCTGCAACATTATTTCAGTTTCAATACTTATTATATACAAAACTTATTAAAATAATATATATATATTGATTCATATGTGTATTTCTATATATCATTGGTATATTCATAGTATTTTTTTACTTATTCGTTGCACATATCACTAAAATTTTGAAAATTATTGTCCTGATGAGATTAAACCTTATGTGCAACAAATAAGTAAAAAAATGCTACAAAAATATTCCACTAGTGCAATAAGTACTGAAAAGCACATATGAATGAATACATAATTTTTTTTACATGTGTATGTACAAAATGAATACGTTAAAATGATACAGTAATATTTCACTAGTGCAACGATATATGTACAAAACAAAAAACAAAATAAGCACAACATATGTACATAACAACATATAAAATAAACTGACAATAGTTTTTAAAATTTAGTCGTATGTGCAACAAATAATTAAAAATGCTATGAAACTAACTTGAATCACAAATAATTTTGTATATATTAAGTATTAAAAGTGAAATAATGTTGCAGATAATGATTTAAAGGATAAGTTACAACAAATCCCTAAAAATAAGTATAAAATCGTGTTTTTCCTTAAATTAAGGAAAAAACTTATTCTTAAAAGATAAAATTACTTATTTAACATTTGGCAAAAACATAGAAAAAAATTTATAGCACATATAGTTAAAATTTGTAGCACAACGAAAATAAATCTTGTCCATTGATTTACTAAAACTAATGGTTTAGATTTATTCTTATTTCTTACAAAAAATCATTCATACCTGATCCATCATCTATATATATATAGAGAGAGAGAGTTAGAGAGTATAATATATATATATATAGATTTCCTATTTCATCCTTTTGATTTTCAATGCACAAATTAATTACAAAGATCAATGACTTAGACTAATTTGTAGTTAACACATAACAGAAATTGCTTAGTATTATTTTGGCTGTCTCAAATAAGATATAAAAAATAGTTTAATATATTTCTTTTTTTCTCGATGAAGGAAGCTATATATAATCTCTACTGAAAGGTAATTATAAAATTGTCTTTAAATTGGGTAAATATCAATTATGTCTTAATATTTTTATTTTTCACTTAATGTCTCAACGTAAACATATTGTTATTTTGGTGCCTAACATTTGGAAAATTTCTATTGATGTCATGTCGATTAATTTCCGGTTCAAAAGCTTACATGGTATCGAATTTCATGTAGACCTCACGTCAATATAAAAATATAGAAAAACTCTTCTAAAACGATGTCATTCCATTTCTTCCCCTATATTGATGTGGAAAAGAAATGGAAAGACGTCGTATTGGAGGAATTTTTTAAGTTTTTATTTAATTTTTATATTGACGTGGCAACCAAAATAGAATTTCGAGAGTCATATAAGCGTTTATATATCGGAAATCGATTAACAAGATATTAATAAAAAAATTCTGAAACTTTAGTGACCAAAATAATAATATACTTACGTTGAAACATTAAATGAAAAATTACGAAATGTTGGGACATAAACTGATATTTATCCATTTAAATTTGCATAAATATGACATTTATAGAAGAGAAGAATAGTATATGTTAGGTCTTGCATATACGAAGTTGTATGGTTAAAAAATGGTATTTATTTTCTTTTTCTTTTTTTTTTTTGTAATTTAATATATAAATTTTAAATCTTTGCGTCACGGTGGACTCGAACAGAGACCTTTGGCTCGAGCGTTAACCACTCTACCACTAGGCCAACACACACACACAAAATGGTATTTATTTTCACTACCACTCTAACTCATCTACCATGGCAGTATAGACTGCTTGCAATTTAAGGGGAATGACAAAACAAATAATTTTGTAAGTACGATACTATTACTAGCTAGTTTCTCAATTATTTCCTCTCCCATTCCCCATTTTGGGAAATGAATTTTCCTGCACCACCATTCTCTGTCTCTCTCACACAAGCACAGATAAAATATATATATATATATATATATATATAGAGAGAGAGAGAGAGAGAGGTGGGTTATGGTGAGAAAGTTCTTTAGTGTAGGAAATATAAATATTAACATATCTTTCATATTTGTGTAACACAATTAGAATTACTATGTTGCATATGTTAATTTAGCGCATATTTTATATCTTCATTGCACATATGCTAAATATATTAGTTTAACACATCTTTCATTGCAGCGTAGCACAAGAAGGATTCTAGTGCTGCACAGTAATCCGCGTAGTACACAAAACATAAAACTATAGTGCAATCGAAATTAAAATCTCAACCATTGATCCAGCAAATCAAATGTCAAAATTCATTCTCATTTCTTACCAAATTATTCTTTCTTACATGAACCATCTAATATATATATATATATATATATATTTCAAAAACTTAATTCTGATAGCTCGTAAAAACTTGTAATTAATGTGATAGATTCAACTTATAAATTTAATGAATAATTATGAAAATAGGCGTACTTCGTGATAATGATGTTTTAAGAGTTTATAAAATGCAATGTTTCATGAACTTATAAATTGTCAAAGTGTTTGGATGATTGAATTTATAAGTTGAAGATAGAATTGTGAGTTAGAAAGATAAAATTGGAATGATATATGTTGGAAATTACAAATTATAATAAGGTTATTTTGTATAAGATTTTGAAAAAAAATAAGTTAGGGTTGGAGAGTTTTTTTTTTAATGGCTTATAAGTCATTGAAACTTATCTTTACAACTTATAAAATGTTTATGAACTTATCTTATCAAACGCTTCTCAAAAGTTTATAAGCTTCTAAACAACCTATAAGTTATTTTAAGGAATAAACTCTACCAAACACCCTCTTAGAATTATCATCAACCTATCAAACCAAAGTAAGATTTATACATCAACCTAACACAAAATTTAATCCTCAAATAAATTTCTAATTTGATAGTAATTTTTCCTCAAATAAATATATTATGTCCTAATTCCATGGTAGGAATTAGAAGTAAAACATATAATTGTCAACCTTTTAATATGTATATTTTGATGGCAGTGGACACTTAGAGGTGTTTGGTTGAGCCTATAAATTCTTTAAAACAACTTATAATTCATTGAAAGTGTTTGGCAAAATAAGCTCCTAAACGAACTTATAAGCTGTGAAAATAAGCTCCAACGAATTATAAGCTCCCTAAAAATAAGTTGGTCAACTCTAACTTATTTTTTTCATAAACTTATAAGCAATCATGAATTTATCAAAATAATTAACCTTATTATAGTTCGTTATTTTCTACACATACACTATCAACTTCACATCTCGTCAATTTTATCTCTCTAACTATGATTTTCTCTCTCTAACTCACGATTCTTTCTCTAGCTTATAAGATCAATTATCCAAATACTTTAACAACTTATAAGCACTTGAGATATTACCTCTTATAAGCTCTTAGAGTTTATAAGCTCTCTAAAATAAGCTTAGCCAAACACCCCCTTAGTCAACTAAGGACAAAGAATATAACATATGCATGTCTGGGAGGATTCAAGAGATTCTTCCCCAACAATTCTTTTTAATCTTATATTTAATATTTTATCGATTTTTTATTTTATTTTAGCACCCTTGTTGTAAAATAATTATGATTTTAACTTTTCAGACTATTTGTCTACGACCGTCCCTCTATATATATAATATGTGTGTGCATATATGATATATTCTTTTCTTTTTCTTTTTTAATTTGGAGTTGATATGTGTATACATATTATGTTCAGACTAGTGTCTACGACCATCCCTTTATATATGTGTGTGCATACATTTTTTTTTTCTTGGAGTTGATATGTGTATACATATTAGGATGTGAGTATGAGTATGAAACAAATGAATAAGAATGAAATAAAAAGAGCAGGTTGAACAAATAATGGCTATTTTCTTTTTTCTTTTTTCTTGAGATAGCTAAGTGTTAAGAATATTTAAAATACTTCCAAAGACAAATAACTATTTATGATTGTCATTAATTGGCCCTCACCAATCATCCACTCATCATCTTTACTATGTGTGGCCATCACTTAAGTCATTGCAGAGGAAATAAAGATAGCATTGACATATTTTCGCGTAAGAGAAAAATTCAGAATAAAGGAAATTATTGCATGCAGAAATAAAAATTCTGCACCTTTGAATGATATGTCATTTTCTGGTGAGGCAGCTGTTTTTCATACCTCTTAAAAACAGGCAAAAGCGATAGATGTGAATCAGTGATATTAGTAGCTACATTCAATGCTTCCAATAATGCAAATAATGAGAACAAGATATGTATATATATACTAAATTATACAAACTCATATTCATGCAATCTCATTAAAATGCTAAATTAAACAAACTCCAACCATCCAATGTCTATTAAATTGCCATATCTAAGTTTCCTAAAATTAAAAGGTTCCATAAAAGGTACAAAAACAAACAATATATATAAGCTTGGGTCGAATGGGCCCAATTCCCCTAAAACAAGAAAAAAGGTCCAATCCAATACTTTCATTCTTGTTTGGGCCTAAAAAGAATTAAGACTAGTTATTCTTCTGAATTAAATTATTTTTACTATTATCCAGCTTTCATTCGTCACGTTATAATTTAGAATAATAGCCTGTAAATACATGTGTTTTCTGATTTTGTACATAAATTTTTATATTTGAATTCAAATACACCAACTAATTATTTTTCTGATTTTAATCACGAAATGTGACAAACAAATTTAATTATATTAAATTAAGAAAAATGAAAAAAAGAAAGCTTCCATGTCACCCCGACTCTCTTCCACCTCACACTACCTCCCTACTTCTAGGACTAAACAAACCAAGCCGCTCATGAGCTATTCAGAGCTCGACTGAAAAAATGCTCGTTCGAAATTCGTTTGTTTTGCAAACGAGCCGAACTCGAGTCTCGAACCGAGCTCGATAGGATTTTTGAGCCGAACTCGAGCTTAGGGGTGTTTGGTTCGTGAGCTTGTGAACATGTTCAGTTCGAAGTCAAACGAGCTAATTCTCGAACATGTGACATAATAAATTATTCTTATATATTTAAATAATTAAAATTAATAATAATAAAATTATAGTTCTAATAAAAAATTACAAAATTTAATAATTCGTGCTCGAGCTCGAAAACGAGCAAAGTCAAACACGGCGAGTTCGAACTCAAGTTCGAATATGTCTCTTAAGCAGTAGTTCGAACCGAATTTGAGTACGCTCATAAGCTCAAAATTTTACAACAAACCGAGCTCGAGCTCAATTTAAAGCTCGAATTCGAACTCGAATCGAATAAAATTTAAACGAATCGAGCTCAAGTTTGATAGTCTTGACTCGTCTCGGTTTGTATACTGAACTACATATCTCTCTCTCTCCTCCGGTGAAGATAACCGGTTAGCTCTTTTCATCTTTCCTCACAAATGTCAGCAACACCAAACCGTCTGACGGTGCATGACCACAAGTCCGTCGTACTCCACCGCTCCCGACGCAGCGAGGCCGCCGTACACCTCCGACCACTTCTTCCTTAAATATTAGACATTTCGATACCTAGAGCCCCCATCTCCACCCTCGACTACACCGCCACCGCCTTCCCTTTCTTGTCAGCGCAGAAGGGATGCAAGTCTTCTTCTTTATTTTCCCGTCATTTTGCACATTGCGTTGATGAGGCCATTTCTTCATCTTGCTTTCTTGACGTTGATTCTTGTCGATTTTGCCTAGGGCTGGCAATTTTTGATACGACGCGAGAAAACGACACGAACATGCACGAAATTAACGGGTTAGTGTTCAGCCTTATCGTGTTCGTGTCCTTATCGTGTCGACACGATAAGGACACGATAATTTCGTGTCGTGTTCGTGTCGGATCCGTGTCGTGTTCGTGTAACACGATAATTTTCGTGTTGCATTCGTGTTCGTGTCGGATCGTGTCGTTTTCGTATAATTCGATATATTTATAAATATTTAATATTGATATAATTATATTTTTAATTTTTATTAATATATTTTCTTATTTTAATTTTAATTTATCGTTTCGTGTCGTGTCAACCCGAAAAAAATCGTGTCGTATCCGTGTCAGTATATTTCGTGTCATGTTCGTGTTGGACAGATCCTTAACGAGTCATGTTCGTGTTTGACCTTATCGTGTCATGTCATTATCACGTCGATACGATAACGACCCGACACGCAATTTTGCCCTTCGAGATGAGCGAAGCATCAATGAGATCAGAGCCTATTAGAGAGTGTTTACTTTTCATGATTAGCATTTTGAATGATTGATTATTTGATGGATTAAATGTATGATAAGATAAATTTTATCTATCAATCCTTTGTTTACTACAAAGGATTAGAAAATGATTAAAATTGGGATAAATAATTTTCTCTTTATTTGGAAGATTATTCTAATCCTATCTATATTGGTTGGATTAAAATTAATGAAGAATAATTCAAATGATTAAAATAATCCCGGGCTTTGGGATATCCTCAAATATTAATCCTTAAAAGTAAATACTTGATTAGGTTGGATTAATTTTATCTATCCAACCTAATCATGCAAAGTAAACACCACCTTAGAGTATAACTAATACAGATGTTAAGAGTTAGTTTGTAGTCTGTTAGAAGTTGCTAGAAATTAGTTTTTCATTTAAAGAGATAGATAGATAGATTGTTAGTTTTACTCAATGTATATTGTTGAGACATCATGTCTCCATTTATTGTGGAATAGTCTCACGATCGATTCACCTTTCTCCAGCATCGGTGTTTGACCCGTGATCTTGGAGACGATTTGCAGCAGCTTTTCTCTACTCTGTAGCAATGGGGCAGCCCTCGTTCTCTTCAGATTGCTTTAGCAAAACAGCCCCTTGTCCACTCTAATCTCTACACCCACTTATGCATACAAAAAGCAACGGAAAAGGTGTAGCTAATACGTAGAGGACAAACCATAAAAATAGAAGTTGAAGAGAGATAGGTAAATGGGGAGATCGTAGATCACGGCTCAGGTGCGGCAATCTCTGTTAGTTTGCACCACTACAACCACGAGGTCTAACCGAGATGCCTATCTCGTCAGCACTACAACATCCACAACCACAATCACTCACTCACAATCTGGTAGCTCTCCCCAAAGAATGGAATCAAGCTATCACTCTGTTACTTGTAGGTATGTCAAGTTAATCTGATTCAATCTCCAAGAACGAAGATAGCAACAGGGATATATACCCCTAGATATGAGACTCAAAAGGAAAGAAGAGGGAAAGAAGAAAATGAGAGATTTGGCTAATTCTAGGTCATGCTGGAGTGATAGAGAGATAAGAGAAGTGGACTGCCAATATAGTTTAAGTAGGTTGGGCCAATTGGGTATTGGGCCAACAAGTTTTAACAATTTTCACCTTTGGTCCAAATGTGGTGTAGAGAGCATCGAGAGGAATCGCACAAAGATCATCATCATCGAGCCCTTGTAAAATCACAGGTAGAACATGGGAACAACTTGTCCCTTATAAAGCACGAGGACTAAATAGGGACATGTTTTGTACAAACACATTTTGTACATATCACAAAGATCCAAAAAGGTAAGCTAACCAAGGTCAAAGTTCGAGATTCTTTGACATGAGACGAGTTACTCAACCTGCAAACACTCAGAACCCATATTAGCAGGATTAAAATCGGTATGCATCTTCTTAAGTTTAATAATTCATTTATCAACAATGTCGCGTATAAAATGAAATCTCACATCAATATGCTTAGTTCTATCATGAAATATAGGGTTCTTGTACAAATGAATAGCAGATTGACTATTAGAAAAAAAGCATAATATCCTTATTAAGAAAACCAATTTCAAATAAAAGACCTTTCAATCAAATAGCTTCATCGAGGCTTGATGGGCGCAACATACTGCTTGATGAGTAGATAAAACAACGATAGATTGTAATTGAGATTTTCAGCTTATGCACGATCAACACAAAGTGAAAACATAAGAAGTGATGGATTTCTTCTTATCTCTATCATTTGCATAATTAGAATTCACATACCCAACAAGCTTAACACCATCAGAGCACTTAGCAAAAGTTAAACCATGGTTCTTAGAGGATTTCAAGTATCTAAGCAGCCATTTTGACGCTTCCCAATGCGGCATATCTGGATTTAACATATAACGACTTAAACAACTCACACTATAAGTAATATCAGACCTAGTACTCATCATAAGATACATGAAAAATTCAATAACATTTTAATAAGACACTTTCTTCATGTCATTCATTTCAAAACTAGTTTTAGGGGACTGGTCCTTACTTAAACAAAATGAGATGCAAGATTGACATTGAGAGATTTAGCATTCGACATAGATAATTTACTCAAAATCTTTTCAATATATGAAATCTGATTAAGCACAGGAGTATATTTTCTCTTATCTCTCACAATGTTCATGCCAAGTCTTTCATATCAAAGTTGTCACTTAGAAACTTTTGCACATGTTTGATTTTTTCAACACTAGGACCGACTAGAAACATATCATCCACATATATCAACAAGAACATAGGCACAAAATCACAATCTTTAAAGCAAAGACAATGATCAAATTTGTTTCTGGTATACTTTAAAGATTGCATACACTCATCAAATTTTTTGTTCTATTGCCTAAGTGATTATTTCAAACCATATAAAGCATTTTTTTCAAAAGACACCATGATTAGATTTCTAGGGTCAACAAAGCCCTCAGGTTGTCGCATATAAATAGGTTTATCTAAATCACCATGTAGGAAAACAGTAGTCATATAATCTATACCGCCATGTATCGTGTTCAATTATGTATTACTAATAAATAATAAATACTTACTTTATACTTCATAATTTAGCTTAGTAAAAATCACTATATAATATTTGCTTTCGAAAAGATTATACATTTAAGGTAGCTTATGCTAATTGAATGAGCATAATTTAGTGGATAAATATCAATTTAAACCCTAAACTATACATGTTTTATCAAAAATATCTTGAACTTTCAAAAATATCAATTTAAACCCCAAATATCATATTTATATCAAAAATGCCCCTGTATTCAGGATAGTTTGGGGTTTAAATTGATATAAATATGATAGTTTGGGGTTTAAATTGATTTTTGAAAGCTCATGATATTTTTGATAAAACATGTATAGTTTGGGGTTTAAATTGATATTTTTGAAAGTACATGATATTTTTGATAAAACATGTATAGTTTAAGGTTTAAATTGATATTTACCCTAATTTAGTAACTTACTATTGCATATTTTAGTATACACTAACATTAGGTTTATACCTTTTTCTTCAAAGAATAAATCATACATTTTCATATTTATAAAACCAAGAGAAATCTAAAAGTAATACACACGATATCTTATTACATAGTAATTTTTAATTATGAAGCAATATTCATTTTCAAAAATAACTACCATGAGATTTCAAAGAAATAATGTCAAATATTCATTATACACGAATTAGTTGAAATAAAAAATGTTGAAAATTTTGGTCGGGGTGATTCGGTCATTTTAGGGAACAAAAAAATAAAACAGGGAGGAGCACCGTTTTGACTCTGTGTGTTTCTAGGGTTTTAGAAGAAGTACTCTCCCAAACCCTAGCAGAATCGTACTCCGGTAAGCTTCGGTTGTACGTTGAAGGAAGTCACCGACAATGGACAAAAGCATGCTTGGAGATTTGGACGCTCTTCCTGAGGAAGATAAGCTCCGAATGTCATCCATGATTGACCAGCTCCAAATCCGCGACAGGTAATTTATAAGTGCGTGCGCGTGCGCGCGCCGCGCTTCGCTCTGCTTTGCGGTTTTATGAAATGTTTGAATATGGCAAACGAATTCGAGGTATTTGATTCAACGTATGCGATCTGTCAGCATATATTAACTATTAACTGCTCGTAAGAATCGAAGTTTGCTCGAGATTAAAAAAGAAATTGGGTATTGTATGAATCACAACTGGAATTAGTAGGGTGTTGCTTCTAGCGTCATATTATGGATTTAATTGGCTTGAAGGGAGTTGTGTTGATTGATTTCAGTTTGGGCGTGTCATTTTGTTTTTGAGCTTGATCTTGATTATTTAGTTGATTGCTTGCTTAATGCTTGTGGATATTACGAGTCCACCTAGTTTAGTAGACTTGTTCAACTTTGTTATTGTTTCATTTCGGTTATTCCCTTCTGCAATCTGCACTTAACTAGATTATTTGTTCTTTTGATTAATTTTGATTACCGAATGGGCTTCAATGGCCATTTCATGGTTGAATGGTTGTATATGCTAGAGATGTTGTGGAATCTTAAATAATAATTTTCGAAGGGAAGTTTAGTTTAATCATTAGATAATATCGCCAAACATAACTCTGAGATTTGTTGTTAAGCAATCCTACTGGCGTATGATTTAGATTGTTGATTGTAATTTCTTTGAAGTTATTGCATCTTTTTATGCAGCCTTCTTAATCTAAGATATGCTAAAATAGCTTTAGATGCTGCATTGACTCTAATTGCGGTGGAATTGGTCATGAGAATGTTGATATGGTTTGGTGGTGAGAATTACTAGTCTCATTTGACCTGTCAAAAATATTATAATCATTTCAACAAATATAGCAAAATGCACATCTTATCCTTTTTCACATAGTCTTAATTATTTTTTTAAAGTTTATCATGTCAAGCATCCTTTCCTATCTGTCTCTTAATTTTGTGATGTTCTTGATATCTGTCTTTGACTCCTTGAGTTTCTTTGTTATGTTCTATCTCGCTCTTAATTTTGTTATTGTTCCTGCTTTATTCTCTTTTCTAAGGATTGAGCTAAGTATTGTTATCCTTTTTGTCCTGGATATGATGTTATAACCATTTTCTTTCTATTTTGTAATAGAGATAGACTGCCCAAACTTGTTTAAAGAAGCTACCTTAGAGAGCAAGCAAATGTTAATTTCTATTAGTGATCTGATTCGAGCCTATTTTATAAATTCTTTCAATTTCATTCTGTTAGCTGTAGGAACAGCTGATCCACAATCCACGTACTCTCCTAAGGCTCTAGTTTTTAAAAAAAAAATATTTAATTTCTATCATCATTTCAACTTGGACATCAGACATCTTGTATGGTTGTTATCAGTTTTATGTAATAGAAGATGTTATGGTTGTTGTTGCTTTTGTGGAACTCTAATATAAATGTTTGAATCTTCCCTATAATCATGCTAAAATGAACTAGAAAATTTTCATGGTTGTGCACATGTTTGATCATAGAGATTCATTGACTAGAAACAAAATAGTCTAGAAGTTGCCCCAACAGCTTTTATGATTCTAAAAACTCTATGAGACTTTACTTGGTGAGTGTATTTCAACTGGAGATATTCTGTGTTGCGGGACATATTTGTTGATGATTTATACTCCACTGGGAACGATTGTAACTATAAAGACTTGAGGATGATTTCTGCCATTAGTATCAAGGAAGTACAAGGGTTGATTACAGTTTGGAGAATTCAATGTCCAAGAGAAGCTTTGCCTGGTTTTATGGTACAGTATCATCTATATGTATGGAATCCGGTAATGGAAAAGGACAAAGTTCTCATATTAGGTCTCCACTTGCTTTTAGATGATATGGTCATTCAACATATATACTTATATCCCCCCCCCCAAAAAAAAAAAAAGACACGTATACCCTTATATGGTTATCACTTATCAGAATATGCTTCTCATGCTCTACTGCTTTTGCATGCATTTTCCCTGCAGAACTTGATACAGACATCCAGTGACATGGCTCAAAATTAAGTGAAGTTATCGCCATTCCCAGTCTGACCAAGATTATTAGGATCTAGTAATTTTAATTTTAATTTGGCTTGTGATAATTTATGTGTTCTTTCATTTTCTGATCACTTATCCAATTTCAACTTTTCTATAGTTTAGCAGAGCCACTAGTTGGTTAGAAAAATATATTTGTACTGAAAAATTGGCTTATTTATGGATTAATATCGGTAATAACTCTTCCTTTTAATTTCCTTCTCATGTCTGATTTTTGCCTGCAGTTTGAGGATGTATAATACACTGGTGGAAAGATGTTTCACTGACTGTGTTGACACATTCCGACGCAAAACCCTAGATAAGCAAGAAGAGACTTGTGTCCGCAGATGTGCAGAGAAGTTCTTGAAGCATTCTATGCGCGTCGGCATGAGATTTGCCGAGCTGAACCAAGGCGCTGCCACACCAGACTAAGATGCGCTTGCTGCCCTTTTCCGTTTTGTAGGCGTTGTTCCTAATTGTGAACTCGAGGGCGTTCCGTTACTTTAATAGTTTTTGAAGATTTGGTTTTTTGTTGCCGCTTGTTACCATTGCTACTTTATTTGGACGCAATAAGGTAAGATATTATTCGCCTTAACATTAATGAAGCTGTGACAGACTCCCTGCAGCTTATTCTTTTCAGTTTTGCTTATGTCAAATGTTATTATATAAGATTATTAATATTTGGTTTTTAGAAACATTTAAATATTCTGATTCTAGGCTTTTTGTGGACGACCTGTTAAGTTTTCTTGTTTGATACTATCATTTTATGGAACAGGATTAGTTGCATTTAAATTTCAATAAGTTGGCCAAATTGTCAGCTTTACATGATGTAGAAAAAGAACACTTCAAAAGATAAGAAAAGAATTAGGGGTAAGCAATGTTGTAAAAAGCGGGAGTGGGGCATTTTACTTTTTTTTGAGGTGAGGTGGTAAGCCTCGATGCGGTCCGAGGTGTAAACAGTGAAACAGAACAAAAAAATTTAAATAAAGTATAAAATAATCGATAACAAGTCTAATATTAAATCAAAAGATTTATAAGTTTTAAAGACATCACAATAAAGACATAAAGTGAATATAAACAATAATTTATCAAAAATTTAAATATTTAATGCACAAACAGTGAAACAGACGCACACAAACATATATTCACTTCAGTCTTCAGTACTTAACTGGAAGCTATTATTAATTTATTATTTTCACATACACATACAGAGACATATTCATTTCACACTGTGATACAGACACACACAGACCCATGCACACACTGTGACACAGACACGCACACACAGTGATATTAGAGAACAACTCTGGAATTATTTATATTCACTTCACATTAGAGAACAACTATGGAATAAACAAAACTTACTTGACGTGCGGCAACGACTGGCGATGGGGCGGCACGGTGCTGCGAGGAGAGGCGCGGTGCTGAGAAGGAGGAGAGGCATTGTGCTGCGAATTAAATTTCTTCAATTTCTTCTTTTTTAATTTTTTGTGATTAATCTCATATTAGGGTTGGGCTTTGTCTTAATTGAAAAAAACTATTTAATTAACCAAAAATAGAATGCAATCAATAAATTAATTATTAATATAATGCAATTAAATATACTCCATCAATCCATGTAAATTCATTTACAGACTTTAATGACACGAATTTTAATAAATTATAATAAATATAGAGTTAGTGGATAAAGAAACCCACAATTGTAAGGAGTATTAGGTAAAATATGAATAAATTAATGATAAGTGGAATTAGAAAGTAAATAAATTGGTAGTATATGGGAGAAAGTTAGGAGGGTTATGTGGGGTTCATATCCATAAGAGGAAAGTAAACGTTTTTCTTAGACGACTCAAAAAGGAAATAAGTAAACGAATTTCGTGAACGGATGAAGTATTAACTATCATTGTAAAAGTAGAATATACATTTCTAATCTACTTAGGTATTTGTGCTACCATAAATATGTATTCATATTATAGAATTTTATTGATCTTCAACAATGAAAAAAATATTACAATTTAGATCAAATCAAAATATTTTCTGCTTTGTACTATACATAATGTCGTGCTTCTTATTTACTTCATCCTTTGATTTATATTAAACCTAAACCTATCAAAAATATAAACAAAGAAACTACTAAAGAAGGGGACAATTATTTAATAAAAGAAAATACTATATAAGACCTTTCTTTTGGAGTTGAACACCTAAACGTTTCACTTTCATGTAAAAGTTCAAATTTGAGCAATTGAACCCGAAAAGATGAAGTCAAAAATAAATAAAGAAGAATGCGAAGAGCATTAACCTGTTAACACACCGCAGCTTTATTTTCCAACACACACACACGCACTGATACTCTTCTCTTTTCTTGGCCATGTTGGTGGGTAGCAGGAGAAGTCTAATGGCGGCCGCTCTATCTCTATCTTTATCGCTCTCCAAGCACTCTCTTCATTCTAATGGATTCTTTCATCATTTCTTTCTCGGATGAACTCTCTTCTCCCTCAATCCTCATTTGAATCGCCACCATATGCATTGGGAGGACGGCACATGTTCATCGTCGCTACTCAACTCACAGAAACGCCATCGCCGACTGGGCCGCTACAATTCATCTGACTCGTGAGAGAATTCGTAAATCTTTAGACTCGTAAAGCCAATTTCATTTGATATTATAGAGGTTGTTCATCCAATAGAGAGATGGCGCAAAGGAGTCGCGACGGCGACTGATAGCATGCGTCAAAGATGGCGTCTAGCGGCGGTGGTGAATAAACAACAGCAAACGGTGAAGACATACATTAATTGACAGAGGTTATTTGCAGGCAGGATATATAGTAATAGAATTGATGTGCAGAGAATGTAATATTGTTTAATTTGTGTTTTTAAGATCGTTAATTAATTGCTTCGTTTCAGCCCAAATTTCTTATAATCAATTGCTTTTAGATGCGGACTAAATCCATTCATATCTATATGAATTAAGGTAACAGCCTCTAATTAATATAATCAAAGCAAATATTATGAATGATTAATTTATATCAGTATAACTAATATAAATGCTTTCATATGTTTCTTCAATGAATAAAATAAATAATTTAAAAAATCAAGAATAAAAAATTCCTAAAATTCCACATAGAATCAATGATCAATATGATATCTCCAATGTGTAATGGAATATAGAATTGATTGATAGATAGATAGATAGATAGATTAATTAATTAATGAGTTCGTGATTACTATATTAAGTCTTTTTGCCTAAAAATGTTTAAATCATTTAATGTAGTTTTGGTGGGATTATGATATTGGCATTGATTTTCTTTTAATATATATATATATATAGATTTAATTTAATCAAATAAGAATATAAACTTTTTGCCGAAGAAAAAAACTAGGGGTGAGAAACAATTCGGTTTTAGTTAATTGAATCGAAATTGTCCGAAAAGTGGAACCGAAGAGATTTTCAGTTAATCGAAATAAAAGTAATCAATAATTAAAATAATTCAATAATAATTTTTAAAAATCTAAAATTTATTAAAATAATTAAAATTGAAATTTATTAAAAAATTAAAATAATAATTAAAGTTGAGATTATAGAATTTTTAATTAATTATATATAATTAAAAATAAAATCGTTTTTCTGAATCCAAAACCGAAAAAATTTAACTCGATAACTGAACACCAAACCAAAACCAGTTTTCAATTAACCATTCTATTCTAATCAACAACATTTAAACGGCCCTAAATAAACTGATTTTCTTTTGTCAAAACTACCCTGTCGCCAAGGTCTTCAGGTCCCTCTCCTCAAAAACCCAAGCAACCCTCAGAAATTCAAAACCCTAGCCTCCATTCAACTCTTGTTATTTCTCTCAAGAAGAAGTAGATTTAATGGCAGATAAAGTGATTTCTCTGGAAAGTATCAAGGCCTTCTGGCACTCCCAGGTTCACGATCCTGATAAATGGGATCACAACGTGGTAATTTTACTACAATTGCTTCTTTTTTCTATGTTTATCTGTTTCTTCAATAAATTCTTCATCCTTGTTTTTATCTTTTTCTTTTCATATCAATAATCTTTCACGTTGTTGGTTTTTTACTTGCATGTACTGTAGATTTTAATTTTAAATTTTTCCTTTGGCGATTTTACTCCTTCTTGTTTGCGTTCGTTACAGAAATAATGCATTGGTGAATTTGATTCTTTGAATTTAGTATATATCGATCATGATTAGAGATTCCTTGATCTTCTTTCACAAATTTATAAAGTGTTGAATTTTGCATTTTAATGATTCTGTGTTTCCGCAGTTGGAATTGGGTTTTATTCATGCCGTGTGTATATTCATGATGTCGTTGCATTTTCTGGTTGGCTATCGTTGGGAGATGAAATGCAATTTGGATTTGGAATAAAGTATCTTAGTGTTTGCACTATTTAGTTGAATAAAGAGAACTCCTGAGCCACATTATCTGCGGATATAGTGTTTTGTGTATGAGTTTGCTAGGCATTTACTTTTCATGATTGATAAGTTACATGATTGAATATTTTAATCCTCATTATTAGGATTTCTTGAATCCTACCCTTTCAATGGGATACGAATCAAGCAAAGTTGGCTCAAAAGATAGAAATTATCGAGGACCTTGGAATCCAAAAGTTTCAATTCATCTTAGTAAATAATGGATTAACCTATACTATTTTTATATATCTAGGCTAATCATCAAAACTGAATGTCCCCTTTAAGTCTTAAAAACAATTGAGAAGGTATAGTATTATGTGGATATAGTGTTATGTTGATGCATTTTAGTCTTAGAATAATGAGAAGGTATAGTTTTCTGCGGATATAGTGTTTCCTATATGAGTTTTAGAGTCTTAGAATAACGAGAAGGTATAGTTTTATGTGAATATTGTGTTTTGTGTATGAGTTTCAGATTATCCCGTGAATAATATGAGAATGCGGGAGGTAGTGGATATCATTTTGTCATTAGCTAGCTGATATTGCGCTCTTCTTCGAGTCCTTGGTTTTCCGTAGCTTAATCCTAGTTGTTCGGTTGTAGGATTCTTGTTGATTTAGTCCAGTTCTTGTTTAGTCTTTTTCTATTTGGGCAACACTGTTTGATTCCTTAATTGTTTTGTGTTACAAACTGCAGAAATTACTCCGTGCGGTAGGTATTTTTGCTGGATCTATTGTCTTGATGCGCCAGTATGGTGATATGATGGCCATTTGAGAGATCAGACAAGGAGTTTGAACTTCTTGTTGATAGGATGGATTAGTTGCATGTATGTTTGCTTCATCTTTACTCGACTCCTTTGTTTATCGATCTTTGAATGAATTGTCTTCTAGACTGGCAAAGTCATGGAAGAAGTATTTCATGTGTAAAATTTGGATTGTAGTGATAGTAGCTCTTGGGGTTTGATGTGACACAGTATTTTCCTGTTGATTTGTTCTCAACCTGCATTTTGTGTTATATAAGGAGTTACATCATGAACGCTTTGATCAATTCCCAATATTGTGATTTTGTGAGGCTTTGATCAATTCCTCATACTGTGATTTGACCAATTTCTGGGGCATAAAAACTAAATCTCTACTCTCCTCTTTCAATTCAAGTTCTCCGTTAGCTCTCTAGTATAGTTCCGAATGAACATATGCATTCGTCTGCATTGTGTGGACGTATAAAAATATCATTTATATTGAAGAAATGTATCATTTATTTTTTACCTTGTAATTAACAAATATCATTTATATTGAATAAAAATATCATTTATATTAAAAATATCAATATTTATATATGTGAATGTCTGCATAGGAGATCACTTCACTGGTAGAATATTCATCCATCATCATTAAGCTTCGGACCCTTTTACTTATCCCTTGCTTATGTAGGACGCACATATCTTCATCAAGGTCAAACTTCAGAATGATTAGTTTTCCGAAACAATACTACAATAGCGTAAAAATCCAACGGCCAAATCATGGCCGTTGAAACCCATCGACGCTCTTGTATAGTGTCCCACAATTATTTGTGTGCCGTTATGTCTCATTATTATATTTATTATTTTCATTAATTTTTTAGAAAAATAAAATTTATTATAATATTATGAATCATTTTAAATTTTTACTTTAAAATATTGAAATAAAAATAATTATTCCTTTCATTTATTAAATACGTTCATTTAATTTCATTTTGGTTGGTCCACAAAAAATGTACATTTTTCGTTTTTTGGAAACATTATTAACTCCGTAACTTTTAACTTAAATCTAACAACTTACAAAAGAATTACTTATGATCCACCTTTTTAAGAGTGAGCATTCGAATTTCGGTTCGGATTTTTGCGTAATCCGAACCGGTCCGAAAATTGGAATTTTGTAAGAGAAAAAAATCCGATCTAAACCGAAAATTCGAAATCTGAAAATCCGAATTTTTTATAAAAAATTCCGAACCGAACCGAAAATCCGAAAATATGAAAAACCCAAAAATCCGAAATCAATTTTTGTTAATTCTTATATATATTTATATTAAATTTAAACATTTTAAAATAAAATATATTATTTTATATATAAATTATATATAATTGGATTTTTTCAGATTTAAAAATTCAATTCGATCCTCTCCGAAAATCCAAAATTTTGAAAAATTTCAATCATATCTGATCCGAAAATTTGAAAAATCTAACAGAATTTTAAATTTCGATTTGGTTTGGATCCGATATTGGATTTTCGAATTTTTTGCTCACCCTACACCTTTTAACTCTCGTTATCCATTATATATTTATTTATTATCTCTATAGTTCACTTTTTAATAACGGTGTCAATTAATTTATTCATTTATTATCTCTATTTATTTTACACACATTACGATTTATTAAAATCCGTATCACCAAAATCAAAGAAGAATATGGTGGACAAAGAGAGTATACTATAACTTTAGATTAATCAATCATAATAATGAATTATTAACTAAAAAAATTTAAATAATAATAAAATAATTATATACTCTAATGAATTAATAAATCCCACTTAATAATTATAAAATTATTGTAAAATATATTTCATCCGCCCACCTAAGATGACTCATTTTTTTTGGCACGATTAAAACTATAAAGTGATAAAAAGTAGGTAGGTCATGACTTTTGAAGAGATAATTATTCTTAAAAATAAAAGACTTTGGATGAGATATTCTAAAAAGAAATACACATCATCTTGGATAGGACGGAGGAGGGAGTATAACATTGAAATTAAAGAAAAATATGAAGAAAAAAAAATTTAAAAGTGAGATACAAAAGAAAATTAATTATGGAACAATGATCTCAAACCCCCTTAAATCCACTCCCGTCACCCACCTCACTGCGCTGAGCAATCGGCGTCGTTGGATTATCGAAACTAAAGAATATTCGGATCGCCCCGTGTAAATCAACGGCTAAGTATTTGGGTCAAGCGCGATTATTAATGATTAATCATTAACGTATGCGGTGTTCGAAACATATCAAATCCGAAAAACACGCATATATTAATGAGGTGAGCAAGAGATTGTTCACTCAATAATTCATAGGAATTTCAGAACAAGGTGCTGGTGTGTCAAAGAGGCCAACGGATCAGCACCTCCAATGGCTTCACCGGGTTCACCCCGTGAGTTTCATCAAGATTTTTTCCGAAGATTATGTCTTTTGTTTCATTATGAATCATTATTGCATTGCTTCAAAAAAAATCACTATTGCATGGAAATCGATGAGCTTTTGTGCGTGGGTGTGTGTGATTTGTGTCTTTGAGGTTCGTTTGGGAGCTCTGGGATGTGTGTTTTTGTGGGCGTGTATGGATTTGGTGGTTCTTTGCTTTTTAATTTTTTTTAAAAACACCAAATTTATACTTCTTTTTTCTGTTTGTTTTATAAAACTGTGTGGATAATGTTGTTTCTGATAGTAATCAGTTGCAGAGAACGGGAGGATAGCTTGTTATTAAATGATTCAGATTTTTGGAGATGATTTATATGCATATTTGTTGTTTTATTGCAATGGCTGAAAAAATTGATGCATGTTACCTCAGTCTTAGCATTAGATATAAGATGATCCGAAGTAAATTCCCTTAGATGATTTGATTTCACCGAAAATGATGTAATTTCAATGGGATGGGGAAAAGAATCACTGAGCTTTAAATAGTCATAGCATGAGTGGCTTCTGTTTCTATTGGTATTTCCTATTTTCCCATTCTTCTACTTATATTTGCCTTTGTGGTAGAATCGGGAACGAAAGCTAGGCGTTTCTTGAGCATGATACGGTATTTGACTGCTGTTTATATCCCTCGGTGGCGAAAGCACATCACATGAAATAATGTGCCAATTCACCTAATATTGTATAAATATGTTGTTTTGACCCATGTATTCTCTCATTTCATTACTCCCATACTTGTCTTGTGACCTCTTTGCGTGTCAAAAGTGTTATTCTTTATTGTGAGTCAGGAATTTCAGCTGTTGCTTGAAGAATTCATGCATCATATGTACGTGCCATGCTTGATCTGAAAAGAAGGAAAAAAGTGTTTTTACCCTTTAAGCGTTACGATGCTTAGATGTGATATTCTTTTTGTTTATGTTTTGCAGGCCTTGTTCCTTTTGTTTTTCTGCTACTTATAGTTGGGTGCTCCGCTAGAGCTCTTTACCCACTCCCAAGCAGGAGAAACGATAGAAACAGGCAACCATTACAAACATTCCGTGCATATAACATTGCACATCGTGGTTCCAATGGAGAAATTCCTGAAGAAACCACCGCCGCCTACATGGTATGCTTGTCAGTGCTATATACAAATCTTTTATTAGTTCTTATTGCTACCTAACAATTTGTTCTTGCAAAATTTTATTCTCATTACAATAACCATTGGTATTAAATGTGTTACTTAAAACAGTAGTTTTGTAGTACTTAGAATGGTTGAGTTAATTTGTTTCTTTTTTCTTTTCTTTTTTCATTTTAATTGTATTGCATTTACAATTCTTGAATGTTGATCACTGGACTGGATTTGTAGTAGGCGTGTTTTCTGTCCACTTCCTTAGTCAATATATGTGCTAAATATACTTTGCAGAGAGCTATTGAAGAAGGTGCTGATTTCATAGAGACAGATATTTTAGCCTCCAAAGATGGTGTTCTTATATGCTTCCACGACGTAGTCCTTGATGGCACTACTGATGTAGCTAACCATACAGAGTTCGCCCGCCGGAAAAGGATCCACGAGGTTCAAGGGACCAATATTACCGGCTTTTTCCCAGGTAACAATACCAAAGCAACAGGCTTCTTATCTATAAGTGTGTCGTAGAGATAGTGATGATATTCATCTAAATTGTTTTTTGTACTGCTTCACTTTAATTTTCTGACTATCAATACCAATGATTGAAAAATGCAGTTGATTTCACTCTAAAAGAGTTAAAGTCGTTACGAGTGAAGCAGAGATATGAGTACCGGGATCAGCAGTACAATGGTTAGTGCTTGACGTTCATGGCTTCTCTCATGATTAGCTTCTCTTATTAGTCAAAAGCTTTGAAATAACCCTATATTTACCTTTTTTCTGCATCCACAATGAAAACACATGAATGACGGATTAATCAAGCTTCAATTTTCTATTACTGTGCAGGAAAGTTTTCTATTATCACATTTGAAGAATTTATTTCGATTGCTCTGGATGCACCTAGGGTTGTCGAATATATCCGAGATAAAGAATCCAGTATTCATCAATCAACATGTGAGGCTATCCTCCTCTTGCTGCATATCCGATTTTTAAAAATATTTCATCAAGAGTTATTTTTTATGAGATCATATAATATTTAATCGACCTATAACTTATTTACATGCTGTTTTTGACAGGTGAAATGGCCTGGTGGCAAGAAATTTGAGGATATATTTGTTGAGACACTCAAAAAGTACGGATACGAGGGTACTTACTTGTCCAAGCAATGGATGAAACGACCTGCTTTTATTCAGTCGTTTGCTCCCACATCCCTTACCTACGTATCAAAGCTGACCGACCTGCCCAAGATATTTCTAATTGATGACACGACAGTGCCAACTCAAGACACAAATCAGGTTCGTAGTCTCGGTATATCCTTCTGCCCTAGCTATTTATAATGTTACTAAACTTGTTGCTGGATTTTCAGTCATACTGGGAGATCACTTCAGATAAATATCTCGACTATATAAGGGAATATGTTGTGGGAATTGGGCGTGGAAGGATACCATTGTTCCTGCATCGAATAATTATCTGCAAACACCAACCGATCTTGTATCCCGAGCACATGCCCGTAACCTTCAGGTACTCTTTTTTCACTTTTCTGAGAAAGGATTGTGATTTCTTAAGTTAGTAACTCAAATCATAAAAAATTCTGATGATGTTTGCCGCATAATTTGCTTCACGTTATTTATGATTTCAAATTAAAGACATGAGTGAACTATATAAACTAGTCACGTTAAGATAGTAAAGATAAAAACTAGCCACTAACATAAAAAGATCACCAAAAAGCCACTCTTACTATTTTACAACTTAATTCCCGACCAAGAATTGTTTTAGTTGTGAATTTCCCTATTTAAAGGGCAATTCACAACCAAACTAACCTTAATTCAAGACCACCAACTTCTATGCTCGTGAATTTAGTCTTGAATTGGCCAATTAAGGGCAAATTAGTATTTTAAGCAAAAAAGTGGCTAGTTTTTATATTTACAATATAAAAGTGGTTATTTGGATATATTAACTCTTGGATACTTCCTCTCTCAAATGCCAACAAAATTAGGATGGGTTTTGGAGCAATTGCTTCAAAATTCTAACTTTATTGCTGCATTTTTTATTAGGTTCATCCATACACCTTCCGGAATGAGTATCCGTTTCTGCACTTCAACTTCAGCCAAGACCCGTATAAAGAATACGCATTTTGGATAAACAGGGTCGGGGTTGACGGACTCTTCACAGACTTCACGGGGAGCCTCCATCAGTACCAGCAGTGGACAAGTCCCTTCTCGGTAGGAGAGGAGGATGCATATAGCCTGCTCGATAAAATCGTAGCGATGATCGCCAAGTTTAGGCACCCATAGTGTTGCATTCTTTGAATTGGCTTATCTGCCATGTAGATTTTTTTTCTCTTTTAGTTTTGATAGAATCAACTGCTTCCCTGATTCCTTCAGAAAATTAGGGATACAGAATTGTCATTGCCAGAGGAAAATAGTTGATAATGCTTTCTCTTGCAGAGATAGACATTCCAATTTGAATTTCATTGTATATATGAGTGTAATGCTTTGATATACCATAATTAATCTTCGTCTCTTCGGCGTAGTGAGACGTATTCTTATAAACAAGTCAAGCTCAAGGTACTGAGCTCATTAGTCCTTGAGTATATTCATTAATATATTGGTAAAGTAACTTGAAAATTTTAATTATCAATTTCCATGTTAACACACTTCTATTTAGAAGCTTTGAATAAGTTTGTGAGGATTAAATGTGTTCGTATGAAATTCAAATTAACTCGATAATGAGTCAAGTTTGAGCTACAATAATCACATCCCTGAATTTAACCCAAAGTCAATATGAACCAAAGTTATTGTAAAACTTGACATGATCCAAGTTTAAGTTGCTTCACTGGTGTGTTATAACTGATGTATAAAATGAGCAAGCTGCTTAAGTTAATTAAATTTCTACAAAATGTGAAGAGATACTTTTGAACTGAACTTGCTGATCAAAACAATATTAGCATTATATTACAAGAATTGCTAATAATATCTCTTACTGATTCAAGCCTTGATAAACAAAAAAACAAGCTTAGACAGCAAATTGTTCTTCAATGAACTTTGATCTTTGACATCTCTTCAACCAAATATTTGGATTCAGTTGCATAATCAATTGGAGCAACAGCCCTGATGGTTATCCTCTGCCTTTTCTCATTGTTATACTCGTTTGGAGTGACGCTGACACGGAAAAGGTGAGGATTCCATGTTGCCTCTTTCAGTTTCTTCTGAAAACAAGTCTCTCCATCCTAAAATGATATGCATCAACAATCAAAATCATCAGATGTTATTTACTGCAATCAAGCATAGAGATATGAATGGTTTTTATAAATGGGATGCTAACTTACGTGAAGTTTTATCTCGTTCAGTTCATCAGCAGTGCATCCAATTATCTTCTCCGCTTGCTCATTGAAAACCGAGAGAAACACTTCACCACTTGCATCAGAGACCTTCACCACCATTATGTATCTGCAGCAGAAAAGAATTGATTTAGTGTCTGTGACCAAAAATTGGCAAGTGACTGATTACAGATGAAATGTATTCAATGTGCAGACCTCAAACTGCAACCATCTTCATTTTTCTGGCACCCTTCACACCAGTAGCCAGACCCCACAGCTTCAGTGACCTTCTTGTTGCATGTCTTGCAAGCCCGGTACCACATTGCTTGATCGGGTTTGATATAGCTGATGAATGCTTTAATGACAAAGTATGCAGGCTGTAAAAAAAGAAAAGAAAAAAACATGTTAGGGTGATAAATGAGATGATCAATCAAGATTAACATATCAAAACATCAGAGCTACTAGATAGATACCTTGTCCTCTCCCAAGGAAGGGTTACTGGTGATATGAGACAAGGAAACCCTGTCAGAGTACATGGAACGAGCTCCATTTCTGTTGGAAGGGCTCAAGCCAGAGCCAATAGCAGCCAAAGAGATGTCTTTGCCTTCAGAATCATACCTGCACGCCAAAAAAGTCACAACATACAGTTAGAAATGATTATGTGTAAATACAAGGTAAGAGAGTTTTCAAATTGACAGAACTATTTCTTACCAAGATCTCAACTTTTGGGCTTCTGGTGTATTGGGATCCACTACTATAATGCTTTTGCTCAGTGCTGATAATGATACACCTTGAAATTCACCAACTTTAAGAGATTTTATAGCAACTACAGGAGATTTATCAGCCATATCCAGCAGTTCTTGCCCAATGCTAGTGGCAAGATCATTCCATAGAAACCACCACAGTTTTCTTCCTGGAACCACAATTGATTGTGCAAGTTTAAATATATGTTTATATACTAAACTGCATAAACACAATCGATATCGGAGTAGGAGCATACGTCTCATCAGCAATGACTATATCACGCTTTGGGATAGTCTCATTGTTGCTTTTCCTTCTAATACTCATTGTAGGAGACACACTCTGAACCACACCAATAACATCTGCAACGGTCAAAACATACATTACAATGCTGAAATCAGAGAAACAACCATTTAGTAGATTTAATGCAGTCACTTACCAACAAGCTCCCTCCCATTGACATATGGACCCAATTCATCAATCGGGGTAAAACTGAATTTTGTTTCGGGAATAAAGGTTGCTTCATTGCTGGCTTCCTCCACTTCAGAATTCTCATTTAAGGTCATCTCATAATCATTTTGTACAGTTTTGAATTGCTTGTTTGCTACTTTCAAGGTTCCCTTCGATATGTAATAAACCTTCCCCATCTGAAACTTATCGAAGAATTTCCTTGCAGCATCATTAAACATCGTTGCTTGTATTTGAGTGCCCTGAAAAATATTGACAACCACAACTTTCAATTATCACAAAACTAACAAAATCAACAAAATCCCAACATTTTCAAGTAATCTAATCCTTTACTTACATCTTCATCTGTCAACTCTACATTGAATACACAGCCTTCTCCTCTAGCATTCTTGTAAGTTCGCATGTTTCCCTTACCCGTAACCCGAACTTTTATGGTCCAGTTTCCTTGATAAGGATTCAAAGAAACAAGGGGATGGACTCGCCGTGTCATTGCCATTCGTGCAGATGGTGCCGTACTGCCATTAATCACATTTCACACATAAGAAACAAATCCCCCAAAAAAATATTTCATAGCCAAAACAAAGAAAATGTATCTTACTTTCCATGCTGATCATGAACAATTTGAGCGGCAGATTTAGTCATAACTTCTTGTTTTAGCTTCAATACAATTCCAGCAGATCCAGTTTTCACATTATCATCAACATCCATTGCCTGGTTCAGTTTCGAAGAAATCCCACTATCCTCAACCTTCACCTGAGCCTTATACTCAGCCTCAAGCGCAGGCGACACAGCATGACACTTTGATACAATTAAGAACCTATAACAAAATACAAAGCATTTTACATTAGCTTCACACAAAAGATAGGCAGGAAACCAAGCAAAGCAGAACAACGAGCAAACTTTTACTTTTCATTCTTGGTTGGGATGTCATTGAGAGTGTAGTCAAGAATACGAATTAGCCCTAAATTCTGGATGTTTCCAGAGGTCACTTCAGACGCAAGAGTTGATTGCAGCAGAGCCCTCACCTTCACTTTGCCATCACTTGCCATGAACCTGTAACAATTCCACAAACCTAATCATAAAATTGAAATTCTCGAAACCAAGTCAATCAATTCAACCTAACTAATGAATGATATATGAGCATTAAACACCAAAATCATATAGTTTCTCGCACTCAAAAAACTTCCACAATAGCATACACAAGATCCAGTCATCTACTTAGCATAAAATAACATTTGACAAAAAATATCAAATTAAATCAAGGATTTTGAATCAAATGCAACCAATAGAAGAACGGGGCTCGGTAATCCGTATCTATAAAAAGATAATATCAAAGATAAACACGTACATGTATTTGTTGCCGGTGGCCTTCAGATCGAGAATTTGTACAATGATTTCCGGCAAATCGGAAGAAGAATCGGGGCATGGGTTTGCTAGAATAACCGATATAGCATCTGGGGTGACTGCTTTAGCCATTTTCTTCTCTCTCTCTCACTATACCTTACAGTCAAAGAAGGTAGGTGGTGAAGCAGATCTCAGATGTTGCTTTGGTTTGGAGGAAGGGTGAAAATTAGAGAGAGACGGAAAGATTGAAGGGGAAGAAGCACTGATATTGAGGAATTTGTACATACTGCAAAACGGGCGCGCAAAACTCTTGGAGAGTTTTTTGGAAGTGAAGCGGGAATTTTCGTCAAAGAAAGGGAATTTTTTTTATTTTGCCAGAGAAATTGCCGCCATGTCGCAAATATGTGATCCGTCGTCGTTTTGTCCTAAGTGGCGCCAATTAATTTTGAGTGATTTCATTTAGTTCCCCAATGTTTAAAGAATTAAGGAGGGGAGTTTGGCAATAACATAAATTCTTACATTTTCTCTTCTCTTCAAATAAGTAGTTCGACTGTTTTTATGATATAACATTATTTTTTTCTCATTAGAATTGTATATAATATCTTGACCTTTCCTTACTTTTAAAAAAAATTATAAGTTCTTAATATTTTACTCTTGTTTTAAAATAAAATCTTGCAAGTCGTTTTAAATGAACTTTTAATCTTACCAAAAACATGTGCTTATTTTTGCAATACAATCCTGTTCTATTATATCAAGTAATAACTATGGTTAAATTGCTTTCCTAATTGTTCCAATGTATAATTTTTAAAAATAATCTTTTCTATATAATATTATTCTGACATCGGTGTAAGTATACTAATATGGTATGTGTATGAACTAACTCATATTACACTACAGAAAGACCATGTTCTACATCTCCCTCTCAAGTAATTTAATTGTTTTCCAAGTTTCTCGTTACATGTTCTTGTTTATTTTCTTCGTTTTGTTACTCCTTTTTCAATTTTGGAGTTGTATATTAGTTCCCAGGTTTCCAAGTTCGCAAATTAATTTTCTATCAGAATTCCTAAGCTAATTCACTGCTTGGGCCCAATAAGAGCAAAGTGTAGAAAATAACTATCACTAAATAAAATAGAAAAAATAGACGACTATTTAGCACCAGATTAACCAAAGAAAGGCATAATTATGGATCAGCCTGCTGGGGAGTAGGGCTTGCAGTATAGTTATCAAGGCAGTCACTGGTCGATCACAAGATTTCCAATTTTTGTAACTTGACCATAGCCAAATTTTTGTCCCTAATAAAGGTTTGAACTTTCAACTTTGTGACTATTGACGAATTTGAACTTAGAAATGCATATTAGGCACATAATTATACTACTGGCTGCAAATATTTACTTTATTCCATTACCAAAGATGATTTTATTAGGTTGAACAATCCTAAAGTTTAAATAATGAGCACCGTTCATCCTAAATGGAATTAAGTTAATTTGTTTAAAATAATTCATGATAACAAAATTTGCAGTCCTAATGGAGACTGTAATTTATAAAGCAGTCAAAATATATATAAATATTTGGAATATTTAACCAAATAAACGTTATTAAAATGCAAAAAAAAAACTGCAGTCCAAAATGAACAGGAACTGAACAGATATAGCTCGTACGTAGTAACAAGCAGAAGCTGCATTGAGATGGTTAATCCATTTGTTGCAAAATAAAACTCAGAACCTGTCTCATATTTAATCTAAAGTTTTGCTAGTAACAGGCTAACAGCTAAGCAAAATGTCAAAAAAGAAGATCACAACAGAAAGGCACTAAAACAAGAAATCCAAAATGATAAGCTTAGAAAAGCGATGTTCCTTTGCCCTTCTTATCTCCACCAATTTCAAAGTGCTTGCACCTCTGCAAAACAAGGGCAATAAACTAATTTTAAACAAAGAAAACAAATTAATTTTGCTGCCATAAACAAAATGCAAGAAGAAAACACCAACCTTGATTGGGTGCTGGGAAACATGTTTGCAACCCTGGCATTGCAACCTCAGCACAATCTTCTTTGTCGTTTTAGCCTAAGCAGAATACAATAGGTTCTCAGTCATCGGTATGACAATCACTACTCATTTGCACTTAACATTGATCAGAAAATTATACGTACCTTCTTGTGGAAGACAGGCTTGGTCTGACCACCATAACCCGACTGCTTGCGGTCATAACGACGCTTCCCCTGAGCAGCTAAGCTATCCTTACCCTTCTTGTACTGGGTGACCTTATGCAAGGTATGCTTTTTGCATTCCTTTGACTTGCAGTAAGTCTTCTTAGTTTTCGGAACGTTCACCTGAAAAACGTAAACAAAAAATAAAATACACCAAAACCATCTTGAAACTATTAACTACTACTATAATAGTAGTAGCATGTAGCCCACAACCAAATCATTGGAACTTCAGATAAAAGAACTGTAGTCAAGTTCAACAATGGACAATCAATACCCTAAGCTCATTTCTGCAGAAAAATTAATGAAATAATACTTCAACCATAAAATAAATCGACATGTCAAGAACTGCAACAAACTGTTATAACCCTTCTAGTCTACCTATCAAGAACAAAAATTTGCATCCACGGAAAAAACATCATTTGCCAAAACAGATAGACATGCTAGCACAGTGCAAATGCTGACGGTAATTAAATCAAACAATTAACTCGAACTGCTGACATCTATCAAACTCGAATCCCAAACAAACTCTATATCTACCTTGAGATCTTCCTTAGTTTTTATGTTCATACAAACAAATACAGCTCTACACTGAGAGTGGGAAAACCAATCTCAATTTTGCTCGAAACACACCTCAATTTAAAAAAAAACGTAACCGAGGGCAAAACACGAGTTCGTGGATCAGAAAACTTGAAAGAGAAGCATATAGCAATCCCTAGAACCGAATTTGTTCAATTGGGAGTTTTCCTGCTCGAAACAAATCATCAACATCTCACGACTATCTACAGTACTCTCGTTAGATTGACAATAAACCACACCAGCTAAAAAGAAAATCAAGCCATAAATCTAGGAGCAAGTAAACTCCTGGAAGAAAGAGAGAGCAAGAGATTACCATGGCTAAGGGCGGAGAGAGGAGCACTGGAAAGTGTGAATCGATTTCCTGCAAGTGCAGCCGTTTGTTATCGAGAAACTAGGGTTTGTTATGTATTAACGCCGCCTTAATGGGCCGACCCAATTCACCGACCTCTACTACATGGGCTGCCAAAGCAACCTTGCTTCTTATTGGTGAAATTGATTGGTCAATTGACTGATTCGCCCCTGACTAGTGTTTATTATTATTATTATTATTATTATTATTATTATTATTATTATTATGATATCCAAACATTACGTGTCGAGTTGGTAATCTATTATTAGCAGTATTTTGGAATTTTGACCTTGACATAGTTATCGTTATTTCCGATCTCGTTGGTCCGGTGAATTTGCCTTTTTTTTTTAAATACTTTCTTATATGTGTATTTTTAGGTTGTAGAATGTAGCGTATACCAATTTTTAATTAGTTTAATACCGGATACCTTTAGGATCTTTTTTTTTGGCAATGATTTCATCTTGAGAAAATAAACTGATTCTAAAATTTCAAAATTTATTTGTTTGGTTGTATTTTTACAAGATAAAGAAAGTAAAAAGAATTATGAAATATTACAAGATTCTTATTCCTCAATATATTAGTATTTTGTTTGGCAATCTTATAATTCTTATACTATTTACATATTTAATATTTTATCAAAATAAAACCATAGTTTACATCTATTATTATTATTATTATTATTATTATTATAGAATACATAGTATAATTCATAGTTCCTAAAATTAACTAATACTTTCTTGTTATGAGTTATTATTATTATTATTATTATTATTTGAAATTCTAACAATTTTCTTGGTATTTTTCAAGTAGTGGATAATGAATCTACTATAATTCATTTTCTTAGAATCATTTTCTTATGAATCACATTCTTAATTAACTTTACTTTCCTTCATTTTTTAAGAATTACATTTTAATTAACTTTACTTTCCTATCAAACAAATGAACTTTTAAAGTAAATAATTTGAGAAAAGTGATACTCTAAGTGAACCTTCGATTTTGATTCTTTGAATGAATATATAATTATATATAGATAAAAAAATATAAAAGTAGTACTGTAAAATAGAAGATGATGCTGGATTTGGCTGAAATTCTGCGATATACACGTGCAAGGGCTGGGCAACACATTGATAGAGTATAATCTATTTCTGCATAAACAATGAAACTTTAAACAAATATCTCTTTCACTAGATCCTAGCACCCCTACCATAATACACACGAGATCTTCAGTTTTCTATTATATTAATGTATGTGGCCACTTGTAAAGATCAAATTACAGTAGATCCATGATTGGACAGCCAGATAAATTGATAGTAGAAATGCATTACAGCAGATGAAGATGATTCACCCTCAAACTTAATTCTTGAAAATTTGCACAACTCCTTACGACTTTACTTATGTTTCATCTGCTGCATTTTTTTTGTGGACATTTTATTTCGTTTTTTCCACATTCCATACGTTGTGTATTTCTCCTCATGAACAAAACGAGCAGCAGGGGCAACAAAATAACCATTTTGATCGAGGTTGAGCCCCTTTTTGATCTTTTGCTATGGGGGATTCTACATCTTGCTGCAGCTCTGGATTATTCGCCTGCTGCGCTGGTGCCGGCGCCGATACGCCCGACTTTATTGAGCTAGGTATCCTCTCCGTGTCTCCTCCTGCTCTGATCACATTATAGACGATATATTAGCAATCGAGATTCTCTATTTTATATCGTGTCTCGTTTTTTAATATATATAGACGGTGTGTTTCAAGTATAAACTATCATATACTTGTAGAAATAGAAATGATAGGAATCTTGATTTTGTTTCAACTAAAATACGCGAGGTGACCTTTCAAGTATATATACAACCCCAAGTGAAGTTATTATATATAGAAGAGCTCACTTATGTTTATTTTTATATATATGACGAGTTGTTACATAATAATATATTAAGATGATACAATAATTAAAGCATAGTTTTAATTCAAAACATGACCGACATTGAGGACGGGAGACCATGAGTGATGGCCCAAGACCCAAAATGTAATGGAGTACAAAAATATATTTGTATATTTATTATATATGAGATTTAGGCTATCTCTAAGGGTTCACGCTATTTTACAGCATCTCTATCTTTATTTTATAGTATAAATAGTAATTTGTTCACAACCATCTATTATATTTTACAGTAGAAAAAGAATATTATTTTTTGTTTATTAAACTTAATAATTTTTTTACTAATTCAAAGTTAAAATATTAAAACTTAATATTAAATTAATACAAAAAACATAAATTAAAACATACACAAATAAAGAAACATATTTCAAGCTTACCTTAAAAAGAAAATTTAAATAATTTGGCTTTAGTTATTATTTAAGCTTGAGTTATTTTATTGTTTGGTTTGAGTTAATTATGAAATTTTGTATTTCAATTTGTGTATCTTTAGTGTAATATTAATTTTCTAAAAATAAATTCTAAAAGAAATTTTAAATAATTAAACATAATAAATAAAATAAATATGCAATAATCTTCCACTTTAATCAATATAGCACACATCAAATAAAACATATATATATTATTATATATTAAAATAATTAAAAATTAAAATTAAAAGGAGAGATGAGAATTGCGCAAGCAACAGTATTACTATATTTTACAGCAAAGACCATTTAGCTCAATAATAGAGCATGAAATTTGAAATAGGGTTGGAAGATTTTACAACAAAATAGCACTCAGCGCTATTTTGTAACAGCTGGAGATGCTCTTAGATCCAAATTTTAAGTTCAGTCCAAGAATTATCTGATCTGATCTATTTAGTGTAAGTGACAATTTTATAATTAATAGAAAAATTATTTTTGTATGAACGTCATTTTGTCTTTATTATAATAGATAAATGACATGTTTATTGTTTCGTCCGAGATGAATTTATTTATTTTTCAAGCTCGACGATGTTTAGATGAATTTTATATTTCAGTATGCTCGTATAAAAAAATAAAGGATTTCGTATGTGTAGAGACGAGTAAAAGATAACTTACACCGAAAACGCAAACGACATGTTGCTATGGTTGCTTCCCACAGAACGCCGAACGTTTCGCACTTCAGCCGACATCGGCACCGGTGGGCTCCGCCCCTCGTTCTCATTGATGACCTCGAGCATCGTCGCCTCTGCAAGCCCGAGCTCGCGGATTCTCATGTCGGCCACGCCGCCGGTGGACGAATGCGCCGAGTAGCTAAACATGTGGTCCGACGTGGATGCGCCGGCAGCGGACGGCGGGGCGAGCTCCCCCGAGCGCCACATGTAATGATCGTTGGTGAAGCTCATATTCCCCATGTGGATGCTAAAGAGCGACTCGTTGAGGCGACGCTCCAGTCCCCGGCGTCGACGACTTGTTCAGCTCGAACACCGATGCCGGGATCCTGTAATCGGAGGAGCAGCGCTGCATCTCTTGATTGGGAGGCGGATGTGTGGCTTCTGGTTTTGGGGGTTTCTTGGATTTGTATGAAGGTGAGGATGAGGTTGAGGAGCAGTCATCGTCGCTGCCGTCGGAGGAGAATGAGGGGCTTAGGTTGTCGGGAGGTGGTGCTTTTCGGACATCGTGGTGGTCGAGTTTGGGTGGTGGTGGAGATGTGCTTCTATTGAGTTCACTTGATTCCATTCCAATTCAATTAACTGATTCCCTGATATGTCAACCACATGTAATTAAAGTAAGTGAATTTAATATAACCAAAGATCCATGTGTGTCGATCATATGCAAATATAACAAGAAATTTGTCCCAAGGACGGCCGATAGTTAAGGTGGGTTTCATGACCGGAGGTCATAGGTTGAACCCCACCAAACTCTATGGGTTTGAGCGCATCACGCTGGTTTTCAAATGTGGTTTACACGTCTGCGTGTGGTTTGCGGCTATTGCAGGGGACAGTGGGGTTTACCGGTCTTGCACCTAAGGTAGCGGTGCGGGTCCCATGATATCAAAAAAAAAAAACAAGAAATTTTACACAATCATGTGATATATAGGATCTGCTTGCCATACTAGAAGCATGCTTGTTAGAATTAGGCCAAAATAGGTAGGAAATGGAATGAGGAGTGGAATTTAAGCATAATTCTTGTTGAGTTTTTACTTTTAGTAAGGAGATCATTAGAAAATATTCCGATCACAACTTATACGAATTCATATAAATTTTCATGTTTGGTGGGGTTCAGCGCACCTCAGCTACATCATGCTCTTACAGTCAGGGATGGAGCTAGGGGAGCTCAAGAACTCTCAATAAATATTTTATATTTTTTAACATTATGATTTTGATTTTTAACACCTTTGTTGTATAATTTTTATTTTAACTTCTTCCAAACTATACACTGCATATAAATGATGGATTAAAAGAAAAATATAAACGCTGTCATTTTTTTTTGGTCAATGTAATGCAGAAATTTTTAAAGGCTATGTTACGGTGGACTCGAACCCGAGACCTTTGACCTCGGGTATTATCCTTGACCCTGAAATGGTCATTTCTAGGTCTCATGGAGTCAAAAATACAATGGCCGAGCTTCTCTTCTTGTATATTCAGATATTAAAAACAGGAGGAAGAAAGAACGTGGTATCAAATAAGGAAAAAAATATATATATATATATATATACAAATCAGACACGAACAATGAAGATGAATAAGTGCATACCATAATATGCACACGAAAGGAAATGAAGAATCTGAAAGAGCCTTTTATTGTGTTATTTCCGGCCAAAGTCCCGTAAAAAAACTGGCCAGAAAAAATGAGCAGATTCCTCTTTCCGGCGGGCAGTTCAACGAGCGATCGACAAACGAAATTCAATATACAAATTATCGATAAACAAAATAGGAGAACGAAAGAGACGACGACGATGACTACAAAAAATTACTACCACGATTTGATGGTGCAGCGTGGATTTAGCATCTTAATTAACGATGTTATTTTTCACACACACTTTCTAAATTTAAGATGTTTTCCTAAGTTCTCTTGCACATTCACAAATAAAATCTTCATATGCATCGTTACGATGTGTAGGGTAGTAGACTCGAGAAAAAGTAATATATTAAACAATTAAATCAGAAAAGGGTGTTTTTATTTCATATGGCATGATATAGTTAGGCATATCACTTTTCTTAAAACTTACATATTTAATATGCATATATATTTATTATTTAAATTCATAATATTTATGTGCGCGCAGTGCAAATACGTATTACTATTTAGTCAAAGCGAGGTAAAGAATAAGTTAATAAAAGAAAAAGAAGACGAAGCATCTTAATTATACTTTGACAAATGACAACAATGCAATTTCTTTGAAAGAGGTGGGAAACTTAAAGAGCAATTTGGCTTATATTATATATAATGTAATATCACACGTCCAAAATCGCACTATCCCTCACCCATAAAAATACATATTAATTGTACTATATATAATTGATCAAGATCCGCTAAATATTTTATTCAGAGCTGTCGCTGGTTTATTTAATATTATTACCATGAAAACGTCATCAAATAAATAACTATTTATGTGTTATATTTGTTGGATAATCTGATATTTATTAGTATAATTAGTTTTTTCAGCAATATCACACATATAACTTTGGAGTATACTTACAAGATGATGGAGATGGTGAAGAAGGAGAAGAATACTATTTGCAAACATTTGTACCCAAATTAAAACTTTTTTTTTTAAATCATCCAAAAAAGTATTATTAACCCCACCCACGCCACCCCCTAAGCTAGAGGAATACACTAATTAAACAGGGTGAATAATTTCCAAGTGGATTTTCAAATTATTGAAATTGGTGGTTGTGGAAATATTGTTTCTGTCTCATGATCACACCTTTTACTCAGTGAAAAGGGTTTTTTCTTTGTTCTTTTTTTTGATAACTTTTCCATAAACTTTTCTATTGGTAATATTATGAGTAGTTATCAGTGACAGGATTGATTTACGTTGTGGGTGCTGCCACCACATCTAAATTGGACAACAGATGAGTGGAACACAAACTTAAAGAAGGATATTATATTTGATGAGTAATAATTTATTATGGTCGATGACGATTTGTAATAATTTGAGGATGAGTTCATGTTTGTACTCTCTTTGTTCATAAAAAATGTGTCATAATTATATTATTCGGTATTCATAAAGAGTCAATTTCTTTTTCAGGACACTCGATCTTTATAATTCAACTTCACGATCATTCATTATTTGCCCAAAAACCATCATCTGATCTATATTTAATTCTTATAATTCAACCTTAACTACTCTTTTTTTTTACACAGTGTAACATTTTCTCCATTCAAATAATTTACCAAACATTTTAGTAAAACTCGTATTGTCCACCAAATGACACACTTTTGGTGAATAAAAGAAGTACTTCACTACTCGAATTTCTCACATAACTGGAGACTTTTATATTTCCCTACAAACGCGCTTTCAAGTTTTTGTTCACATAGTTGACACTAATATTGTCATGCTTTCGATATATTATTTGGTTTCTTCTAGATTTGTACTTTTCTGCAAGAAAATATTCTATCCCTCTATAAGGTCATGTGCTACTGTAGTTTATTCATCATATTATATTACGTGAATTTCTCCTTAATATGGTAATTTAATTTAACTATAACGAAGGAGTATTTATGCATATTACGTTCTACCAACTATTTTAAAATTGGTTCTTGAACCTTAGCAATATAATAGACACACACACACACACTGGTCCAACTATTGACCTTACAGAAATTGACTTGTCCAAATATAAAAACATACATAGGTCAAAGTCAAGAGTCAAAACAAGTGTTGCAAAACACCAATAAAAATGTGAAAAAATAGAAGGAGAAAATCAATGCTTACTTTTAACATTGCTAACTGTGACAGAGACGTGGTAACATACTAACTCGTAAATTTATTGAGAAAAGTCGTTGCCAATAAAATACTTCAACCAATCCTAATAAAGTTTCTCTTATCATATTTCAATCTCACTTTCTTCTTCTCGCTTTTTTTTAATTAAAAAAAAAAGATAATTATTTATTTCAAGTTCAGTTAATTAGTACAATATCTGTAGCCGTCGCATTTCTCTACCTGTTACTGTTTCTCCCTCTCAGCATTGAGAAACGCGTTATAAATTTCAAGTCTTTTTAGTCTTAATCAAAATCCCACTTTTTTTCCCAGTTCAGAGCATCCTGCTCCAACAAACCAGCAGCAATCTTGAGGTCTAACGCTATAGTTGTCAGATTTCTTGATATCCTTTTTCTTTTCTGCTGGAATTTTTCCTTCGTTTATTTGTGTATTTTGCTCATGATCATACATGTATTTATTGAGAATTTTGTCTGAAATGATAATGATCAAGAGAAAGAAACGTTAGCTGCTTCTCTGCTCATTCTTGAATTTGAAGGAAGTTTTGCCTGAGAGGGTCTTGTTGAAGTCAGAATTCAAACAAGGGAGGCTGCAGTGGTCAGTCTTCAGTTATAGTCAGCCTACACCTTTATCCACCTTCCTCTGTTTTTCAAAATTTGAGTCGTAAATTCTACTGCAAAACCTCTAATTTCTCTAATTCTTCTGTTGTAGAAGTCTATGCTCTTCAATTCCATAAGTTGCCGTCATGAGAACTTGTCTGCAACCTTGATTTATCGATATTCCACAACAAAATATTGAATCTTTGGTCTCCATTCAAGAACCAAAACAGTCCATTTTCTTGATTTCTTCGTTCAAGACCAAGTCGTGAACCCATGGCCAATATCACCGACGCGGGCACGCCACGTCGTCGCCGCATCTTATCACTTGCTGAAGGCTCTTCAATCAACAGAGATCATGAGCAGTGATGTCAGGGCACTTCTAGAAAAGCTAGACGTCCATTTGTCCACGGTGATGAAGCTCAATGCGGATGAATCAGAAGCAGAGAACATCAGAGAACTCGAGACGACGCTCGTCTTGTCCCACCAAACCATCACGAGTCTGCACTCGAGCCACTCGAAGATCTGGGCTTCCGGTTCCGCGATAATCTCGGAATACTTGCAAGCAGTTGGTGATGTGCAGAGATCAATCGAGACTCTCGAAGATACACCCTTGAATCCAACGAGTAAACGGGTCCTTGATCAAGCAAAACTTACGTTGCAGATGGCTATGGAAAGGCTCCAAAATGAGCTGATCTATATCCTTGTGCAGAACAGGCAGTGCTTTGAGCACGAACATGCATCCTCGGTACCAGTTTTTGAAGTGTATCCGATATATGAGGAGTCCATCGTCTCCAACGAGGACGACTCGGTTGAGGACGCATCTCTCAAGGGCCGTAGCAGCTCGGAGACCGAGGAATACGCGATGGATCTGATCCATCCTGACGTGGTCCCTCAAATAAAGGCCATCGCGGACACAATGTTTGCCTCGGGCTATGCTCACGAGTTCTGTCTCGCCTTCACCACATTCTGGAAGGACATATTCGCGGAGTACTCGATGATCCTCACGTGGAGCAGCTCAGCATCGAAGACGTGCAGCTGATGGAGTGGAAGCACCTGAACTCGAGGATCCGGAAATGGCGTGTAGCGATGAGGAGGATCGTCGGTGTCTACCTAGGCAGCACGAACGCCTCTTCAACCAAGTTCTCATAGAACATGGCCACATCAGCTCGGCTTGCTTGCTCGAGGCTTCGAGGGGGCCTCTCTTCTGTCTCTTGAATTTCGGCCATGCTGTGTCGATCGGGCCCCACCGGCCCGAATGGCTCTACTGCTTGCTCGATATGTACGAGGTTTTAGCTGATCTCGTTCCAGATTTGGATGCTCTGTTCCCGCAAGAGACGGAGTCCTTGATCAGGATCGAATTCCACACGCTTTCGTTGGCACTAGGAGAATCTGTTGAAGTCATCCTCAAAGAGCTAGGAAACCATATTGCAGCATGCCCTTCCACCTCCCCTTTCCAAAATGGAGGGATTCACCCCCTAACGAAGTACGTCGTCAACTACATCTTGTGCTTCGCTGAATACGAGGATACGCTTCATTTGCTTCTTCAAGATCAAGATCAAGACAGGGAGCGTGCACATGTCGCAGTAGATCCCAATCCCTCTTGTGCCTTGGCAATTTACCTGCAGTCACTCGCATCGATTTTAGAAGAAACTCTAGACAAGAAATCGAGTTTATACAGGGATTATTCATTGAAGCATATCTTTTTGATGAACAACATCCACTACATGGTCGAGAAGATCAAGAATTCGAAAATCAGCCACTACTTTGGGGATGATTGGATCAGAAAACACTATGTGAAGTTCCGGCAGCATGCAATGTACTATCAAAGAACAACTTGGAGTTCTATATTAACCTTTCTTCACGATGATGGGAAGGTCGGGAAGGCAACTCTAAAGGCGAGGTGCCAAGAGTTCACTGCTGCATTCGAGGATCTGTACAAGAGCCAGACAAGATGGGTCGTCCCGGATCCTCAACTCCGTGAAGAAGTGAGGATCTTGGCTTCCAAGACGGTCATCCAAGCATATCGCAACTTTATCAATAAGATTATCAATTCTATTGGCGAGAAGCACATCAAGTACACCGAGCACGAGTTGGGAATGCACATCATGGATCTTCTCGAAGGCTCATCAAAGTCATTGAATCATCCTCGGAGGTGAAATGGATGATTTCAAATGCATTTCTTCTTGCTAGTCTTTTCTAATCTTTTGTTTGTTGATCTGTTGCATCATGTATGTATGTCGTCTCAATTGTTAACATGTTAGCTGTACATTATATGCGTTACAACCTCCTGCATATGTTGCACAATCCTATTATCGACAAAAAAATGTAGGGAATAACAGCAAAGAATTACAAATGCGAGCTTACTCTCGGTATGCTTCTGAGTGAGATGACCTCTGACTGTTGTTCTGCTCAATTGCCATTCAAGTCTGCAATATGTAATATTCTATGTGTTATTTGTTCAACACAGAATATCTCAAATAATAAAAAAGGAGTGACGAATTTCACTCTTCCAACATAAATCAAATCTACATCTACATGCCTGAAAATATCAAACCATTCACCATTTCCTTGCAGTATCGAGTTATGAGTCCAAGGTAAGATATATTATGGTTAACGTCTTAACTGCATCCTTAAAGCAAGCAAAAATTCCAAATCCATGCAAGAGATTTCCTCTGTTTTTCATTCCTAGTTATTTCAAATTGGATTGTCCCCATACCATACTGTAACCTCATTCCGTGCATCACCATGTCAGAATATTCAGTCTTCTGCAATATTGGGATTCAACAAAAAAAAAGGAACCATTAGGAAGAGTATGCAGCAGCTATGAAATCCCTCCTCCAACGATAAACAATCCAGAAAGTTCCACACCGTGTTTATTAAGCAATTCCACCAGTCCTCCAGCTTTTGGAGCATGTATGAGTACGATCTAAAGCTACTACATATAATGCAAATCAAATATCACCAGAAAACTTCCAAAAGACTTTGAATGCATGTCAAACTAGTTCATGGACAAGAACAATCCAGCATTTGGTGATTCTGAGAACCTTCTGTTATGATACAGAAGTCCTTGATTGACCATTGCATGGCAATGTTGAGAAAGATATAGCAAGAGGACTCACGACCACAAACATCAGAAAATTATGTTACTAATTTGAATGTCATCAAACATTTCCTCATACCACCAACATTAGCTGGGACTTGAGATGCAAATCGACTATAACAGGAACGTATAATTAAATGTTATGCAGTATAGCAAGATATAATTACCATACAATTTGGTAAGACAATGTGAAAGGGACCATAAAACTTCTTGTAGCTCAGCTCCCAGGCAATGGAATTGGTAATTTGACAATAAAATTTTCATACAGAAATACTTCATTGACAGACACATTTATTCTTAAACACCAGCAAATTAAACAAGAGAAATGGATTATGTGAAATCTAACTGCAGAAAATGCCTTCTTGCTGCAACTACAGTGCATCTTGATATCTTCATAAGAGGTGCGCCCAGTACCAAAAAAAAGAAGCATTTTTCTTGATATTCATGTATCTGGATGTTATATATGTAAATATATTATATGTGGTAGATGCATATTAGAATCCTATTAGGATTAGGGTTATAATCTTATTAGGGTTATTCACATGTATATATAGAGGCTCTTTTCTTTGAATAAAATGGACTTTCATTCCCCATCTCATATGCTATACACACTTATAACACTGGACAAGCTCATAAAATGTACCACGAATTATACGCTTGATGTGGACAACACCACCGGAACTCAGTACACTTTGAACTTTTCACGACATTCATATCATTTAATGCTAAAAGGGTATTAATAATATTTGCTGAAGGGTAGTTAGTGCTAGAAGTGCCCCAACCATATGTAAGTGCAAGCCATACTCAATGGCTCTAACATTTGATGCAATAAAATTACCAGTGGCAAAGTAGGAATAGTATGCAAACTATTCTGCTAAAAACACTTTGATATAGTATATACAGTACAAAGCAGTTTAAAAACATCGCATAAAATGTCGTAATCGTGCAAAGGGAGGAAAAGATAAGACTTGAAAATCAGCAACAATAGAAACTCACTGGTCGATCAGCAACGTGAAAAGATGGCATGTTAGTGTTCATCATGTCATATGTGGCCTTACATTTATCCATGGTCACTTAGCCTGCAGCTCAGAATCAATCTGCACCTTTATAGAACTTCTGAAGATAGGTTATATCATTTATCCACTACTAGAAAATAAATCAAGTTTTCTGAATATTGAGATCCCAAATCATGCTTGGTGTTGGGGCTTTGGATCTCCCAAGATAGCTTGAATCCAGTTGCCATCCCAAATATATTTGGTAAAGGAAAAGAAAATTAAAGCAGCATTAGATTAGAGTCCTTAAAAAGAGGAATCCGCTTTCTCCATGATGAAAGGATTTCCACGTTCTTCTAACTTCACACTGTTACTCCTCAAACTAAACATATGCTTATCCTGTAACAGCTGATGTCCACGACATAGAGATGCTCCTGAGTAACATGCAAATGAATTCTCGAGAGGGCAAAAGAATCCTGGTGGAAGATGGAGAACCAGAAATTCTCTCATATAACAGTATTTAAACGGAGGAAAATGCGAAATTGGATCTTTTCTGCTAGTTCCTGGGTATTGGTGGTCATCCATGATTCATTTTCATACATCATTTGAAAATGGTTTCCTCAATTCCAGAACAGATTCATGTCTTAGCAATCTATCGCAGATACTTCTATGCAATGTATCTGAGACTACTTTCTTCAAATAGTGCTGCCACAAGGCCCATACATGCTACTGCTGGAGCTTATCCAAGGCGTTTGCCATTAGGCATCGCCATTACAATTATGATATTATTCTAACTCATGACATCTATATTCTTCAATCAACCACAGATTGGGCTTTCCTTATGCTTCTAATTATTACCTTACTAATATCATAAGGGGGAGAAAATAGATAACCTGCCACTAGTCTTACTAAGGAATCTCACCTTTCTTCCAATAACATATAAGCCGATGTATCTAGGTAGTGAGAGTAACAACCTCTCACGCAATCATGGTGACTTCTTTCGGCTTATGTGCAACAAAAGAAATTACAGAACCAACAAGCAAAAATTCCAAATTGACTATGAATAAATATCACAAATAATATCTCATAAATCTAAAACATATATAAGCTCACAGAACATTTTACAGCAAAAGTTTCAAGCAACAGCCTAGTCAACAAATAAAACAACACGCCTAGCAAAACAGAAAATGGAAGAGCAGGTAAAGCCTTTCGATAAAATGCAAGGAGCATCAGAGTTATACCAAGACCAGCTATGACAGCAAGGTAGCACGCATACACCGTCATGAAATCGTACATTGCAGCTCTCCCAACTAAAACACTGTAAAAGATAAAAGTCTCCCAATCCAAGCTTAATTGCACCAGACGATCCCAAACCAATACCTTCAGCTGCCAAATTTTCGCTCAAAACAGCATTCTCGGAAGAATTCATTCTGATATTAATATGTTGTATGAGAGGAGCAGCAAGCTTCGAATCCCCTCCCAACTCCCTTCCCTCTTCAGCATCAACAATATTCCTCTGACTCTCATTCTGACCTATAAGTAACTCCTCAAGCTAGATTCTGAAACAAGATCAGACCTAAGCCTTTGATCTTCATCAAAATCACCCCCTCCCTCTCTCCAAACCCTTCTCCTCATCACACCAGCACTCAACCCAGCATCACTAATAACTGGCCTCGCCTCATAAACAAGGGCAGGAATATCCTCATCCCTAGCCATGGAAAGCTCAACCAAGAGCCTCAACGGCCCCCCGGGCAACAAAACGGCGGCAAGATCATACAACGACATAGCAACCAAGAGCGCCCACGTCGTCCACTCGGGTAGAAGTGTAAACCAATAAGCAACCAACATCCCAATCACAACCAAGTAAGCTTGAGTCACAAAAATAGCCATTTTCGACATGAACTCGGAGGAATCTCAAGAAATTGAGAAATATCAACAAATCAGCTTCGTTGATTTGTGATATGATTGATCTTCCAACTCAAATCGAAGGAGAACATTTATATCAATTTAGAAGGAAGAAAAACAAGTTACAACCCGAGAATGAGAGAAAAGATGAGTTCTAGAAGGCTAAGAACGATATGGTCGCAACAGAAAGCCAGATATTATAAATCTGGACAAAGAAGCAGTCCAACAAGAAGACAGTATCTAGCTCAGAGGTCTAGTTCTCGCAAGCAAACACCGACAAATAAGACTTTCAAACGAGCTCACACTAGAGCTAATGAAAGTTTCAAGGATAGCAACTGTTAGACGTGCAGTACAAATGAGCATATCTAAACAAATTTTCCACATAACGAACAAAGAGAAATGCAAAAATTCGAGTCTACACCAAACATCGAAGATGCCCTATACTACCGGGAATTAATTCAAGTATACCAATTCGAAGATATACCCTCAGGTAAGAGTATATATGAACAAGAGATCTTCAACGGAGAACATAAATTGAATCCTCATAAGCAGGATCCGATTAAAGGTGAGATGCGCCATCGGGAGTGTCAAGATGAGCTAGGTTATACTAGCTGAACTATCCTGTCACAGAAGATGATGATCAGGATAATGAACAAAACCCTAAGTCTACAAAAGTATCAAGAGTTTTCAACAGAAGGAAGACCATGTTCTAAGGAACATGAGTCTAGTCAAGAGTAGGCACAATGTCGTCTACGGAGAAATGAGGCGTGAGATGTCGTTTTCATCCCAGTTTACTTGGAATCAAGTGGAAATACAGCTAATATCAGCAAGTGATATCAGGGAAGATATTACAAGTATGAAGCCAGAGATCGCTAATACGATGGAATGTATTCATATCGGAGCAATCCAATTGGTGATCAAATCGACACTCTTTTTTGGGTACAGACACACCAATTGATATCGTAATCTGTGATAAAAGGATACTAAATCATGCTTATTTGGTAATGAGAGTTAGGAAATCTATGTGCAAAAAAGATATAGAGGTTTTCTATCCAAATATTTTTTATAATATCAAAGATTACAGATTCAGTAGAGCCTTTACGCTATTTCAGGACTTCAAGAAGCAAGAATTGATGGATAATGTGAACAGACCTTATTCCATCACTTATCAAGTGTCTTATGCTCTTTCAAACTCCCATCATACAGAGTTATATTTGAGAAATGAGTTTATCGAGATACCAGATATTTTCAAGAAAGTAGTTAAAGCTAGCTGTCCAGATCGGGTGAAACTTCCACCTCTAAGAGTGACAAATATCTAGGTCAACAACAAGCCGATACTTCAGTACGGTGATAGTCAAAGATTTGGAGTCCCAAGATTATCATTCCAATGAGATAAAATTATCTCTCAACCATATGAAAGAACTTTTTCTCAATCGTATATTCGTATGAATGAGATCTATCAAAGACGTTCAACCACAGGCAATTAAAGTTACAGTTAAAATTAGATGTCCACAAGGATAGCGAGAAACTGCCATAAGATTTAACATGACAGACAAAGAAATATACTTCCCCTTCACGGTGTTATGCGAAATAAAGAATTCGGGGTCCAATGTTCATGAGAGAACCCTGGATTTCAGAGGCTTTCAAATGATTATCATATGGAAGGTCGGACGAGAAATTGAAGTCCTAAGCTTAGGACGCAAATTCATCAATAGGTGCAAGCCATGGAGAATATCAACTGAAGGAATGGATGTGACAGTTAGCGGGAGAAAACTGTTGATTGAATGACAAGTTCATTCTCAATATACATCTCAATCAGGATTTTTACGAGAAGTACAAGGCAGAGTATTTTGCTTCCTATGTCGATTCAGGTGCAGGAATTTGCACAACAAAGAAATGAGTTTTTCCGACAGAAGTGGAAGAAAATATACCTCAGATTGTTGTAAGAGATTTCTCAAAGAAAATCTTGCTCTTATCCAAAAGAGAGACAGACGGAAATCTTGATAGGCGGAGCTGGGCATACACCTCGGTACAAGGTCCAGATTCCACCAATCTATTTCCATGATACTGCAGCTGATATTATTACGGGAAACAATTTCCTTCAGATGTTCAAGAAATTCATGCAGGACAATGAAAGGAGACGACTGGTGTTCACAACCAATTGTGATCAAAAAATCATTGTTCAGCGACTGTAAGGGGCATTTAACCGATAAATGTCAATCAGATTTCGCAGCAAGCGTGGTGATGAAGGAAAACTTCGTCACCCAAAGATGAAGGATCAAAGACGATTCAACGAAGCACTGCAGAGTTGTAGGATTCCAGAATTATACGAAGATCTTGATGATGAGGAGATCCAAATCCTCAAAGCATCTCTAATATCTAGCCAAGGTATTGGAGAATGAGTACATGTTGCTCTAAAGGATGTCGAGAGGAAAATCGTTTGGTGTTATAACGAGGATCATTTGGTATGGTGGAACAGGAACCAACTCGAAGTCAGTCTGAAGGTTAAGCCATATAATGAATTCGAGTTTGTTAGATTCAGACACATCCTGATGAACCTCGTGGATCAGAATGATATAAGGCAGATAATCAAGGAACACCCTGATTTAAAATTGATCGAACCAAGGAACTCGCCATACAGTTCCCGGATTTCTGGTAAGGAATCATGGTGAGATCAAAAGAAGTAAACACAGATTGGTTATTAATTATAAAGGTATTAATGATATTCTGGAGTTTGACGGATATTTTATCCCGAACAGAGAACACCTTATCAACTGCATTAGGAATGCTAAGATTTTCTCTAAGTTTGATTGTAAGTCAGGTTTCTACCAGATTCGCATGAATGAAGGGAGTAAGAAGTTTACAACTTTCTCTACTCTGCAAGGGCACTACGTGTGGAACGTGATGCCAATGGGGTTGGCCAATACGTCCCAGATATTCCAGAGAAATATGGATAGTATTTTTAAATATTATTTCTCGTTCATGTTTGTCTATATTGATGATATTCTTATAACGTCAAAGGATACGGATGAACATGTCAGACATTTGGAGATTTTTGCAGATGTTTGTCAAAATGAATGATTGGTACTGTCTGAGAAGAAGACAATCATCGCTACTCGAAAGATAGAGTTTTTGAGTATTAAGATCGATGAGATAAGGATCATTCTGTAAGATCATATCGTGCAGAATGTGCGAACTTGCAGAAGATCTCAAAGAGAAGAAGCAACTTCAAAGTTTTTTTGGGAGTTGTTAACTTTGCAGGAATGTTTATCAAAGATCTTGCAAAACACGGGAAAGTCTTTAGCCCATTGCTAAAGAAAGATGTTTCCTTCATATGGACAAATGAACATCGAGAATGGATGAAGAGGTTAAAGGAGGTCTGCAAAACTCTCTCTAAACTTTCGATACCACAGGATGAAGATGACTTAATCCTGTACACAGATACGAGTGATCAGGTGGAAAACAGTGCTTACAAAGATCATCCCACTTGGAGAAGAACCATGCAGATACTGTATCGGCCTCTTCCCGAAGAAAATATTATGAGCTGTCACGTCAATGAAAAGGAGTTCTTTGCAGTTCGACAGGCTTTCAAAAAATGACCAATATTCTTACTTGCGAAGAAATTTACTTTAAAAGTTTATAACACCCAAGTTAAAGCTTTTCTAGTAAATAAAATGAAATCTAAGCCCGAAAAGACTAGGTTATTAAGATGTCAAGCTGAATGCCAATATTATATTTATGATGTTGTTGTTCTTAAATCTCATGAAAATATTCTTGCAGATTTTCTGACAAGGGATGGAGCCGAAGAAAATTGACTTCATTATCATCGCCCAAAGACAACTCCGGGAAAACCTTGAACTACTCCTGAGGGGTGGGTGACTGTGTCCTTAATGCCAAACAGGCAGGAAGGCTTCAAGATGGGGATGTGACTTGTGTCACAGATCGAATCCGAGTATGCATACGGAACACGAGTTCGCTCCAATCCGTTACACACCAGCCACTGCTCCGAGCTACCAGTTCAATTCTGGGAAATAAAGGGTTCCATCTTTCAGAGAGACGGTTCACTAATAGACCGAGGGATAAGTAATTCGACTCATTCACATCCAGATCATGAATGTTTGGAATCCATATTATGCAGGGAGACATTGCTTTTCGCATCGAACAAAAAAAGAAATGTTTGTTCTCTCCTAGAAAGAATTTTTTCGTAAAATCTCGTCGTACAAGGTGGTATACTTGTAGCAAGGGATTTCAGTACCCTTAGCACGAGTTTTTAGTTGGTGGATTCTTCGGAATCATCGGCCCAAGAAAAAAACGATGACCAGATGTCACAACCTGAATCACCGTATCAACCCAGCACCTCTGGAGAAAAAGAGGGAGAGATCAGTCTTAGGCCCATGACAGGCAAATCTAAGGCTAATACTAACGTTTTTGATATTTCTTCTACTTGACATGCATACCAGTCCAGTTGGGAGAAGTTGCAGACGAGGAAATGTATTAACCCTAATCACAATAGGGTTGATATCTCGGGAAAATATACCAGAGTGTGGATGTCCACTGGAACCAATCCATAGGACGCCAAGCAATGGTATGACTTTGGGGTACTAGCCTCGGTTTATACGATTGCGCCAGCTTTCACTAAGATAAAGGGTCTTCCAAAATGGATCCAAGAAGCGGTGCACAACTCTTGGGTGAATAACTCAGAACTCAGTAGAGGAGACGTTTTGGAACTGTATTTCGTCAGCTCCAACGACAGTCGAAAAAGAAAGTCACGAAGCCTTCCACTACATCAGACTTCGACGACCGGATACAAGGGCCTTTAACAACATCAAGGCCCCGTCATATGAAATCTCATTGGTCGCCATATTCTCAGAAGATCAAATTACCACACGACGAGCATGGGGTCCATGGGGTCTTACAGAGATGCACAAAGTCAAGTTTCCATTTATGTTCTTCCAAAACTCGGCAAATGGAACTTTCCTGTTAAACACCATGACAGGAAAAACAACGAGCTTCACAGAGAGCTTCTTCGAGAAGAAGAGGACGCTATTTTGGGAAAATAAGGTTGCAGCGAGCAAGGAGACTCATCACAAGTTCTGTAATATGGCTCACTTTGGGCACTGGACGTCACGAGTTTGTGCGAACTGTCCAACCAGAAAGAGTCAGAATTCGGGAAAGGCTTCTTGCCAAAACAAGACAGGAAGAGATTCCGGACGGATAAGCATGAGAAGCATCGGCTTCCTCAGAAAAGAATGCATCGGGCACCTCAAAAAAATTAAGGTGGCCGATAAGAAAAAGAGAGTCATGTGACTCGAAGGCAGAAGATTACCCACCAAAGAAAAAATGACATAGGTGGGTAAATCATCAGAATGATTCCCACTAAGAAAATATAGTGAGAAAATGAAAGCAGACTCCATTCACTCGCAAATGACAAAAGCGTTGGTAGAAGAAAATAGAGAATACATGGTCCAGATTCCGATTCTCTCGGAATCTGATCCTAAAGGTGGTCTGGAATCCAATTCTCTCAGAATTCGATCCTAAAATCCGAAGGGCCACTGACAAAAGCAAGTGGCCCAGCAACATGTGAATGCACGGAATCTCACACCCTCCACCATAAATCAAGTGTCGGCAGGAGACAAGGGATCCTAACTCCACATGTAGCAAGCTGTCACGGATGAAAAAAAGAATCGAGGCAATTATTCAGCGAAGATAGAAGGCATCATGCCCCTATAAAAGAAAGAGAAGAAGGAAGTTCAGATCATCGAGGGATTATTTTTCTTGTGTTTATCGAGTCCATGCCCAGACCATGTTTGTTTTATTATTGATTTCGTTTGTTGGCCTTTTCAGTTTTAGTTTTCAGTTTTTCATATTGACCAAGACATCATGAGTACAAAACACTTTTATTTTCCTTTTTATTGTAACCAATAGAGCACTGCACCAACTCCTCGTGGGATCCACCCTATACTTACCACAGGTCTACGCCTATTGTGGGCAATAGGTTATAAATTTATGTTGCGTGCTAAAAGACATTACGTCAAAATTAGCGTCGTTGTCGGGGAGTTATGTTTCTAGTAGTAATCTATTTTCATGTACGTGTCTTACCCATTTTGGTACATGACTCAACCTAGATGTGCAGAAGAGCCAGAGTACTTAATCAATCCTGAAATTGAGAATATTGTGCGATGGAGAAGGGCAATAGCAGCGAGACGGGCAAAGCAAGTGCACCGAACCATTCTGGAGAATAAGTGATTAGGCGTATTTTATACGTATATTTTGGATGATTTTTGATGAGTTTAAATGCTTAATATCTACTTAATCATATTTTATGAAGCTAATTGCACATTATGTGGATTTTGTAGGTGCTAATATTATTTTGGAAGAATTAACATCAAATTGGAAGAGTTTTGGAATATCTAAAGTAAAGTCGATAATCGAAGGTCGTGCGGTATGCCCATCTTGCATTTGTTTCATTGGGACTTGACAACAATGACGTGAATTAAATGGTTTTTTGAAGACCTTGTGATATCAAACGAAGTTTAATTATGTAATAGGCCTCAAATATTGATTTGGGCCTCTTTAGTTATTATTTTGAAGTATCTATTTGTTTCCTTATTATATTAGATTAGTTTATCCTTTTTTATAGGGATTTTATTAGATTTTTATGGGAAGGGATTTGTTTTGGAGAGATTTCCATATAGGATAGCCTTTATCCCTTTTCTCTCATTCATTATTATTCACGTAGGAACCAAACTCCATAATTCAGTTTTAGTTTTGCATTTGAAAGATTGATTTTCATTGTTGCTTTAATTTTCGTCCATTATTATCATTATTATTAGCTTGAATTCATTTATGAGTTCTAGCTAATCTCTTTATTCCGGTGAAGATTAAGGAAGCTCTAGCGCGACACATTCCGTGAGTTCTAATCGGTTTTATCCTTTAATTTTATGCTCGCATCTGTTATTCTCTGTGTTCATTGTCGTTAATTGTTTCATCTCTACTAGGTAGTTGCAAATATTTAGTAGTTCGGAATTAATTAGTAGCCAATTGAATCGGCCATCCGTAATTGTGGTTTAGATTTGATTAGTGGTAAAGTGATTCATCAGAGTCAAGAGTTTAACAGTCTTAATTCGATAATCCTGCGTCAGAGTTTATCGGTTTTGAATCGGGTTTCTCTAGTTCTTAAAGTTGTCGACTCATTAAATCTATAGAGTGTCTCTTACGGTTGTCAGTCGATTAGAGAAGTAGTTAGTGAAGCGTCTTCCTAATTACCGATAAATTAAGGAGAGATAAGATTACGTCAGAAGCGTCTTCGGTGATCATAACTGGTTTGTTTGCATGAATTGAAGTTATATTTGCATCGAGGATCGGATTTGTCTAAGCTAGAGTGGAATTAATTGGAACCGGGATACCTTCGTCATATTTGTTACAAACAAACATCTGGATTCCGTTCTTATTTGCTATTTTTGATTTTATAGTTTAGTCTCTTATCACAACTTATTTTATAGGTGGAAAATTGAAGAAATTCTCGCCAATCCTTTGGGAGACGATTTTGCTTATCGTTTTACGTGCGGTTTGGGTATCTTGACCGAGTGTCGATTACGCTTCTCGCTATCTGCGGTGTGGGCATACTGACCGAGTGTTAGATTTATTTTTGGTGAAAACGACACACCAATAAGTTTGTTTAGACTCTTATCGATCCAGAAGAAGGCATGATGAGTGCCCAACCGTCAACAGAGCGGACACTTTCGTAGATGGTATTCTCTAACAATCTGAATCTAAGACCGATGAGCATCACTTTACCCGCGATCACGGAGAATTGGGAGATGAAGCATTCATTCATCCCAAACCTATTCCAATTTAGTGACATACCCAGAAAGGATCCACATAAGCATTTTCAAGACTTCGAGATTATATGTAATCTCATTCGCACATCGAAAAATATGGATGAATACATGCGATTAGTATCATTTTCCTTTTCATTACATGATGGAGCAAGGAAATGACTTTATACTTTGCCCACATGGAGTGTTACTACATGGAAACAATTTCAACAAAAATTCTTCGAGAACTACTATCATGCTGCCCGCATTCAGAATATGAGGATGAGAATCAACAACATCAAAATGGGCGCGAGAGAGTTATTCTAGGACTATTGGGGACGCTTCAAGCAGTTACTGATGAAATGCCCATAACACTAGATTCCAAAACATGATTTGATATAGTATTTCTTGGCTTGGCTGAGGGCACATGAGAAGACATATGTCAATGCAGCATGTGGAGGATCAATTCCCAACAAAGTTCCAAGCGAAGCTTTCAAGTTATTCACTGAAATGGCTGAAAAAACTCGAGACAATGGAGTGGAGGTTGTAAGACCAACACCCATAATCTTTCTACCGTCAAGACCAAGATAGATAAACTCTACAGTACATTTGAACAGATGATGGCTGACATGGGCGCAAAGAAGAAGAATTAAGTAAGATCTTGTGGATCTACATGGCCATTACGTATGCAACTGACCAATGCCCCAGTTTATATGAAGAAGTCAATGTAATGGGACATAATGGTAATGGGTAAAACTGAGAAAGGCGTTATGATCCAAATTCTCAAACTTACAATCCTTGGTGGAGAAACCATGAGAATTTCAGGTGGTTCATTAACTAGCAATGAGGCAAGATAATCTCAGTTCTAACAACAGTATAGGCAGAATTAACGTGACCACAATGGAGGACTGTCCTTGGCAGGACTTTCCCATACAATGGCAAATGAGAACGTTAAATCACAAGAGAATGAAAATTTTAAGGTGAAGACTAGGGGTGGGAAACGGTTCGGTTTCGGTTAACCGAACCGAATTTCTCCAAAAAAGTGGAACCGAAACCGAACCGTTTTAAATTTTCGATTAACCGAAAACCGATCGGTTCCGATGGTTCGGTTAACCGAAAAACCGAATTAAAATTAATTAATAATAAAAATAAATAAAATAATAATTAAAAAACTGAAACTTATTATAAATAAATAAAATATTTAACAAATAATAAAAATAATTAATAAAGTAATAATTAAAATTGATTTTTAGAATTTTTAATTAATTAATTAATAATTAAAAATAAAAAATGATTTTTCGATTCCGAACCATTCGGTTATCGGTTAACCAATAACCGATTTTTTTTTAACTTTGGAACCGAAACCGAACTGATAACCAAATTTGTCGATTTTCGATTAATCGAATTTGTCGGTTTCGGTTCGGTTTCGATTCTAACCGAAAACCGTTTAGACACCCCTAGTGAAGACGAGATGAGCAATTCAAGAGTTAAGTGCTCAAATCAACCACTTGACCAATGTCGTGGCACGACTGAAAAAGAAGAAAGGGGAATTACCACTACAAGTGGAGATGAATCGACATGTCTAAGTGAACATTGTTGCTTTGAGGAGTGAAAAAGAGCTCTCGAAAGTAGTAAAAATATCAGGAATGTGTTGAAGTAGGACATGCCCAAGGAGGATGATCCTGCAGGTCAAGACGAGCAAGATTAAGATTTGATGACCTTGATGAGCCTATTAAAGAGAAAGAAGATGAAGAAGATGTCATTCTAGAACCCGTCTATGTCAAGCCGAACCCAAAGTTTCTACCTCATTTTCCAGGTAGATTGGTCAAGAACAAGAAAGATGAAGATATTAATAACATGTTATGTATCTTCAAGGAGATGTAAATCAATATATCTCTCCTCATAGCTCTTAGCACAATGCCAACGTATGCTAAATTTTTGAAGAGCTATATACGAAGAAAGTGAAGTACAAGGACGATGTCAAGTTCCTTGTTGGAGAAAATGTATATGTGGTGATAAAAGAAGATGCCCGAGAAGTATGAAGATCCATAAATATTTTTCATACCGTACGTAATTGGCAAGATAAGGATCGAAAGGGACGTGCTGGACCTTAGGGCATCTATCAAAGTCATGACCTTATCGCTATTGAAAGAGCTGTAGATAGGATAATTGAATGCAACACGAGTTGTTATTCAATTGCCAGACAGATCTAACGGCTACCCTGAGGACTCATTGGATTGCGGTAAATCATATACTCAAGTACTTGAAAACAACTCGAGATTATAGGCTAGTTTACTAGGCAGATAGTCTAATGTCTTTGGGTTATTCAGACTCGAATTTTCAAGCCGGCCGTGATGAGAAGAAGTCTACCTCAAGCTATGTGTTCACCTTGGGAAGTGGAGTCATATCTTGGTGGAGTGCAAAGTAACGGTACATTGCAGACTCTACCATGGAAGTCAAATATGTAGATGCATCAGAGGCTACTAAGGAGATGGTATGGCTCAAGAACTATCTCTTGAATCTAGATGTGGTACCTCGTTTACCTAAGAGTATCACATTATTCTGTGATAACTCTAGTATAGTAGCAAACTCAAAGGAACCACGGACCCACAAGATGATGAAACACATAGAGAGAAAGTACCACATCATACGATAAATCATACGATGTGAGACGTACTTATAAAGAAGACTGGTATTGCAGACAACCTAGTTGATCCTTTCACGAAGAGCCTGCCGTAAATAGTCTACGACAAGCATGTTCAAGGACTTGGATTGCGTAAGATGGCTCCCACTTAGAAATGAAACTTTTGTATAAGTGGGAGAAGTAAAATGATGGTGTTGTTTATAATAGCTAGTAGGGAGACACATTGTATACTAAAAGTTAGCTTAAGTATAAGTGAGAGATTGTTGGATTTGTATACTGAAAGAAGAATGGTTGAGCATGTATACAATGTTTCATATTACTACTATTTCAATCTCATATCTGAATTATTTACTTGATTGTATATGTTGTCTCATTATCTCATACAAAAGTTAGATCATACAGTGTGTAGAATATCATAGAAGTCTGTATAATTAGTTAAGTTAGTTGAGATATAAAAAGAATCACAACTGAGATAACTTGAGGACGAGTTGTCGGAACAGCCTGCAGTATAGATAAGAAGTAACTTGACTTGGTTGCCTGTCTATGCTGATATGTCTTGATGTATTGATGGATCACAGTGAGATGAGTTCTTCTATCTGACAATCATGAAGAACCTATATCTCAGTGACTTTACGTTAATCTAACTCTCGATAAGGTCTTAGGTGAGCATGAGTTACTGACCATCACTTTAACTTGTTAGGGTGAGGGTTACATGAGATAACCCAAAATTCTCCGTATCTTGGATGGTGGCAGTGTTTGTATATCATGCTAGTTACCTGTATCGAGTCAACGTATCCGTTTAGGATGATGACATCATCTTAAGAAGCTCAAAATGTTTATTGCACTATGTAACGACCCGGCTTCCGGATTGACGGATGACCCCACAGACCAACACGGTATTTTCAGTGTGTTTTGTCCTCACTCACACACTCCCTGAGAAAACTTTCCAGGGGATCACCCATCCCACAATTGCTCCAAGTCAAGCACGCTTAACTTTAGAGTTTTTATGAGATGGACTCCCTAAAAGAAGATGCATCTTGTTGGTATGAGTAGCACATATCAAATCCTTTAAGCTCTTCTCGAATATGCAATCCCATACCTGCATATTCTTGAAATCCCTCTCATTCCGGTGCGTTTCGGTTCATTCATGTACCCCTCCGCTTTGAAGCCTTAATCGGAGTCGCTCATTGTCCATGCCTCTGCACTAACGATCACTTCGTACTTCTGCCCCGAGCATCACATGTCCACCAGCTTCCGCTTGGTTCGTCCCCGAACCACACCGTACTGGGAGAGGTTCGGCTCTGATAACATCTGTAGCGACCCGGCTTCCGGATTGACGGCTGACCCCACAGACCAACACGAGTCTTTTCAGTGTGCTTTGTCCTCACTCACACCTGATAAAACTTCCTAGGGGGTCACCCATCTCACAATTGCTCCAAGTCAAGCACGCTTAACTTTAGAGTTTTTATGAGATGGACTCCCGAAAAGAAGATGCATCTTGTTGGTATGAGTAGCACATATCAAATCCTTTAAGCTCTCCTCGAATATGTAGTCCCATACCTGCATATTCTCGAAATCCCTCTCATTCCGGTGCATTTCGGTTCATTCATGTACCCCTCCGCTTTGAAGCCTTAATCGGAGCCACTGACGATCACTTCGTACTTCTGCCCCGGGCGTCACACACTAAACCCTGCAAGTTGAGTTAGCTCAAGTACAATAATAAGATTGAGTGATGCTACTTAAGGAATTAAAAAGATTAATTATTTTAAGTAGTTAGATTGCTATAAATAATTAATGGACGTGTGATATCTTAAATAAGGAGATTCGTAAGCCTAAGTACAAGTCCGACTCAACTTCGGTAATAAAGAGATAAATTGACATTTATTCTCTAGTGGAATTAATAAATATTTATGAATTAATTTATGTTTTGGGCTGAATATAAAATAATTAATTCATTTTAGGTCAATCTTTATTCCTTATATTTGATCTCTGGGCTGGCCCATCAAAACCTAGAACTGCCCTAATTTTTGTCCCACCTATGGTATCCCGTTAGAATTCTATTCTGATTAATGTATTATTTATTTAATACATCTCCTATATCTAGATATATATTATCTGATATTTTTTTATATCAAGAGATAATTATTCCAAATAAGAATTATCTCCAAGAAAGAAGATAATTATTGTATTTATTATACATGCCAGGATCCTATCTCTTTAGGATTCTAGAGAGATAATTATAAATACAAGGTAGGAGAAAATCAGATAATCCTATGCTATAAATGTGATTTTCGAAAATCATAAAGAAGAACATAGGAGGCGAAAATTTGCAATGTTTTCCATAGATTACTCTCACTCAGTATTGAAGAATATGCATCCGAGAAACAGTCTAGAAGATCAAAGTTGTAGTCTGTCATTGATCTACTGTCCTAGAAATTTGCAGGTAAATAAGAGAAAATCCATGTGTGTTGTAATTAATTATATAAGAGTATGCTAATAATATAACTAATGTATGGTGAATAAACATCCAAGATAGATCATTGGGAGCACATGTAAATTAAGATTTTCCATCAATGATTATTTTTGAAATTCATAAAAACTAGTGTGAACCAATGCAAATCGATCAAAATCGTATAAAATTGGTGACCCCGTGAATTGAACCTGATCAATTATTTAAATAATTATAAATGTGAGCAAAATAATGCAAATGGGATTTGAACCTGTGACCGTTATGTTAGTAGGCTAACACAATAACCAACTTCACCAATTTAAAACTTTTGATTGTAATTTGATTAATTAGTTTATTTATACTAAAAATATTGATATAAATATTAAATAACTATTATTTTTTCATTCATTTGTAATTAATATTATAAATTTATTATCATTAGATTAATATTATTACGAATTGACATTTTCATGACCCACAATCCTAAGAACGGATTAACAGGGACTATAACTCTAAATAGGGATAAAAATACAAGGAGACTCTTTTTAACAATAAACGTAATACATATGTCATTTATGTTTTTGGACTATATTACATAATTTGGGGTTCTTGCAGCGGAAAACATGTGATATGTACATATGACGATGTACAATCAAGGTATAAAACATTTCAGCGACAACATTCCTATTGCTCAACACTGCTCCATCCATCATCTGCTCAACCTGCACATTTAAAAACAAACATGCAGGGCTGAGTACAAGAATGCACTCAGTGGACTCATGCCAAAAACATTTTATTTTCTTTGAATTACACTGCCAACATCATGGTAAGACACAAGGGTTTTAGTTGAAAATGCCTTGTGTTTACTAAAACATGTTATCAGTTCATAAAAATCATCGCTGGCGGACATTTTTACGGGTGTGTATGATCCATATCCCTTATCATCATCATTTATCATAACATCATAGTCGAGCGTCGTGAAGGAGGCCTCTCACGCCCGCGTGACCGGCCGTGAATTGTCCTTCCGGCATAGGATCCGATATCGATTTTCATTCATAAGTTAGAAGCGACCCAACAACATTCATAACATTTCATAACATCTCATAACATCTCATGGATAGGATACATACACAAAACAATAAACATTTTTGGCAGGTAATCATGTAAACATTTTATCAACAGTTGAAATAAGCATCATAAATAAATATTTCAAAAGCATTTTATTTTTGAGTAGAGTAAAGCCCACCTGGACTGTAGATTGCCTTAATCCCATTTCTTTGACTGTAAGTCCTAGCTTTAGCCTATCTATTCTTGGCCTTGAGGTTTTGGAGCTGGAAAAATCCATTGGGTCTTAGAACCCATATTTCTATTTTAGTGTATATCATGGTATGATATACACTCAATTGACCATGTGGTAGCACCTAGTCAAATATTTCACGTTAAGGTATGCTTTCGTGAAAATATCGTATCATGATGTTTTATCATAATTCGTACATCTTATAATGCTCTATCGTACCTTGCGACATAACATAATGAATGCATCGATTAATAGCATGTTAGTCACATAAGGCATACTTCACATAGGGTTTCCAACACTTAGTCAAATTTCAAGTGTTTAATTTCAGCAAAACAGCTTGAAACAACCCAAGTGACGTACTTTGACGATCCATAACTCTCGATTCAGAATACGTATGGTCGCAAAAGATACATTCTGGAAACCTCTAAACATGTACTACAAGTTCTAAGAAGGAATTAAATCCAAAAGAGTTGTGGTTCGGGAGATATAGGGTCTCAAAGTGGGCGACTCAAACTGACTTCTATACTTAGAAAAAATTTCAAAATTTTCAGTTTTAGCTTAGCGACGAGGGGTTTTGCGAGGCTCGTAACTTTTGACTCACAATACCAAAATGGCTGCAGGCTACCAATTTAGAAACCTTGTAACAAGTAATACATATTTCATGAAGACCATACTGGAAAATATCTGACACATCGAGAAATACATAAGCTCGAAGTTGATTAGTTGGAAATGGACAGTTTCCAGTAGGTGACTTTGGGTCGATGAAAGGTATACCTATAAAACTTGGTTTGGGATCAAACTTTCCAGATCATAACTAGACATGGTGGGGAACATTTCTTATGAAGAAACCCAAGTCCAAATCGGACTACAAATGGCTTGAACATCTCACGTAAAAATCATACTCGAACAGCCTATTATATGAAAAATTCACTAAGGCAGTTTGTCCAAAACAACTTACTGTAATGTATCAACTTCAAAAATTCACCGTGAGTTCATTATAAGGAATCTGGGAATGAAACCAATCATATTGAAAATCCACTTAAGTCTAGTTTAATCTAGAAAAAGCCTCACTCAATGATTCACAATAGATTGGGAGCTAAAAATATTTTACCACAAGCTATCACTCCCGTGACATTTTTGTGCAGTTAATTGTAAAATATGGAATAAATAGTAAAACTTTTTAGAAAATTCTGAAAATTTACATACATCTTCTAGACATGCTGACTTATGTTTCTACCAAATTTCAGAGTTTTATCATTATCCAAACTTAAAACTAAAGCCACGGACTATGGGTGATGAACACGGCGATTTCACAGATTTGCGCGATGCTTTAGAAAAATACGATTAAAATAGAAAATCATGTTGGATGGACTTGAAATTTTACAGAGGCATACTAGACACATATAGTTTCAACATATTAAAAATTCACAATCATCGGACCACTGTAACTTAGTCTAATAATTTCGTGAAGTTTCTGTTCGTCCAGGTAAATCAACATGCAATCACCTATACTTATAAATCTAACACATTCAAGCATATATATGTACATGCATGTATGTAGCTCCAACACTATTGAGTCCAAGGTTTAGATTCTTCACCTTGGTGTGAATTTCAGTGGGGAATCGAAGGGCTTGACTGAGGAGAGGAGCTCGTGGCCTGGAAAGGCTTCGGTCTTTGCCCATATCTTGGCCTCAGCCGAGAAAAGTGAAATGAGAGTTGAGAGAGATGAGAAAAGAGTTCTCTTGTGGGTGTGCTTGAGAGAGAGAAGTAGATGGAGGAATCGGTTGCAGTAGGATAGGAGATAAGTCATGGGTTAGGTGGGGTGGTTTATAAGTGACAAATGTCACTATTTTCTTTCTCCATGTATGACTACACACAACATAATGCAGCACACACACATTACTTCATATATATATATATTGCACACATACGCACACTTATATATATATATATATATGTATTTAATTATTTAATTAGGCTATATAATTTATCACATTGTCACTTAGAAGATACATGTAATAGTGGGAAAGTCAACAACACACTTTGTTACACATTCAAGGGTTTTCGGCTATTACACATAAACCATAGGTCAAAATTTTTATTTTCCATGCCCAACATTGATATATGTTATCACATATAGTTTAGATGATAAATAATATCATAGGATAAATTAATGGCATCATTTTATGCGATAAAAATCGAGTTCGAAAATTAGGGTTTTCAAACGTTTGAAAAATTGGTCACTACCAAATCTTGATGATCTAGCATTGATTTAATGCTAAATAATACTGTAATTATATATACTAATCATAGGAAATTAATTCCTATAATTTCTTGATCGATTAAAACGCTTTTCGTTTCATCTCAAAGCGTTAACGTTTGAAAGCGTTACAAAACGTTCTTTATCGACTCATCTCGAAATGGTCGTCATCACTTTATTAAATTATTCCATTAATAATGGAATTTAATTCTAAGCTTATTTTCTTAGAAAATATCATGAATTTTAACTATCGATACGAAATCAACGTTAAAGAAAAATACGGCCTATACACTTCATATGCTCTTATTCCTTAATTCACAATTCTCAGTGAATATAAAATAGGATTTCATTCCTTCGTAATTAATCGAAGTCATTATTCGATATCTTATGGATTGAATCATCTCGGTGAATTTCTAATTTACGGTTTTAAATCTTGTAATTAGGCATCTAATTCTGCGGGTATTACATCCTACCCCTTAAAAGAAATTTAGTCCGAAATTTGCATACCTCATAAAGTATGGGTATCTTAACGTCATAACATCATAACTTTCCACGTGCTTTCTTTTTGTCCATGGTTCCTTCGTTGGATTTTCATTAAAGACCCAAACTTGTTTCTTTAATCGTTACATCGCATGCAATCAAATTAGTCGTAGATTTTCATCATAACTCATCCGAGTCAAAGGTCACGTCATCATGTTGGTTTACGAGAATTGGGTCATTTCGTATTTCCTTAAGCTGCGACACGTGGAAAAACATTTCGTCTTTCCCAAATGTGGTGGAAGTACCAGCTATAAGCTACTAGGCCTATCATTGCTAGGAGCTCGTAAGGTCCTTTAAAGCGTGATCTCAACATTCTTGTATCTAAACTTATAATTCCTCTAGATGGAGAAATCTTAAGAAACTTTAATTCCGCATTTAAGAATGCAGTTCGGGTTCTGGCGTACCGGGTAAGATTTTTATCATCACGAGCTTTTCTTATTCCTTGCCTCGTTGGTAGATATCTTAATCGTTTCATTTACAACGTCGGGACTTTATACCTTTTCTCACCTACTTTGTTACAATAAAGTGATGGTCGATACTTCTTTTCGTGTCGCCTCATAAGGCTACATTAATCGTTGTTTGACACTACGATCGTACATAAACTTAACAAGTGGTACAATAAGTTCCCACCGATACCTTGGTTTATCATTTGTTCTATCGTATCCTTAAACATTCATCTTGTCCTTTGATCGCCCTTCTGCCTGTGAGTGGACATCTATGTTAAGGCTCAATCTCGTGTCTAACTCCTTTTGGGAGTTAGTTAAAAATCTAGGGGTACTCTTGAAGTCTCTATCTGAACTGATAGGTTTTGGTATTCCTTGTAAACATAAAATTTCCTTTTTGTATAACTGAGTTAACTTATTAGATCTACGATTCATCTGAATAGGCAGAGGCAAAATATAATTGGCGAGTCAATCCACTACTAGCTATATGGTAGTGCGACTTCTTTATGATTTTGGTAAAATCTGTCATAAAATCTATTTCTATATCATTCTATTTCCATTCGTGTAGTTCTAGAGATTATACTCTCTTATAAGGCCTTTGATACAATGCCTTTACTTGTTGATAACCGAGACACTGCTCGACAATGTGGTTATATCTTATCTCATTCCTTCCTATCTAACCTTTCTCATAATTTACAATGTCACTTAAAAATGCCTGGTTGAGCGGTATGAGATGGATCATGAACTTCATTCACGATTTCGTTTCTAAGTTTATTATTGCTTTGAAATATATATATATATATATCTCTTTAGACAATAACATTGTCCAACGCTCCTTAAAATCCTTCAGCTCTTCATTTCTTATCTTAATTCGTATTCTATTCCCATATTCATTTTCTCTTTTTAGTCATATTTCACCTTGGTTGTGAGGGTACCACTTACATTCGTCCTTGATTTCCCGACTATTTCTGTTCTCGTTTTCTTAACCTTTCTGATGAGTTTTTTTTTTTTTCTTTTCTATAAGGACATACCATAATTTAGACTGAATTTTATAACTTAGGCATTAGATTCTACATTAACCTTCCTTAGGTGATTATTTATCACAATTATAATCTTTTACTGATTCGAGCCATCTTTTCTATCATGTATCCAAGTTCCTTTGCTCGACGAATAACTTCAACTTTTGTGAATTGTGAAGGGTTCTTAACTTATTGATATAGGAGTGATGTTCTCGCGACTTTGGTATTTATACTACTGTCACTATCAGAGGTAATAGATTTTGGCACTCCGTGAAGTCGTATAATCTCCTTTACATACAGCTGGGCTAACTTGTCAGATCCATAAGTACTTTGGATTGGTAGGAAGTGAGCACTCTTGGTGAGTCTATCAACAATTACCCATATGGCGGTGTTCCCTCTTTTTGATTTGGGTAAGTTCGTAACGAAGTCCATCGTTATTTCATCCCATTTCCACTCGGGTATTTCCAACGGCTGTAACTTTCCGTATGGACGTTGGTGTAACGCTTTCATCTGCTGGCAAACAAGACAGTGTTCTATGAAAGAAGCTATGTCTCGTTTCATGCCTTCCCACCAAAACTTTTCTTTCAGGTCTTGGTACATCTTAGTACTATCACGGGTGGCGGTGTAGGGTGTATCGTGAGCCTCACTCATTATTTCATTTTGAAGTTTTGCGTAAATGCGGGCGCATATTCTTCCTTCAGACAATAAGGCGTTGTCCGACGCCTCCTGGAAGTTCTTAAATCCTCCAGCCCTTACCATTTCTCGGATCTTTTCTAACTTTTCCTCCATCCTTTGTCTCTCGACGATCTTTTTTTTAAATCAGATTCTGTCACTATTTCAAGTCATGAGTTGGGAAATTCTGTTCATGTGGCCTAAGTCATCGTGACACATAAGTTATTATTTATCTCATATTAATACATAGTCTTACTTTTATTAATCCGTGAGAATTGTGACTCTATTTTGGGGTAACTATCTTATTGGTCTTGTTACCTTAGAGAGTTCTTAATGGATCTCTAATAGTAGTTAATCAATCTTTAAAATTCCTGATCTTATTTTAGGTCATTGGCGTCTTTCATCTTTAATTGTTTTGTCCTTTGTCGGATTACATTGTTTTCTTCTAAAGACACTATGTATACGAGCAATATTCTCTTTTAAGCGAAATTTACAAAGCGTATTTTGCAAAATTCGTCCAAGCTCTTAAAAGTCGTAAAGATGACCCTTCGATTTTCTTTATGTTCTTTCTCGTCCTTTGAATAGATAAGAACATCATCTATGAGGATTGAGATAAAAAATTATCTAGGTATGTGTGAAACACTCGATTTTGAGGTTCATAAGCAGGTGGTGCATTGGTTAGTCCGAATAGCGTAACTATTATCTCATAGTAACCATATTTTATTTAGAACAATTCATTTCGTATTTGGATACCATTCTTCAAGACCACATAATATTACATCATAATGCCTCGGTGAGGACTTTTCATACATTACTTACGGTCGGTCTACGGTGACTGATTACCAGGCGTCTAGTTTTTTTCCTTTTACACTCAAAACTTTGACACTTCTTCACCATATTCATAAACTCTTCCAAACTACGTTTATTTTACATATTATAATCACATCATTTTCATCATAAACCATTATTTACATATAAGTCTCATAGGATCCTAGGATTCTAGGTCTCTGAGTGACCTTCGTCGGAGTCGTACTCCTCCCTTGGAAACTTGTCTTTCTCCAAGTACGTTTTTGTTTCATATTTCGATGATTATTCTCTTTCAGAGAGCCAGGGGTCCAGCTGCTCCCCGTTTCTTCTTCAATACCATAAGTTGGTGTTACTTTTATCAGAAAGTATGGTTGGGTTGGTAGCGGTAATTCTCCTAATCCGCGAGGGCGATAAGATTTTGTCCTTTTGTCCTCCTCGTCTCTTTCTGGTACCATTGATGGCACGGGGCGTGGGATGGCGTTTGGAACATCGTGGTACAACCACTCCTTTATGCCGTGTTGTGTAACTTGCGAGGTCGGGACAAGTACTCGTGGGTGTCGTTTCCTACGCATTATATGTATACTTGAGCCTATTGACAAATCACGGTAAATGCGCGGACTTTGGAATTTTTCTCATGGAGAAATTATTCTTTTGATACTTCTTTTGCAAAATTACGCCGATCTGTTCAGTAAATGACCGATAAGTCGTTGGATACCATCCTCACTTAACACTCTATAGTTCAAGTATCCATCCGGAGGTGCAAAATTTCTTCAAAATCGTTCTAAATTCATTCCTAGTTCATATTAAAAAGCCGATACGCTCGTGTGAGTTATAATCTTGTATACCTTGGGGTTAACTCCTTCTTTTTCTTTTTCTTTTTACTCGTCAGACCCCTTTTATTGCCATCTGTAACCATATAGTTCTAGATGAGTCCGACTTAAATTAAGCAATGGAGGGAATTTTTAATAAGAAGGATCTTTTAATGAATTATACACTTTAAGACGTATATAACCTGTAGACTACTTGTGACATGACTCATGACACTTATCTTAATACTCATTTTCGTTTTACATTTTCGATCGTATGTTGCCTTAAAGATATTCGCATAAGCGAGCGGTGGTCTTGATATTACGTCGTGTGAAACCTCTAACGGAAAGGCTAGGCCCAGGTCACTAATCACATGAATGACAGCCATTTCCGAAACTTCTTGTCTCTAAAATTATATCTACGTTCCACATAGATATAATGATCCAAATCATTGGGTAGCACTTTAGGCGATTCTAGGTTCAATTCTGAGCTTGAGCGACACTTGCGATGGTCAAAATTCTCGTATAGGTAAGGGGATTTTCATTTCTTGATTCGCTTACCCTGAGTTGGGTTCTATCGCTTCTACGCATACTTGTGCGATGTCAAAAAGCGAAGCACCTAAATTGAACAAAATCTTATGGGTATTAGAAATTTTCCTCATACCTATTACGCCTTTTGGTTTTGTTTGTTCTATTTTCGATGTGAGGTATAGGCTTTGGTCTACGGTCTTTCCGTTTATTCAAGTAAACATCTATTTCATATGTCTTTATCCTTTCCATTGGGACATCATGTTCCCTTGCTATGGCCTTCTGTTGCCTCATTCACTTTATACTTCTCGATATTATTATCGTTATGTTTTTACTAATAGCATTAGGTGGTTGGGTTTACATCAACTTATCCTTTGATATTGATATATTTCGATAACTAAGTCTCATCTTAGAGATCGTCATGTTTCTATCACTATCATTCATTCCTAATCTAGTATGAATGATTTAATTCCCCTTTTCACTTTATCGATCTTAGGAATATATTTCTCATATATCCTTACTTTAAACTCCTTTCTAGAAATCCTTGTCTTGGCCTTTAGCGCCATCGTTGGTAATATCCCTTTTTGGATATAGTCATTTCTTCTTAATCTTTTATTGATTCATCATGCAATTTCGCATAAGATAAAATCATTTGTCCACTGGGAATGTATTATACTTTTACCTTGATATCAAATATCTTTACCATTTTCTCGACATTTAATGATTTCTTCATTTCCATGTCAGAGATTCTTAATACCTCACTTTATTGATCGTCACAAAATATGGGGTAAGATTTACAATTAGGTCCACCTTAAGATCCTTCCATGTGAATCTTTTCCTGTGTTCTCTTGAATGTATTTCTTTTGCAAGATCTATAGAAACTATCTTGCTTGTTAACTATTAAGTTACACGAGACAAGCGTTTTGTGTCATTATAACTTAGGGTATGAAGATTCATTTCAAAATAATGAATCTATTTCTTAATCCGTTTCCTTACTTCAAGGGAATTACCTTACTTATCGAAGTCATAACATTTCTGAAACTTATGTCATATCAGGAACTATCTAATTGTATAGCTCGTAATTTCTTCTGCTATTTTTGACTTTTGTCTGTTTTCATGAGCATGGTATTTGAAAGAAATCTTACTTTCGTTATACATCAGTTTCCACTTTCAGGACTAGAATCGTTATCATTGTCGTATGGCTTGGTAGGGTAGTACATTCGTACACCATAACTTAATTCTAAGCATCACATTACCATGTCTTGACTTCGGAGTTATTTCCTCCATACTTAGTTCACATACTAGGGATATCCTAGCTATTCACACATCTCAATGATTATGATCTTTAAATCTTATTATCATTCGTCCAACCAAGTTTCAATTACTCGGAATCGATTATGGTCAAGCATAATCTCATTGATTGAGGTATAAGGCGAAAGATTTATTGTCTGAGACGCTATCATTTCCTTATATATATATATATATTCTTTGATAAGAATATTTTTTTTTTTTTTATTCTTTTAAACATGTCCAACCTACTAACGAGGTTTCAAGGACATCCAACTATCTTAAAGATAAGTTGTAATCGCTCTCGTCATGATATAATAAGGAAAATTCATATCCTACAGATATCATATACTTTTCTTTACTTTTACTCTTTGCATTCAATGCTAAAGAGTATCTTATTCATAACTTTGTTATCATAACAGTCGTATGATGGCATAACTTCACTGTTATCATTCTTTGTTAAGCCCATAAAGGGTCATCACATCATGTGTGCCATAGGAAAAATATTTCGTCTCATCGAGATTTTCTTTACATCATAATTTCTTGATGTCTATCACTTTACTGATCTGAAACTTTTAGGTGAGTGAGATAAGTCAACCTATTTCATGCCCGACATCTATCGCTTTACTAATTCGCTCTTAGGTGACAAGGTAAGTCAACTTTCATCTTACTTGATGGTTTCAAGAGTCGAGAAGAAATTATCACGACTACTTACAGGAGGTACTGTCTAATCCATCAAGATAACATCTTTTCAATGATTGAATCGATATGTTCCTTGATTTGAATAAATGGGGCTCTAGGGTCCGAAGACCGAATGACGACTCTTGAGATTTCTTTGGTCATATGGGTGGCGGACCGTCACAATTATATTCTCGGTCACACAAGGCTTTGGGTTCAAAAGGACACTTTGTAAATTTTTGAGTTGGAAGTTTTCTTGGAAGAAGTGAGAAACTCGAATGATTTCTCAATTGGAACTAGGTCGTAGAGTTAAATTCAATGACGAAATTGGGTAGTGGATATAATTTGAAAGCTTATATACCCGTAATAGGTCATCAACAAAGTTCTCATGTATGTCAAGGTTCTACTTGTATTACTGAAGATCTTACTTTCTTAGTAACATTCTAGGATTTGTATCATACTATAACAGTCTTACTCTTTTCAAATCGTAGAACTAACTTCAACTGATTCTCATGAATTCTGGAGTAGGAATCAGGAATTTGGTCCTTCATAAGAAATGAAGTACAGTGCATTAGGAGCACGTAGGCGAAAACCGTACGTAAATCGGAGTTCACACGACTGAGAACGAGTCAAAACAGAATCACTGCGCAGTGTAGGGGAATTTACACGCGTTCGCGCTGAGGTCATAAGCGATGCCGACACCAAGGTCGCGCATGCCGTTACCGATGCCGAGATAGTACAGAATATTGCCGACACCGAGGTTAGACAAACTACCCCAGTCGATATGTCAAAGGCGGTGTTATAAATGCCGATTCGAAGTCGGCAATGACATGCCGATGTTGAAGCCGGTCGTACATGTCGGTCGAACAATTTCGTATAAATCTTTCACTTTTCTTCACTCAAGATGGAATGAAGTTCTCAAATCCATCACTAATCTTGTTCACGTAATTGAAGGAAATTCTTACTTCTATGTTCTTTCGTAGAAAGGGATCATGCATCTTATAAGGTCTACGTTACGTTGAACTAGCATGCTCATCATCATAATCAACTTTGAGATTGAAGTAAAACTTCGAATACTCCTACGTAGCCCATTTGTACGCACATATTTCCTTGAATTTAAAGAATTTAACATATCATATTTGACAAATCAATGTCCAATCTCAATCATTTTAAAACATGGATAACATAACACTGTTCATAACAATGAACTCTTATTGAATTCCAGGAATTCCAACATTTCATCTTTGGCATATCGTGCCAAAACTTTCTCATATCATTGTCATCATCTTTCTTATATTTTCTTTCTTTTCATAACTTCCTTGACAAATCATTTGTCACAACATTCATTCTCAACCTTTCTTATAGCTTTCATTTCTTTTGAAAGATTATTTCCATTATCATTCACTTCACAACATAATATTTCATTTGCGACTTTTGCAATAAATTTCACTTTAAATAAATTCACATAACATTCATTTCACTTAAAATTTATTTCACTTTCAACTTTTCGTTTCAAAGCGAGAAAAATAATTTCATAAACATTCGTCTTGGCAAAGCTAATTTTCAAAACTTTGAGAAAAGAGTCATTTACCTCATTTCGGTTGAGCTTGATGTGATGGAGTGTTGAGCATTGTCGGTGATCTCTAGAAGTCTAATGACTCATTCTAGACTTAACCCTAAAGGAGATTTTAGGTTCAAGAGCGAACCGCTCGATACCACTCATCCTGACCCCACAATCCTAAGAGCGGATTAACGGGGACTATAACTCTAAATAGGGATAAAAATACAAGGAGACTCTTTTAACAATAAGCGTAATACATATGTCATTTATGTTTTGGACTATATTACATAATTTGGGGTTCTTCTGCGGAAAACATGTGATATGTACATATGACGATGTACAATCAAGGTATAAAACATTTCAATGACAACATTCCTATCGCTCAACACCGCTCCATCCATCATCGCTCAACTGCACATTTAAAACAAACATGCGGTGAGTACAAGAATACACTCGGTGGACTCATGCCAAAACATTTTATTTTCTTTGAATTACACTTGCCAACATCATGGTAAGACACAAGGGTTTTAGTTGAAAATGCCTTGTGCTTACTAAAACATGTTATCGATTCATAAAATCATCGCTGGCGAGGCATTTTTACAGGTGTGTATGATCCATATCCCTTATCATCATTTATCATAACATCATAGTCGAGCGTCGTGAAGGAGGCCTCCTCTCTGACGCCGTGACCGCCGTGAATTGTCCTTACAAAGACACACGGTCACCTTAGTGTACCGTTAATCCTAGCGGTATTGTCCTTGGGCATAGGATCCGATATCGATTTTCATTCATAAGTTAGGGCGACCCAACAACATTCATAACATTTCATAACATCTCATAACATCTCATGGATAGGATACATACACAAAACATAAACATTTTTGGCGGTAATCATGTAAACATTTTATCAGCAGTTGAAATAAGCATCATAAATAAATATTTCAAAAGCATTTTATTTTGAGTAGAGTAAAGCCCACACGGATGTAGATTGCCTTAATCCCATTTCTTTGTTGTAAGTCCTAGCTTTAGCCTATCTATTCTTGGCCTTGAGGTTTTGGAGTGGAAAAATCCATTGGGTCTTAGAACCCATATTTCTATTTTAGTGTATATCATGGTATGATATACACTCGATTGATTCATGTGGTAGCACCTAGTCAAATATTTCACGTTAAGGTATGCTTTCGTGAAAATATCGTATCATGATGTTTTATCATAATTCGTACATCTTATAATGCTCTATCGTACCTTGCGACATAACATAATGAATGCATCGATTAATAGCATGTTAGTCACATAAGGCATACTTCACATAGGGTTTCCAACACTTAGTCAAATTTCAAGTGTTTAATTTCAGCAAAACAGCTTGAAACAACCCAGTGACGTGCTTTGACGATCCATAACTCTCGATTCAGAATACGTATGGTCGCAAAAGATACATTCTGAAAACCTCTAAACATGTACTACAAGTTCTAAGAAGGAATTAAATCAAAAAGAGTCGTGGTTAGGGAGATATAGGGTCTCAAAGTGGGCGACTCAAACTGACTTCTATACTTAGAAAAATTTCAAAATTTTCAGTTTTAGCTTAGCGACGAGGGGTTTCTGAGGCTCGTAACTTTTGACTCACAATACCAAAATGGCTGCAGGCTAACAATTTCGAAACCTTGTAACAAGTACTACATATTTCATGAAGACCATACTGGAAAATATCTGACACATCGAGAAATACATAAGCTCGAAGTTGACTAGTTGGAAATGGACAGTTTCCAGTAGGTGACTTTGGGTCGATGAAAGGTATACCTATAAAACTTGGTTTGGGATCAAACTTTCCAGATCATAACTAGACATGGTGGGAAACATTTCTTATGAAGAAACCCAAGTCCAAATCGGACTACAAATGGCTTGAACATCTCACGTAAAAGTCATACTCGAACAGCCTATTATATGAAAAATTCACTAAGGCAGTTTGTCCAAAACAACTTACTGTAATGTATCAATTTCGAAAATTCACCGTGAGTTCATTATAAGGAATCTGGGAATGAAACCAATCATATTGAAAAGCCACTTAAGTCTAGTTTAATCTAGAAAAATCCTCACTCAATGATTCACAATAGATTGGGAGCTAAAAATATTTTACCACAAGCTATCACTCCCGTGACAGTTTTGTGCAGTTAACTTGTAAAATCTGGAATAAATAGTAAAACTTTTTAGAAAATTCTGAAAATTTATATACATCTTCTAGACATGCTGAATTATGTTTCTGCAAAATTTCAGAGTTTTATCATTAGCCAAACTTAAAACGAAAGCCACGGACTATGGGTGATGAACACGGCGATTTCACAGATTTGTGCGATACTTTTGAAAAATACGATTAAAATAGCAAATCATTTGGATGGACTTGAAACTTTACAGAGGCATACTAGACACATATATTTTCAACATATTAAAAATTCACAATCATCGGACCACTGTAACTTAGTCTAATAATTTCGTGAAGTTGTTGTTCGTCCAGGTAAATCAATATGCAATCACCTATACTTATAAATCTAACACATTCAAGCATATATATGTACATGCATGTATGTAGCTCCAACACTATTGAGTCAAGGTTTAGATTCTTCACCTTGGTGTGAATTTCAGTGGGGAATCGAAGGGCTTGACTGAGGAGAGGAGCTCGTGGCTGGAAGGCTTGGTCTTTGCCCATATCTTGGCCTCGGTAGAGAAAAGTGAAATGAGAGTTGAGAGAGATGAGAAAAGGAGTTCTCTTGTGGGTGTGCTTGAGAGAGAGAAGTAGATGGAGGAATCGGTTGCAGTAGGATAGGAGATAAGTCATGGGTTAGGTGGGGTGGTTTATAAGTGACAAATGTCACTATTTTCTTTCTCCATGTATGACTACACACAACATAATGCACACACATTACTTCATATATATATATATATTGCACACATACGCACACTTATATATATATATATATATATGTATTTAATTATTTAATTAGGCTATATAATTTATCACATTGTCACTTAGAAGATACATGTAATAGTGGGAAAGTCAACAACACACTTTGTTACACATTCAAGGGTTTTCGGCTATTACACATAAACCATAGGTCAAAATTTTTATTTTCCATGCCCAACATTGATATATGTTATCATATATAGTTTAGATGATAAATAATATCATAGGATAAATTAATGGCATCATTTTATGCGATAAAAACCGAGTTCAAAAATTAGGGTTTTCAAACGTTTGAAAAATTGGTCACTACCAAATCTTGATGATCTAGCATTGATTTAATGCTAAATAATACTGTAATTACATACACTAATCATAGGAAATTAATTCCTATAATTTCTTGATCGATTAAAGCGCTTTCGTTTCATCTTAAAGCGTTAACGTTTGAAAGCGTTGCCAAACGTTCATTATCGACTCATCTCGAAATGGTCGTCATCACTTTATTAAATTATTCCATTAATAATGGAATTTAATTCTAAGCTTATTTTCTTAGAAAATATCATGAATTTTAACTATCGATCTGAAATCAACGTTAAAGAAAAATACGGCCTATACACTTCATATACTCTTATTCCTTAATTCACAATTCTCAGTGAATATAAAATAGGATTTCATTCCTTCGTAATGAATCGAAGTCATTATTCGATATCTTATGGATTGAATCATCTCAGTGAATTTCTAATTTACGGGTTTTAAATACCGTAATTAGGCATCTAATTCTACGGGGTATTACAGACATTCATATAAATAGTGATTATGATGTAAAGAAGATGACTGTAGGAATTAATTGAGTATAGTTGTTCTTTATTATATAATTTTTTTCCTATAAATATATATTAATGAATAATATTATGAATAACACTATTTAAGTTTAGTTGATAAAATGTATAGAAAATTTAAAAATCAGTATAAATTGTCATATTAATACTTTATTCTAAATATTAATATGTTTATGTAAATACATCATTCATATAAAAATGAAATACTTAGTAGTCATTCGGTTTTTGAAAACGATTCGATCGATCGAATCAGTGACCCAGTCAAGTGACATGTTCGATACCAGGTCCGATTTTGAAAACATTACTTAGAATATGAAAGTCTAAAAAGAAATACGAGCCACTTAGACTATTCTCATTGATGATTTTTTACAATCTATTCCACTAAAAACAAAAGGTAAGTAATTAAAAAAATCAAGATTAAAACTAAGAGAATCACAATTAGATTGATTAGACAAACCAAGATTGAAAAAAAAATCATCACCCTATTATAGCCATTTGGCAAAGTTTGATTGGTCTATCAAATTTTTATTGATATATATATATATATATATATATATATATATATATATTATTGTATATGATTATATAATAAAAACAAAATATTATATCAAAATTCATCATTTCGTTCTTGTATAAATAAAGTCTCACATTGTTAGTTTGACACAAATTTAAATTCTCATTTTCATATATTTCTATGTTATATCTCTATCATTTAAATATGTAATTTTTTTATTAAGCCTGTGTCTTATTTTAAGTGTATGATATCTTTATAATTATGAGTTTAAATATTATATATATATATATATATATAGAGGTTGGATCAAATGAGAACTCATATATTTTTAAGAAATGAGAACCAATATCAACCCTAGATCTAGATTTAATGTATGGTTTTGATTAATTTATTCTAAGCGTTTTTTTTTTGATATATAATACCCGAAAGGGTATTAATGTAATACGATTTATTTATGTTAATTATAGCATCCCTATAATTATGGGATTGGTTTCTTTATTATCGGTAGTTATATTTTAATTAAACCATATCTCTTTTGTGATTCATTATTGATTCCAATTTTATTCTCCAAATCGATAGTTCAGTATTTTAAAACAGTGTTGAATACATTCCTTTTTGAATTTGGTTTGCATAATATTTTTTTTTCGATCCTTTGGTTCACATATTCCATGGATTCTCCGGTATGTTCTTTACGCATAGCTTTTCTTTTTTAGAGGTACTCAAACAAATGGTAAAGATGAATTATATATTACGATAAAGGTTTGAGATTGATTATTTTTATAATTTGTATATATTTATCTTCTTTGTTATTCATGGCAGTGACTAATATGTAGATATGAAATTTGTTTATTTTCCAGAAAAATATTTTTGATTCATATTTTGCTTAAATTGACATTAAGTTATGAATGATTAGTGGAAATAGCTTGAAGTTTTTATGCAAGTTATTATTTTTTATACGCAGGATAGATTATCAGACTACCAACATTTTTTCAGCTTCTTTGTAAAAAAAACTAATATACACAGTTTATTATAGTTTATGCATAACGCAAGATTTTCTATGCATACTTATATGGTATAGTCATAATTTGACATATGGTATCAATAATTAGAGTAAGTAGAGAAATATGTTATGCAAGATATTATTGATTTTATGCGTAATAGTTTATTATAGATTATCTACATTATTTTAGTTAAAAACTAAATTTTATTATGCACAATTAAATGTTTGATTATGCATAAAAACTTAACTAATATGCATAATGTATGGTATTCATATTGATATTTTATTAAATGCGTTCAGTTATAGAAGACGATGTTGATGTAATTCAATCGGATGATTGGGTTTTTCCGTATTGTGACGATGTACTCAAGCCCAAAATTGGTCGTGCTTTTCGAAATTTTAAAGAGGGCGAGGATTTTTATGATGCTTATGCAGTTGCGTGTGGTTTTGAAACTCGTAAAAGCACGGTAAAGCGATCAAGAGACAATTCGATAGTTTTGTTTAGGTTCATTTATGTACCCGTGAAGGTCTGAAGGAAAATCCAAAGATTGATTCGGATGAAAATTCGAGCAAACAAAAGCGTGTACGTTTGTCTAGTAGGGTTGGGTGTATGACACGTTTAGTTTTGAAGTTTGAGGCTGGAGTTGGGCACAAGATTCATAAATTTATTGAGGGTCACACACGATGCCCCTAATGAAGACCAATATGGTACCAGATGCATATTGTCATCTAATGAAGACCAATCGTAAGATTGATTATATGCATCAAATGTTTATTGAGAAGGTATTAAAGCTAATATTGGTCCAAGTAAGAGTTTTTCGAATGTTCAAGGAGCTTGTTGGTGATTATAAGGATGTTGGTTGTACTATAGTTGATTTCAAGAACTATAAGCGTGATTTGAGAATCTCTCATTGCGGTGTTGGCCAGATGTTGTTGGACAATTTCAAATGGAAGCGTGATAATTGTCATGGATTCTTCTTTGCCACGATGTTGATGATGGAAACAAACTTACACGTTTAATTTGGTCGATTCAACATCGATAAAGAGTTTCAAGATTTTGGTGATCATGCTATTATTAGGTATATATCATAATAAATATATATATCTTAGATGATAATTTATATTGTTTCATTTGATGCTACGTATCGCATGAACAAGTTATTACTTTTTATTATGTCATTTTCGATATACTTTTTAAAATGAATATATATCACATTTATATTTTAATGTAAATTTTATATGTTATTATGTTTTAATAAACTGTAAAGACTGATTATATATTTGTAACGTGTATATATATTTAAATGTGTTTTTCAATTAAATCATAATTATGTTCAAGTTATTATGATACATTCAGTTTAGAAATATTTTTATTTATTATACCATGCATGCATTGATTATTGAACTTTATGCACGTGTATTCATTATGTTGTGCATTTATATTACATTTATGTTTAAGTTATTATGTTAAACTCACTATAGTATGATTTTTATATATTATTACGGTTATGCACATATTATTGTAATTTATGCATGATTTTTTAAAATGTATGCATATACGGTATTTTATTTGGATTGACAGATTATACTTTATGCACGATTTCATGGATTTATATAATTTCAGGTACAAAAAGATATTCACTCCATTTACTGGTAGGGATAATTACGGTAGATGTGTTACATTCGGTGCAGCTATTATATCACATGAGGATATTCAGTCGTATTCATGGGTTTTGTCAAAATTCTTTGAATGCATGGGTACATGTCCCAATGTTATTATAACATACCAAGATCCAGCATTAAAGGTAGATATTGTGAATGTTTGGCCGAAAACTTCCCATAGATTTTGTATGTGGCATATCATGATGAAGGTTGTAGAGAAGTTGCCTATATCTTTGAGAGATAGTACTGAATTTAAACAAGACTTTGATGATTTGGTATGGACCGGTTTGGATGAACCATCTGTGTTTGATAAAAAATGGCAACAAGTCATGGAAACATATGATCTGATTAGTCATAAATGGTTTGGGGAGATGTATAATTTGCGTTCTTTCTGGATACCTGCATACTTTCGCGACATAAATATGAGTGGATGATTTAGGACAACATCTTCATCCGAGAGTCAGAATAGTTTTTTTGGTTTGTTCCTTAACAGCGAATCCAATCTTGTTGATTTGTATTTACATTTCAACAATGCAATGGATGCGCAACGATGTGGGTATGATGAGATGTCGTTTGCTGACCAAACTCATTTTCCTGAAATGAAATCTGATCTAGATTTCGAGCAACATGCAACATCTACATATACTAATAAGATTTTTTCAGATGTACAGTGTGAGATTGTTGCAGCTGATAGAAGATGCGTAATGCACGATATGTCCAGAGATGGTGATGTGCGGATTTTTGAGGTAGACGACAGATCTGATGGTATATTCATTGTATGTCATAACATACATGCAGAAGACTTTGATTGTTCATGCAAGTTGTTTGTAAGAAAAGGATTAATATGCATGCATATATTCTTTGTGTTTAAGACACTCAAAATGAAGGTTATTCCAGAAAAGTATATCAAGAAACGGTGGATGAAGACACATGCAAATTTTGGCGATCCCAAATTTTTCCTAAGGTATCCAATGGTAACAACTGTTTGTTTGCAGAATTATGCAAGATGATTGGACATGTTGATGGCAATAGTGAACTAAAGGATAGACTGTTTGATGATTTGAAGTGTATTACAGAAAAGTATTCAAAGTTGGGTAATCATTTATTACCTTCTCGCGACAAAGAGAAGGTTATTGAGGATTTTATGGTATGTCGATCCTACGGATGTAGATGTTCTTTCTCCGGATGTTTCAAAACGAAGGCGTTGGTCGTGGTGGACGTAGGTTGAAGTCTAACTTAGAACTGAATATGGAAATGTTATAGAAAGTCAAGAGAAAATGCAGAAAATGCAATGAAGTTGGATATCATGATTCTAGGAACTGCCCAAATTAATGTAATGAGTTTCATGCCATTTTTTTTTTAAGAAATAATATGTGATACTCATTTATTACTGTTTTTAATCTTATATTTTGATCAGTGCACACTTGAATCATGGTTATGTATTTTGTATGATATGCTTTAGCTGTATGTATTTAAATTTTATTTTTTATGTATACGGCCATGCACATATTTACTATGTTTATTCATTATTAAATTTGTTATATGCACATATAATTAAAGCGTGGGATTTATTAATTAATCATACATGTTTTGATTGTTATGCAAATTTATAATGTTCAAAACACTTGCAGATGTTGATTATTTAATAGTGTCACATCAATGCATGCTATTAATTTGCACTATATTGATTATTTAATTATTTAATTGTTTCACCTCTATTTTTAGAATTTTAACATGGATGATACATATTTTTGTGAATAAACAATTTAAATATCGTAATTTAAATATGATTGTAATATAAATGTATACAATGCGTAAATAAGTATTAACTTATGTGTTGGTATTATTATTTTTACACAAAGTCAAGTAATATGCATAACAATAAACTTATTTATGCATGTTTTAATTGGAGTGATATGCACAGTCAACTGTGCATATCTTTCAGATTGGTATCATCAAACCATTTAATTATATAATACTAACACTTGTTAATTTATCATTATCTATGTTTTTAATATTCAATCATATTAGCATACTTAAGAATATAATAAAATTTACTAAAATACAATATGCATTCGTACAGTAAAACAAATATTCCAATAATATTACTTCAAAACGTGTGATATTCGAAACACAAAAAAAACAACTTAATAAACTTGATAAGTTATAGAGTAATATGGATGTTTGAAATAAAAGGAAAAAATGTATTATCAACCAAGCAGAACTAGATCTGCATTGAAGCTCTTGTCCATGCACATCTCGCGATAGTAAGCTGCAGCACGAACCAATATATCATTCCTTACATCATTAATCTTTGAGTTCAGAATACACGCACAATATCTCACGCGCATACGCATTAAAAGTCTTGTAGGTGATCTTGTGAATCCACACTTCCAACTTGGTGTACCGTCACCCATAAATGTCTCTATATGTCTCAAGAGATAAACACCGATATCAATGGTGTTCCTGTGATCAGCCCATTTCATGTTAACCAGAATCAACTTCATATTTTCCACTATTTTGGATTTATAGTTTTCATCCCTATAGGCCAAGTATTCTGAGAGCATTTGTTTCTGTTTGGAGAAAAAAGATTATATATCAGAATATGTAAATAATGAAATAACATAACACCTAATTTTAATTTTAAATATATATCAGTGCAATATTTAATACTATTTATGCATTACGTATAAGAAATATATGCATAATAAATGTTAACACTTACTGTATCGTTGTTGATTTAGTTATACTTGTTCATGTCATTTTCTCCAGCAGTGTCCATGGTGCTATCAAGTACAAACATTATTTTCTTCCTTGTATCCATGCACAATGCATAATATTGGTTGTTCTCATAAATTGGAAAGAAAAACTGCAACAAAATTAATCCAATTTACACATTACATGATAAAAAACATATAATTATCTAAATACAATATACATGATGTATATCAATTTACCATATCGATAATCCCCAAAGGATTGTGTTGGTACTCAATCATCTCGGCTGTCATTAAACCAAAGAATAAATCTCTTCGATATTCATAGGTCCTGGATTCTGCTTTAATTGCTTCCAACTAAAGAATAAAGACAATACATTAAGCAAACATTGTAGATTATAGTATTTTTAAAATAATCCTTTTTAACTTGGTATATGTATATATTTTTCAACAATATATGTTTATTCAACTTACATAGATGCTAGTAGTTGCAAAGAAACGGACTGGTGAAGAATCGATCGCAATTGCTCTCTGTCATTCAACACTATTCGTATGTAAACATAACCTCCTCACTACAAAAATTTATAACATAGTAAGATACATTCAAGTACATGTAATAATATAATGGATGGTATAGGAAGTCATACTCATCATCATCGTTTTTTTACATTGCATACAATGCAAGTTCCTTCTCTGATTTCATTAGCTGTTTAGATGTACTAAGTTCCCGTTGTATAAAAGGAGACCGTAGTTTTAACGTTCTCGCCAGCATCAGCTTCTTTGGAACATTCTCATATTGTGTGCTTACTTCATCATGCTTCATAAAAAAATGACAACATAATATATAATAATATCAAATATGATGAAATACAGTATCAAACATATACAGACACGCTAATATGAAGGTTAATCATATTAATGCCACAAAAAATATAATAGTTTAATTTTTAGTAGACATACATTTCCATTCATAGCCCTCAATACCAGTCTTTTTGTGCCAACCACCAAATATTTGTTTTTTGATACCTGCTAGTATTTAAGATGGTTAATAATTACAACCAAATTGAACTACCGTTTCCTACACCTCCTAACATATTTTTTCTTTACCAAATTCGAAACAACAGGATTTTCCTTTCCATCTGCCCCCTCCAACGCCATTGCATGTGTATCATGCATCTGCATGTACAAATATACGTTAGGTTTACAGAACAATTAACCAACTATATATGTACAAAACATATAACAATTCAGACGTACAATCAATAATATAATTATATAAATATGCATAAATAATATTACACGATGCATACGGTTTAAGTTTATACGCAAACAAACAGTATTAATTTATAATACATGTTCTGTTAATATTAATAAGACACACAACATAATCACGTTATTCACAATAAGACTATTGTTATGCATCTTACACTATATTTGTGCAAAGGAATAATAACCAACACTTAAATTAATATGAATATGCATAAAGAATAATACACGATGCATATGTTTTATATTTTGATGCACACACACACACACAACATTAATTTATAAGGTAATAATTCACAGTATTAATAAGACATACCACATGCATACTCAGGCAAATCAAAGTATACAAGTATAATGTATCAATTCAAACAAAAACAAATTTTCATGTGCATCAAATACAATATGCATAATTTTTCTTTACAACATGCACAAATAATAATATACACGCATTTATCACGGTGTATATGTCAAATAACAATTGATATAATTACTAAAATAAGCGAAATAACATCGACGCATATATTTACGGTTTATATACATATCACAATTGATATATCTTACAAATTAAACAAAAAAAACATACTCATGCAAATCATAGTATACATGTATACTGTATCAATTCAAACAACAACAAATTGTCATGTGCATCAAATACAATATGCACAATTTTTCTTTACAACATGCACAAATAATAATATACCACGCATATATCACCAGTGTATATGTCAAATAACAATTCAATATAATTAATAAAATAAACAAAAATAACATACTACGCATATATTTACAGTTTATATGCATATCACAATATGTACAATATGTTACAAATTAATCAGAAATAACATACTCATGCAAATCAAAGTATACAAGTATACTGTATCAATTCAAACAAAAAAAATTTGTCACGTGAATCAAATACAATATGCACAATATTTATTTACAACATGCACAAATAATAATATACCACGCATATATCATCAGTGTATATGTCAAATAACAATTCAATATAATTACTAAAATAAACAAAAATAACATACGATGCATAAAGGTACAAGATTTTTATATTGTTAGAAAGTATAAATAATAACACAAGTTAATAGTCTCTTTTATGCACTAGATACATTTATATTCACTGTAAACATATGTTGGCAACTGTAATACTAATTTAAAAATATAATTAAACTAACCAATGTAGAATGCTCGTTATCCCCAGTGACTTGTTCATTTTGAATTCCAACTTCTTGCTGATCAACTCCAACAGCCTGTTCCACATTCTCTTTCGGCTAGTTTTAAAATAAACAACAACATAAACATAATAATACTAATTAATTTTCATTTGTATTATCAATTACAAAGTGATGTGGTAAAACATAAATTGAAGTTACCTTATAACTCCTCGTCCTGACTCTGTTTTTGCTTTTCTCAATTGTTCCAATTTTGGCAGTATTATCCTTGATGAAGATCCCCTATATGTGAAAAAACATTATATATGCATATAAATTAAAACATTAGTGATTTAAAAATCCTTATATTGTTCATTATATACACAGTAAATATGTTATTAATACCTGTTGTCCATCATCAATATTATCCTTTTCTTTTTCAACGCATGCCACATTCTCAAAGTCTTGTGTAAGTCCCAAGTCAAAGCTCGGTATATCCAAAGGAGCTTGTAGTTTGTTTGGAACAGATTCTGTATATCTATCAACCGACTCAAGAACGTCGTCTCTGTAGAAGAATGCGTCTTCTTCTAATGGTACATCAGGTGTGTTTCGAGCAGATCGTGGAGTGAGAAAATCTATCTTGATACCTAGTATCTTCTGAGCAGCAACCACACTGTCATTGAAGTCCTTCTTCTTCAACTCTGAAATTGGAGCATCCTCAATTTTTCTCTTCAGATTCTCTATCCTAACTGCAATATCCAATGTCTCTTTCATTATTATTTGTCCAAGTGTGCTAACTTCTTCCTCACATGTATTGGTGACTTCGCAATCAACACCTCCTTCAACACCTTCATTTGAAGGTATATCTATTGGAGACAACAATGATCCCCCCCCGAAATAACCATCCTCAAGCTCTCGTTTCTGTCATTCTCTTAGAGTTTGTGAATCCCAATTTGTGAACAACGGGAACAATCTACGTTCTGGTTTCCTATTGATCTCATACATGTCAACATAGAAAAGTTGTCCAAAATATGACATTAAAATTATGATACAGTTTAATAAAACACAATAAGATATATTAATAGTTTTATCAAATTATAAAAAATAAATTGCATTACCACTAGGAATAATGTAGGTCCTACAAACATTCGTGTCTTGTTTATTGCCCATGATCTTGTGTGATCCACAAGTGATTGAAGAATATACTTTGACCAATTCCACTGACCCAAACTGTGGATATCCTCGAGGCATCCAAGGATGTATGTATGAACACATCCGCTACATGTACTCTCCATCAACGAAAAAGTCAATGCAATCATGAAATGCCTTTTAAACCACGTCCCACCATCGATACTTTCTACCATTGTTGATGCTACGTAACGAATTTTTATTTCCTCCCTGCTACACTCTCCAAAGAATGTAGCCCATTGTTCAAAAAGGTTATTCGTTGCAGTACGTTGAAAAACATCAATATCTTTGCTTCCCCTTGGAAACCCAAAAACCCGTGTAACGTCATCTTCGGTTATTTTGACACTGCTTTCGTTCACCATTTGTAGTTCACTTTTTCGTGGATTGAAATGGTCTAAAACCCAATAACATAGATGTCCAGGCAGATCTCTTATTTTGAGATCAAGAATTCTGCCAAATCCATTTAACAAAGCATCCCTCATGCATCATTAAGTTCACCCGGACAACGTGTGAAAGTGGTTGGCATTGAGCGTGTCTTCAATCTTGGCGAGCCATCGTAATCTATTTCTTCATCTAAGGCGGTATTCTTAGACATCTTCCCACGTCACAACGCGTCGTCCTTTGGCATTGTAATAGATACAACTGGTCCTTTCTCAACAAAATCACCATCGCCAACGATTTTTTTTCCTCCACCTTTTTCAGATGATTCCTTTGACAATAATAATTGAGTATATCCTATTATGCCATAACACAAACTATAATTAAACACGTGCAACAAAATATAGTAAATCAATTGAAAATTAGTTATAAAATTGAATGTAAATTACCTGCTTCGATAATATCCTTTCCCTTTTCTTTACGGGTTAATTTTTTATGGTCTTAACCGGCAATACAGCATTTTCTGAACATTGATGTAATGATATTTATTTTGTAGGGAAAACTGATTTTGACCTTCTCCCGAGGACCTATCTTGGATGTTTAATTCACCATACATTGATTATATTCCTAGCATGCGTCTATATAATTAATTGCAACACGTAGGGGTTTTCTCGTGTTTACCTTTGAATCTGTCGGGGATGAACGGATCGAGACTCGTGCTTTGATCTTCTAGACTGTATCCCGGTTGCCCAATCTCCAATATCGAGTGAGGATAATCTATGGAGAATACTACAGAAAATCACCCTCAAACCCTCTATATTTTTCAAGAATTTCCTCCCAAGCTCACAATGGGATTCACGAAAATTTAGGTTAGATAATTGAGGATTAACCTAGACTTTATCTCTTACCTTATATTTATAATGCATTACCATAATCCCATAAGGAAAGGATCCATGCATATCCCATAAATATAATAATATCCTTATAGGATAAAGAGAATAAAATCATTACCATAGAGGGGTGTTGGGCGCCGATTTCCATCAGTAGTTACGGGCCTGGATGGGCCAGCCCAGAGATCAAATGCAAGGAATAAAGATGGGCCTCAAATAAATTAATTATCTTATGTTCAGCCCAGAACATAAATTAATTTATAAACATTCATTCATGCCACTAGAGGTAAATCTTGACTTACCCTTTATTACCGAAGTTGAGTCGGGCTTGCACTTAAACATTACGAATCCCGTATTTAAGATATCGCATGTCCATTAATTATTTAGAGCATTCGACTACTTAAAATAATTAATATCTTTAATTCCTTAAGTAGTACCACTCGACCTTATTATTGTACTTGAGCTAACTCAACTGCGGGGTTTAGTACAATAAACCTTTTGAGCTCCTTAAGGGGCGTCATCATCCTAAGCGGATACGGTGACTCGTCTGAGATAACTAGCATGACATACAAGCACCGCCACCACCCAAGATCACGGAGAATATTGGGTTAGAACATATAACCCTCACCCATAACAAGTCAAAGTGATGGTCGAGAACTCATACTCACCTAATACCTTATCGAGGTTTAGATCATCGTAAGTCACCGAGATCTAGGTTCTTCACGACGGTCAAATAGAAGAACTCATCTCTCGTGATCCTTCAATACGTCGAGATGTGTACAAAGCATAGACAAGCAACCAAGTCAAGTCACTTCTTATCTATACCGCAGCCTATACCGACAACTCGTCCTCAAGTTGTCTCGGTGTGAAACTTTTATATCTCATTAAGCTTGACCAATCATATGGACTTACGTGATCTTCTACACCTTTGTATGATCTAACTTATATATGAGATAAGGGGACACAGATATATGCAATCAAGTAATCAATTCAGATAGGAGATTGTAATAGTGGTAACAGGAAACATTGTATACAAGCTCAACCAAAATTGCTTTCAGTATACAAATCCAACAATCTCCCACTTATACTAAAGCAAACTTTTAGTATACAATGTGTCTCTCTACTAGCTATTACAAACAAAACCATCACTTTGCTTCTCCCACTTATACAAAAGTTTCCTTTCTAAGTGGGTGTCATCAAGCGCAATCAAGTCCTCGAACATGCACTTCGTAGACTTTTGCGGTAGCTCTTTGTGAATGGATCCGCTAGGTTATCCATCGTATCAATCTTTTCAATCGACGTCCCTCGTCTCAAGATTTCTCGTATGACATGGTACTTTCTCTATGTGTTTGGTCGCTTGTGGGTCCGTGGTTCCTGAGTTTGCCACTGCACTGAGTTATCACGATGAAACTATGATACTCTTGGGCAAACCGGTACCACACCTAGATCCATGAGGTAGTTCTTGAACCATCTGACCTCCTTAGCGACCTCAAGGCGGCTACATATTCGGCTTCCATGGTAGAGTCCGCAATGCATCATTGCTTTGCCTCCTTGATATCTGGCTCCACCTCCAAAGGTAAATACATAGCACGAGGTAGACTTTTTCTCATCACGGTCAACTTGGAAATCCGTGTGTGTAACCCAAAGGCATTAGACTATCTGTATGGTAAACTAGCCTATAATCTCGAGTCCTTTTCGGTACTTGAGTATATGCTTTCTTGCGATCCAATGAGCTTGTCCGAGGTTAGGCGATATCTAGCTACTATGCCTACCGCATAGCGACTATCGGGCCTCGTACATAGCATTGCGAACATGAGACTTCCTACGGTGAGCGTAAGGAACTTGTCTCATTCCTCTATCTCGCTGCGGTCATAGGTGGATCGCTTCTTAGATAAAGGAACGCCATGTGCGAAAGGTAGCAATCCTTTCTTGGCGGTGCGCATACTAAAACGAGTAATCACGGTATCAATGTAAGACGCGCTGAGATAAGCTCAACATTTTCTCTTGCGATCTCGGTAAACCTTGATCCCAAGAATGTACGCCGCATCTCCTAAGTCTTTCATTTGAAACCGATCGGATAACCAACTCTTTACGTCGATAACAACTTCACATTGTTGCCAACTAGAAGAATGTCATCTACGTAAAGTGCAAGAAATACCACATCACGTTGACATCTAAGCGATACACACAACTCTCGCTAGGCAAGCGGGTAAATCCATGGGACTTTATCACCTCGTCAGCGTAAGTTCCGGGATCGTGAGGCTTGCTTAAGCCCATAAATGGACTTCTTAAGCTTCCATACTAGATGCTCTTCACCCTTCACCACATAACCTTCGGGTTGTTGCATATAGATGTCTCTACCTTCCTCAAGGTAACCGTTTAGAAAAGCGGTTTTCACATCCATTTGACAAACCTCAAGGTTCAAGTGGGCTGCTATGGCCAGAAGAATTCTAATGGACTTGAGCATTGCTACATGCGAAAAGGTCTCATCGAAATCGATGCCCTCAATCTGAGTGTACCCTTTCGCCACAAGTCTGGCTTTAAAAGCCGAAACCTCTCCATCTGAATCTCTCTTCCTCTTGTATACCCACTTACTACCTATGGCTTCCTTGCCATCTGGTAGAGGTGTCTTTTTGTATACATCCTTAGCTGTTATGGGCTCGATTTCTAAGTCCATAGCGGTGTGCCATGATCTTGCATCAATGTCTTGTATTGCCTCGCTGTATGTCCATGGGTCGATTATTGCTTTTTCGTTTCCTGAGACTAAATCCAAAGATTCACCCACGAACATAAATCGCTCGGGTTGACGAACAACCCACCCACTACGACAGGCGCCTCGGCACAATGGCAACGGTGGGTGCGATAACTTGTGGTTCTCTATCTTGCACACTTTCTGGGTAGGTACCACATGCGGTCGATATCTCCGGTGGAACTCGACCCACTTCAATTTCTTGAAGTATCGGTGTCGATCCTCCCACTGAACCGACATCTCGTACCTTTGGTCTAATCGGTGGTGAAATCGATCATCTTCTAATTCTTGAAGAATGATTTCAACTTTGGACTTATGATTTTTATATAATCCTCTTCTAAGAATCGGGCATTAGTGCTAATAATGACCTTCGATCCTTAGGACTATAGAATAAACCACCTTTCGTCCCTCTAGGATAGCCGATAAACGACCTTGCGTCGGATCTAGCCTCCAACTTGTCGACCTTTTCGGACATGTCTTGGGCGCCCCATATCATATGTGGTTTAAACTAGGCTTACGCCCAAACCACAACTCGAAAGGGGTCTTTTCGGTGACTTGGATGGTACTAGATTTAGCAAGTATGCGCGTTTCTAAGGCATACCCCGAGCGAAATAAGCAATGTTGCATAACTCATCATTGATCTAACCATTTCCAAAAGAGTCCTATTTCTTGGCTCGACACACCATTTTTTGTGGTGTGCCCGGTGTTGTCTTGTTGGGAGGTAATCCCACACTTCACTAGATAGTCCATAAACTCGTTCTTGAGGTATTCGCCACCGCGATCGGACCATGATGACTTGATACTTTACCAAGCTTCGTCTCCACTTCCGCCTTAAACTCTTTGAATTTCTCAAAGCATTCGGACTTCGGTGAGCGGTATACATATCCGCACCTCGAGTAATCGTCGATGAAAGTGACAAAATACTCGTACCACGAGCTTGTGTGGACATCGGTCCACACAGTCGAATGGACTAACTCAACACTTCTTTGGCTCTATAACCCTTCGCTTTGAAGGGTCTAGTCGACATCTTACCTTCTATACGAGATTCGCGGATCGATAGCAGAGTGGCTGTTAGATTACCCAACGCTCCATTCTTAGCCAGTCTTTGGATCCTATTTAGATTGATGTGACCTAATCTAAGATGCCAGAGAAATGTGGTGTCGTCTTGCGAAGAAAACTTTCTCTTTTTAGGGTTTGTAGATGATGCAACATAGTTATAGGTATTATGTTTAGCAGAAATAGTATAAAGCGAATTATATAATGTGCCAACACAGATAACTTCGTCATTTCTTATGATAGAAACACCACTATCAAAAATAACGAATATCCATGAATAAACAATTTGAAGCAGAAACAAGGTTCATGAAAATCCGGCACATATAAAACATCTTTCAATACTAAAGCTGTTCTATCAAAACATAAAGTAACATCTCCGATCGCAACGGCCTCGACTTTCGCCACGTTGCCCATGGAATCGTTATCTCATGATAAACGCGCATTTACACGTATTTAGTTGATATTTGAAGATGAGTTTAGCTCGTTTAATGTGCGTTTATGTATCGATTCTTAATGTTTCATCTATTTCTAGAATCTTGCTCTTGGGTGTTCCTTTAACGTTTTGTAGGTTTATATATTGATAATCGAAGCAAGGAGCGCACGAGCCAAAACACACAATCTGGCGTGTTTCTAGCGACCAGCCTAGCGGTCGCTAGGTCGGCCGCTAGGAAACACGCGAGAACCCAGCATACGCGACCGCGAGAATGTGCCAGCGGCGAAGCCCGGTAGAAAGCCGGCTGGGCGATTTCTCGCGACCAAATCGAACTTCCTAGCGACCGCTGAGACACGGTCGCGAACCAACCAAGCGGGCGCAGAGGCGTCGCGGGCGCGAAAAGCAGCGAGGATTACCTCGCGACCTCACCTAGCGACGCGAAGGGTGGTCGCGAGGCGGCGCGGCGAAGGAAAATTAGGGTTTTGGGGTGTGCTATATATATGCAACACCCCACTCGCGCCTCCTAAGACCCGCACGCCCAGAGCTCGTTTTCTTAAGTTTTCCTCAGTTTTACATCTTTTAGTCTTTAGTTTTCATTCCCGTTTAGTTCTAGCTTTAATTTTCCATTATTCTTGTTTAGTTTATCCATCGGAACGTTTTGTCCGATCGTTTTCTTTTGTTTTCCGTTCGTTCGCTTGGGATTGGATTCAAGACCAACCATTGTTCATCCGACGCTTCCCTACGGGTTTTTTATATTTAAATTTCGTTTTTATGATTAATTCGTATTTCATTCCGTTTATTATGTCTGGCTAGTTTTCTATTCTAATCCTAGGGTTTGCATGATTCGATCCTATATGTTGTGAGTTCTGCTGTTGTTATTTACCTTCCAGGCATGATTCATGATTCATGGTACTTATTTATATGTGTTGATTTCTAATCAAGCTTGATGCATATCTAGTTGCCAGTTAATGACGTAACTGTATTAATTGTCAATCGATCTTGAATGCATGATCTGATTAAGCCTTGAGTCGTAATTGAGATAGGGCGATCGTAGGAAGCATATTCTTAGTGATCCTTTTGGGTTGCTTATTTTCCTCTAGAGGCGTAAGCGTGATAGGAAAATTAGTAATCAATCGCCGCAATTCGTAAATGGCGAAGTTGTTGGTTATATATGTGATCTTCCGTCTTATGCGGATTAAAGCGGTTAATAATAAGCGGGATAAACATCGTTGTGGATAGGATTGGTGCATCCCAGGGTTAGTCTTTCTTTATAATCATCCTTCGTGATTTTATCGCTTTATTTTATATTTACATTTGGTTACCTTTGCTTTGGATTAATTTCGAAGCCCTAAAACATCTCACCCTTATTACGTGCTTGGATAATGATGAATTGTCGTTGAATTAGCCACGTGTTTTCGGATTGCAATCTCGTGGATCGATACTTGCTTACCTATAATTACACCTTTTGCGTGTGAAAAGGGCGATCAAATTTTAGGCGCCGTTCGGGATTGTTAAGATCACATAGGAATAATTTGTGATTTGGATTTATTAATTCAAGTTATATATATATTATATTTATTTATTTTTGTCGGTCTAAATTCTCCGTTTCTCGGGTGGTTTATCGTCAAGATCTCGGGGACCTCACGAAATATTATTAGATCCGAGATCGAAAACTCTCAAAGGAGAAGAGGGCGAGAGAGAGGCGAGTGCAATGGCGACCAATCCATGAGCAGGGGCATTCATCCCGAGCAAGTAGCACGCATGCTAGGCGACTTTGCAGAGATCAGCGTCGGATAGCGAACATGGGAATCATTGTCCACGCTCCGGAGGAAGACCACGAACCACATGTACCGACATCCTACCGAGCGGTTCAAGGTGGCGGTTGGGGCCCGCACGTAGATGCAAATAATTTCGAGCTCAAGCCGTACGATTAGTATGGTCGAGGAGAGCGGTTTGGGGAGGAGTCACTGAAGACCGAATGCGCATCTCGAGACCTTCCTCGATATTTGTGACACCATCAAGCGAATGGGGTGCCACAAGACACGATTCGGATCGCATGTTCGGTTTCTCGGCTGTGACGGTGAAAGATTGGTTGAAGTTTGGACCGGTGGCATCGACACTGGGGAAACTTTGCGAAGTTTCTTTGAAATACTTTCCGCCGCGGAAGCTTGAAGATCATCGCGAAATCTCTCATTTTGCCAAAACCACGGCGAATCATTATTCGAGGCATGGGAGAGATTGAGAGGTCTATTGAGGCGATGTCCACAACATGGGTTCTCGAGGAGCAACAAATCACACAGTTCTACGGTGGTGACATGGCGGGCGAGGAGCATGGTAGATCGTCGGTGGGGGCTGCTTATTAAACCGACCGATCGGCGAGGCAAGCCGTATTGTAGAAGAGATGGCTGCCAACAGCTATCAATGGCCAGCGAGAAAACGCCATCATTCAAGCATTCTTTGTTGAGAGTGATTGAAATATGATGACCTCATGAAGAAGTTCACTCTTTTGAAGAGTCGATTGAAACGAGCGTTAGCCACATCAATCGGAGGTCATTCAAATTTCCAACAACCTTGTTGAGCTTCAATACTCGAATTCGATTCAAGAGCCGAGGAAGCCAAGCACTCGAAGACGTGATCTGCGATTGGTTGTAAGCAACCAACAATTGGCAACGAATCGAATTCGTTCATCGGCAACAAGGCGGAAGATAAATCACTTGGAGTCATTGTGGCGGCTATGGGAAACACATAAAGATGTTGGAAGCTCAAATCGGTCAAATTGCCGTAAAGTGAATGCCTACAAAAGGCGGGCCAATTTAAAGTGTCTGGTGAACCCGAAGAGTGATGCTTCGCCATTCGGGACGAGGTGGGCGAGCCTACCGAGCCCTACCCAGAAAGAAGAGCAGAGAACATTACGGCGTAGAAACTCGCGACCGAGGCCCACAAGCCCGACCATGACCATCCAAGCATCTGGCGCGGATTTGCTCGCGGCGACCTAACGCCCATAGCTCGCCGCGAACAAGGAGATCGGCGCCGGCATACTCCTCGCGACCATCCCGGTGATCGCGAGGTCGACCGCGAGCACCCGAGGCTAATCCTGCGCGTATATTCCTCGGTCCCGTTTCGAGTCGACTTGTCAAGTCGAAATATGACGAGGAATTTGCTCGTTTCAAAGAGGTATTTGAAAGTTGAGATAAATTTGCCTCTCTTTGAGCGTTGCGAAACATCTTAAGACTACATGAAATTCTTAAAAGAGCGCTTGCAAGTAAGAAGAAACTTGGGAAATTTGAGAAAATTTCCTATCAAAAGTCTTGATGCCGTCTTGCAAAAAAGCTCCCTTTGAAGCGAAGGATCGGCGGTTTCACGTTAGAGTGCGAGATCGCCGGCGAATTTTCAAATGTGTTATGCGACTTGGGCGAGCATCAATCGATGCCATTGAGCGTTTTCAACCGGCTACACCTAGGAAAAATGAAGCGGCGAAGATTTCGATGATGGTGACCGGTTGATCACGTATCAAAAGGTATCGTCGAAGATGTGTTGGTAAGAATTCGGGATTTTGTTTTCCTGCGACTTTGTTATTCTTGATATTCCGAATTCAAACAACAACCACTAATCCTTGGTAGACCTTTTCTATGGCGGTGCGTGCGTTGATTGATGTGCGGGAAGGAAACCTCACGTTTCGTGTTAACGATGAGGAGCTCAAAATTTCCATATCTGACGCCATCAAGCAACACGGCGTTGAAAGCGGAAGATTGTTGCTCGATCATGGCTGCTCTGCCGATCCGTCTCGCGTTTAGAGGATACTCGACCGATCGAAGAGGCGTGAGAAGGAAGAAGTGGACTCGGCATGGACCTCAGGTGTATCATTCAAGTTTGGGGGCCACTTCCATAGTCGATGGTGGTCATCCGTAAATCTGCGGTTTAGAAGGTTCCACAAGTCGAGAAAGATGTCTATTGCTACTAAAGCGCCGATTAGCGAGGTTAGTGATGGTCTAGCTAAAGGCGTTAAATAAAGCACTTGTTGGGAGGTAACCCAGCGTTTTCTTTATTTTGTTCTCGTGTTTTATTTTTCGTTTGTGTTGTTCTTTTGTCGTGTTTACATTTTTCGTTTCGTTTTCGTATACGTCGATCAGCGAGTTAAGTGAAGTGTGTTAATCCATGTGGCAATGACGATTGAAAATTTTTGTGAAATTTAATGATAGTGCACATGATATGTTAGAAAATGACGCATGAATGACGTGAGATGGCTTAGGCTTATTGTTTTCACCATTTGCTTAATCAAGTGAGACTTGAGCTTCCTTTGTATAAACATCTTGATCTGATTTCTTTTAATTGTGTGATATCATACATGTGATTATCTTCTAGAACTTGCCGTGTTTACGTAGCCGAGATTGCGATATGTGTTTGAATTTGGAAAGGATAAAAGGCCGTCTTTGTTAACCACATATTCACCCAAACACTAACCCGATGTTATATACCATTTGTTGCCTTCTTTGAGCCTTTATTAGACTTTTCTTTCGATTAACCGGATGATAGGAGGTGAGGATGGATATGGGAATCAAAGGGTGAAATTTTGATGTAAGTTATGACGAGAAAAGTTTATTTTAGAAAAATACATACGTGGTGAAGAATAGTACCTTTGTTGTAAAGTTAAACCCTATAAGCTCTAGAAAAGAAAGAAAAAGAAAAATGTTAAGTTCATTATGAGTGTTGAGCATAAAGGGTTTTTAATCAAAGTATAGGTACCTTATGAGGCATAAAGCGTCAATTTAGCACGTTGGGAAAGAAAGGAAAATGGACAAAGTCCATATGTGTGAAATATATAAATGGTGGTGCTTGGGTTTACTTGAGTCACTTAGCCATATATTATCCTACCTTAACCAATGTGCCTACATTATAACCTATCAAAAGACCTCTTTGATCCTTATTTGAACACATTTGTGCGGTGGAGATGTTAGAAAGCGGCAAGCCTATGGTAAGATGTTGCATTGCATTGATACGTGAGTGTATACCGTCCTTAATTTCTTTATGAGTTTGAGTGTATTCTATATATTTTACGCACATGCCTTTGTGAGGTTGAAATAAATGAGTTCTTGCCCTCGATGGTTGTTTGTGTTGAGTTGGCTAACGTCGTCATGTGCGCTAATGTTTTTGGCGTTTATATTTTTCGAGGCCTAGAATGATTATCCTCTTTGCTCGCTCGTTGATCTTCGTTTGTCTTTTGTTACATTTTTGTTTGAGGACAAACAATGCTTTAACTTTGGGGGTTTGATAAGCGCATTTTACGTATTTAGTTGATATTTGAAGATGAGTTTAGCTCGTTTAATGTGCGTTTATGTATCGATTCTTAATGTTTCATCTATTTCTAGAAGATCTTGCTCTTGGGTGTTCCTTTAACGTTTTGTAGGTTTATATATTGATAATCGAAGCAAGGAGCGCGACGAGCCAAACACACTGTCTGGCGTGTTTCTAGCGACCGACTAGCGGTCGCTGGGTCGGCCTAGGAAACACGCGAGAACCCAGCATACCGCGACCGCGAGAATGTGCCCATGGCGAAGCCCAGCGAGAAAGCCGCTGGGCGATTTCGCGACCGTCGAACTTCCTAGCGACCGCTAGACACGGTCGCGAACCAATAGCGGGCGCAGAGGCGATCGCGGGCGAGAAGGCAGCGAGGATTACCTCGCGACCTCACCTAGCGACCATGAAGGGTGGTCATGAGAGCAGTGTGACGAAGGAAAATTAGGGTTTTGGGGTGTGCCTATATATATGGCAACACCCCACTCGCGCCTCCTAAGACCCCAGACGCCCCAGAGCTCGTTTTTCTTAAGTTTTCCTCAGTTTTACATCTTTTAGTCTTTAGTTTTCATTCCCGTTTAGTTCTAGCTTTAATTTTCCGTTATTCTTGTTTAGTTTATCGATCGGAACGTTTTGTCCGATCGTTTTCTTTGTTTTCCGTTCGTTCGCTTGGGATTGGATTGAAGACCAACCATTGTTCATCCACGCCTTCCCTACGGGTTTTATATTTAAATTTCGTTTTATGATTAATTAGTATTTCATTCCGTTTATTATGTACGGCTAGTTTTCTATTCTAATCCTAGGGTTTGCATGATTCGATCCTATATGTTGTGAGTTCTGCTGTTGTTATTTACCTTCCAGGCATGATTCATGATTCATGGTACTTATTTATATGTGTTGATTTCTAATCAAGCTTGATGCATATCTAGTTGCCAGTTAATGACGTAACTGTATTAATTGTCAATCGATCTTGAATGCATGATACGATTAAGCCTTGAGTCGTAATTGAGATAGGACAGTCGTAGGAAGCATATTCTTAGTGATCCTTTTGGAGTTGCTTATTTTCCTCTAGAGACGTAACTGTGATAGGGAAAATTAGTAATCAACTGCCATAATTATCGAATGGCGAAGTTGTTGGTTATATATGTGATCTTAGTCTTATGCGGATTAAAGCGGTTAATAATAAGCAGGATAAACATCGTTGTGGATAGGATTGGTGCATCCCTAGGGTTAGTCTTTCTTTATAATCATCCTTCGTGATTTTATCGCTTTATTTTATATTTCTGTTTGGTTACCTTTGCTTTGGATTAATTTCCGAAGCCCTAAAACATCTCACCCTTATTCTGTGCTTGGATAATGATGAATTGTCGTTGAATTAGCCACGTGTTTCGGATTGCAATCTCGTGGATCGATGCTTCGCTTACCTATAATTACACCTTTTGCGTGTGAAAAGGCGATCATCTCGCCATCATCTGACTCCCTTGTCGCGAGGAACCCCTGCAGTGTAACAAACATGATCGATCGCACCGTGTCACTACCCATGAATGAGTAGAACAAGTCGCTAAACATGTTTCGTTACTACGACAAATGGCGTACCTTGAGCCTTGAGCATAGGGCACTTGGCTTCCAATGCCCGTCTTGCCGTACTTGAAGCACTTGCCCTCTCCTTTGGCTTCTTTAAGCCTCCGGTGGCGAGCATGTTCTTGCTCCATTACTCCCACTATTTTCTTGCCTCTACCACCTTTGGTGCCCTTTTCTTTTCCATTTTGCAACGGAAAATTTGGGCCCTAGATGTGTTAGCAAGAGCTTGTGCTCCTTACCCATAACTCCTTCCGCGCCACAAGATCATTAAGCAAGCTGACTAAGTGTAAACTCGGTCTTGCTCATGATCGCATTCATGAAAATTCTCAAAAGACTTGGGCGGTGTATTGATGATGATATCGACCTTGGCTTCGCCGTCAATACCTCCTCCCAACTGATCAAGACTATCCATGAGATGAGTCGTGGGAGACATGTTCATGGACGAACTACCTTCTTCCATCTTACACGCCAAGATTTCTCTCATTTGTGGAAGCGGATTGTCGATCCGATTGCCCAAACTTACTCTCGATACTTGACCATATTTCAATCGCTTCTACCATCGGTGATGTTGCGGTTTGCAAGCCTTTGGACATAGTAGTCATCATATAGCATTTGGCCATATTGTTTGACTTATGCCAAATTACTTGACTCTCGCTTGCTCATTAGTCGATCGTCGATAAGGGCATCGGGTTTAGGAGTAGTGAGAACAAACATGTGTTCTTCAGCGATAAGAACATATTCCATGTTTCGTTTCCACTCGATAAAATTCGGACGGATAAGAGATTTTGTGCGAGCATATTGATAATCGATTGTAAGAGACATATCCGAAAGATAATGTAAACATATAAACTACGATCGCACATAATTCGTAACAATAATATTGTAACCTTTTGATAAAACAATATTAATTGAAACCTCCAATCGTGAGGAATTCCACATACAAGCCACGCGTGTGGGCGTTTGCATATGAACCCTCGACGGACTAAAATATACCTTTTAGTCATTTAATTTCAATCCATGTCGACTTATCCTTATGACAAATGAAATTAATGATTGGACCTTACTAGACCACATCACTATCACAAGAAGAGACTTCGTGGGAAGTTGTACTCGAGGTGATGTCTAAGCAATGACCACAATTTTAACGAGAAAATGAATTCTTAGAATTGGCATACTCTCTAGGACCATACCGCCCAATCCAATTCCTTTGTTATCTCATTTTAAAACTATCTCTAGAGAACTTATGAAAATCGCACATGCAAGCCACGCGTGTGGGCGTTTACATGAAACTCCCACTTCTCAATAGATTTAAAATGTTTTATTTAGAAATATCATCTAACAAACTTATGATAAGCAGTGCAAGCAAGCCCGCGTGTGGGCGTTTACTCGCGGTCGTCTCACTTTGTTTAGAGATCAAAAGTTGAGGTCTTGACATTTTAATTTTAAAATTAATATGTCGGGTTTCTTCTTAGTCTTTTTGTTCAAAAGGTTTGTCCATGCGAGATCACGTAATCTAGCATGCTTTTCTATAGAACTCAACATGTAAAACATGCTCATGAAATTCTAAAATATGCTTGAAACGCGATAAACCTAGCATGCTTACTATGCGCGATCCAATCACGAAAACATATAATATGTTTGTCTACGTAATTTAAACATACATAGCATGCTTCTGCATAATTTAAACATCCACGACATGCTATGAACGATTAAAATAAAATAAAACGTTCATCGTGGCCCACTCGTGGAACCTGCACTTTCTTGCCTAATCTATTACATAGAATTGCAAAGTACAGATCTTCATAAACTTTGAAAAACGGGCCTCGCGTGCAGGCACGGACGGATTCGGGCCAAAAATCAGGTTTGAGCGAAAAATCAGGTGCAGGTCGGTTTGGGCGGGTTGGCCCAAAATGGGCTGGGCAGCGCTAGGAGCACGGCCATGCGCACGCTTGACCTGCCTTGCCGCCGCACTCGCGCCACAGCCTCGCGGGCTGCCTCGCGATCGCAAAAACGACCGTGACCCGTCGGCTGCAGCGTGCGTGGCCATCTTCGCGCTTCGCGCCCGCGCGCCCGCTCGGCGTGCTGCCTCGTGATCGACCTCACGACCGTGAGCCCTTCATGGCTGCCGGGATCTCGCGCGACAAGCGCGTGCCCGTCGCCCGTGCGTGCATGAAGCACGGGATCTCGCGCGATAAGCGTCGCCTCGTCGCCCGCGCGCCGCGCGTTGTGCGTGCCGCCTAACGAAACGCGGCGGCCGCGACTGCGACGCAGCGCCGCCGGCGCGCACCGGCGCCGGCGGTGCCGAGGCCTCGCGGCCTTGACCGCGCCCGGTGCCAAGCCATGCCGCCCGCGTCGCCCTTGCCCGCCGCCGCCGGCGCGTGTTTGCGGCACCGTCGCGCGTAAGCGCGCCGCCCGCACGCCGTCGACCTCTGCCGATGAACTCTCGTCGTCTCGTTCTTCGTTCTTTCTTCCCGTTCTTCTTTACGGATAAGATTTACGGGAAAAATCTAATCTAACCACGATTTTCTCGTGGTGAAAAACAAAATCCGACAAAAATTAAAGCGAGCCACGATGAGCAGCGGATCCAACAATTAATATATATTGCGCGTAATAATCAAGCGTGAATTAATCCAGCAGAGCGAGATAATTATCCCGAGCTCGATACCAAGTGTAGGAAAAGCGGTTTTGACCTCTCCGAGGACCTATCTTGGATGTTTAATTCACCATACATTGATTATATTCTAGCATGCGTCTATATAATTAATTGCAACACGTAGGGTTTTCTCGTGTTTACCTTTGAATCATCGGGGATGAGCGGATCGAGACTCGTGCTTTGATCTTACGGGTCGTATCACTGGTTGCCCGATCTCAATATCGAGTGAGGATAATCTATGGAGAATACTACAGAAAATCACCCTCAAACCCTCTATATTTTTCGAGAATTTCCTCCCAAGCTCACAATGGGATTCACGAAAATTTAGGTTAGATAATTGAGGATTAACCTAGACTTTATCTCTTACCTTATATTTATAATGCATTACCATAATCCCATAAGGAAAGGATCCATGCATATCCCATAAATATAATAATATCCTTATAGGATAAAGAGAATAAAATCATTACCATAGAGGGTGTTGGCGCGATTTCCATCGATGATTCACGAACTGGATGGGCGACCGAGGATCAAATGCAAGGAATAAAGATGGGCCTCAAATAAATTAATTATCTTATGTTCACCCGAACATAAATTAATTTATAAACATTCATTCATGCCACTAGAGAATAAATGCCGACTTACCCTTTATTATCGAAGTTGAGTCGGGCTTGCACTTAGACATTACGAATCCCGTATTTAAGATATCGCGCGTCCATTAATTATTTAGAGCATTACATTGCTTAAAATAATTAATATCTTTAATTCATAAGTAGTACCACTCGACCTTATTATTGTACTTGAGCTAACTCAACTGCGGGGTTTAGTACAATAAACCTTTTGAGCTCCTTAAGGGGCGTCATCATCCTAGCGGATCGGTGACTCGTCTGAGATAACTAGCATGACATACAACACCGCCACCACCCAAGATGCGGAGAATATTGGGTTAGAACATATAACCTCACCCATAACAAGTCAAAGTGATGGTCGAACTCATACTCACCTAATACCTTATCGAGGTTTAGATCATCGTAAGTCGTCGAGATCTAGGTTCTTCACGACGGTCGGATAGAAGAACTCATCTCACCGTGATTCTTCAATACGTCGAGGCGTGCCGGCATGAACAAGCAACCAAGTCAAGTCACTTCTTATCTATCATGACTATACCGACAACTCGTCGTCAAGTTGTCTCGGTGTGAAACTTTTTATATCTCATTAAGCTTGACCAATCATACGGACTTCTTTGATCTTCTACACCTTGTATGATCTAACATATATGAGATAAAGGGACACGGATATATGCAATCAAGTAATCAATTCAGATAGGAGATTGTAATAGTGGTAACAGGAAACATTGTATACAAGCTCAACCAAAACTGCTTTCAGTAAATAAATCCAACATATTTAGTAAATCAAATTTTATCATATCACAAGAATATATAAACATGTGCACAAATATATTTTAAATAATTTGATTATGATATATATTGACAAATGAAATTACCTTCTGGGACGACATCCTTCCCCTTGTTAGTACGCGTTATTTTTTTCCTTTTAATGACGGGCATCAAAGCAGTTTCCTCCTCTAAAAATATTTTATTTACGAGTTATGATTAGTTGTACAAGTATGCATTAATAAATAATGTCATAATCAAAAATAAAATGTATTGAACATGAATGATATTATAGATTTATTGCATGCACAATATACTATTGATTATATATTCTGAATGAAATACCTGTCATTTCAGTTGTTATATTATTATTCATTGTTTCTTCTACTGGTTCATGTCTGATTTGCTCGTTCATGTCATGTTGTTCTGCAATTCATCAGTTAATCAATATTTCATTTCACAGTGGGAGATATATATTAGTTATCAATTACAAAAATTTATGCATTAACATTTAATACAAAGCAGTCATACAAATAACATACCTTGCAATCCAGATTTTTTTACAAGTCCCCGTTTTTTTGAGCTTGGTTTTACTTTTGGAATATCTGTAAAACAATATACAAATATTAATACCTTAATAAATAAATAATTTTACAGTGGAAGACACTTACGAGATTTTGATACAATGGTTTTTTTTTATTTTCCAGACTCCATTGCAAACTGAAACATTGTAGATTTTGATTAGTATAAGTAAATTGTTTTAACATAAGATAAATCCATAAAAAAAATTATGTATTATGCATAAATTAAAATCAAACCTTCAAAATTGTACAGTTTCATCTTATGTTCAGAATTCATATAATATATCAACAATAATGTTTACTTTGATTAACTAATCACAAACTATGCATATGAGAGTATTATATATGCATAAAATATATAAATCTGTATAATATGCACATATATTGTTATCGTATACATAATTACTAATAAATTATGCATATATCAACAAATACGGTGCATAACATACGCTATCAGGTATAATTATGAATTGATTTACATGTATATGCACAGATGATGATAACAGATATATATATATACACTTTTGTTATACAGCCATTTGGATGTGCATAACATCATTAGAGTTTTATTCCATAAACAAAAGCAATAATTATATAAGCAAATGGGTGGTCCACCGAAATAATAGAAAACCTATAAATCGTCAAACAATGTTCCAGATCTGGTATTATACATGAATTTTATCCACTTCAGGTAAAAGAAGGTACCACTTGCAAAAATATATATAACATTGTTTGTCAAAAACATATATGTACTTCACGGATATCAAACCAACGGATATATAAACGCAATAAACAAAGATGTAAAACACAAGTTTTTCTTATTCTCACGGATACCAAAACCCCCGAATATTTTGGTAGAAACTATGCCAAAACACTAACATTCGGTAGAAGGATGATAAAGAAAAAAAACGAAGAAATATTAAAAAAAATAAGATTACAGAAACTAGGGTTCATAAGTACGGAAAAATTTTCTTACGAGATCGAAACGGTGCAGACGCTGTTGATTTTTGTTGCTATTGCAAAATTCTCTGAATAAACTATTCAAATCTTCAATACGTATGAATCTGTATGATTATCTTGAAGAAGATTGTAAATACTGCATTTACGACGGTAATTAAGGGTGGGGGGTGGTTACCGAAGAGGTGGGTGAGTGTAATTTTACATTTGCACCCTTCATTCATTTCAGATGTTGACACGTGGTTTCCCATAGTGGATCTGCGTTTTTTACTAGATTAAATGTTGATGGTTGGATCATGTATAATCAATGGTGCATATTGGTTCTCATTTCTCACTAAGGGGTTGGTTCTCACATTAATCAACCCCTATATATATATACAGGGAAGAGTTCAAATAAAAACCTATTTTTTTCGTAAAAACCTAAAAATCAATGCACTTTATTTACGAAATTAATGCACTTTATGTATAAAGTTAATGCACTACGAAATATTAATGAATAGTGTTGTCTTTTATCAGAACTCAATGGTGCATTAGTTTTACACATAAAATGCATTAGCTTTATACGTAAAGTGCATTGGTTTTTAGGTTTTTACGAAAAAATAGATTTTTATTATATAACTCGACCCTATATATACATATACATATAACTAGATATTTCTAATATAATAAATTTATTTTAGATAATAAGTAGTTAAAAATAGATAAGAAAAAGAATAACTTAAATAGAATTAATGTTATTGATGGAATATAAAAATAATGAAAATATATTAAATTATGGATTATTTAAGTGAATGGGAAGAATATTATATTAAAAGATTGAATCCGCCTAGTCTTCAAACCGAAAGGAGGAAGTAACTTTCCTGACTAATTCTTCAGGTTACACTCTCTCACACACGCAAACACTGATAAACCCTTCTTCCTCTCTCTCTAGGGTTTTACGTCCCTCGGTGAACTGAGCTGAGTGTCAGTGTCAGCAAAATATCAGTACAGCCAATCTCAAAGGTATAATTCTTTTCTGTTTTGCTAATTCATGCAAAACCGTCACAGATAGTATATTGTATATTTTCTCTGTCCATTGCTCCAAAATTAATATTTTTTCTTTTCCCTCTATGTGTAAATATGATTCTGTTTTTGTGTTCTTGGTTTTATGATTTAAGAGTATATACATGTACCGGTTAGAAATTATCATTGAAAAAAATAATCTAAAATATATGTGTTTTTGGCGTGTGCTCGTCCTTGATGGTGCTGTCTGATATCATTATTAAGTTTCATTTGTGTTCTGCTATAATATGCTAGAAATCTGAAACTAAGTCAAACAACTAGGAAAATAAATCCATGTTGTATGCTGGTTAAGGGAGAGCAAAGAAAAGTTAATAGGAAGAAGAAAGCTTTATTACCCACCAATATAAACAAGAATATTCATCCAAGCTGCAGGAGTAATTGATAGATGTGAATATGTGATCGATAATGGTTAATCTTTTGGAAATTTCATTTGTTGTGATTTTGGATTCCTTTGCGTCAAAAGAACTTTGATCAATGGTTTGGTGTTTATAGGAAGAATGTTGAAAATCGCGCATATATATATAATATTATATGTGGTCAAGTTTCGAAGCTACTTTGACCAAGATTTTGAGTGGCGTAACGTTTAATTTTGTGAAATTAAGCGGCATAGGATCGATCTACGTTCGAGTAGATGATCGTGGTGTATTCACATTCTCAAATCCGATTTCCGGTGAGTGAGAAATAATGGATCAAAGTTGGTCACTTAAACATGGGTTATGTGATTAATGGGATAAGCATGGATTAATTAATCCTTATCCCACATTGATTAATGTACCTTCATTAATTGTCTATATAAGTGGGTCATTGAACACTTAGTATAATTATGTGCACAAGTGATGGGTGGAAAGCCCTTGCGCTACTGTGCCATGCCGCCGCCGGCCCGGTGCCGGCGCGCGCCGCGCCGCGCCCGCGCCCGTGCCGTGCCCGTGCCGGCTCGGCTCGGTTCCGTGGTCCGTGGTCCGTGGATCTTGGATCTTGGCAATTGGTCTTTGGGTGGGGGCATTCTTTGGGCTGTTGGTGGGCTTGCCCGTGGGCACGGTTCGTGGCCCATTGTCCTTATATTTTGGATCAACGTTTGATCGAGCCCAAAGATGAAGTTGGTCCGAGGCCCATTCGTGTAGCCCAATCCGTTGGGCTGCTGTGCGATGGAGTTGGTCCGAGGCCCAACTCGTGTGGCCCAATCCGTTGGGTCTGGCTGCGCTTGAAGAGGCGTCCGGATCGTCCAATGAACACGGGCGCACGCGTTGTCCAGATTCGTCGTAACCGTCGGTAACGCCCGACATGATGGCTCTGCGGAAGCGTGCCACGTTGTCTCCGAAACCGCCGCGCACTCGATAGGGGACATAACTCCGTAACACCCGACATCAATGCGGTGTTGACTCAAAGATGCTCCCCGTGGGGACGGCGCCTATAAATAGGACATGTCTCCCGGCATAAGCTACCTCGCAAAAGCATTCCGGCATACCTAGAGCACTCCCACGCATACATATTTTCGTGTCAAGCTCGTCCCGCCTCCGTCGATTCGCCGGAGCTCGTTGGTCTGCGGTCTTGCCACCTACGAGATTGCCGTTTCATCTTTGGGGACGATACGCCGGAACCGAGAGCACTACGGGCGTATCTCGTCTTGCTGAAAGAGGCCTCCTCGACTCGGCATCATTTACGGTTTTTGTTTCGATTGTATTTTACATTTTCAAATTCATTGTTAGTTTTGATCTCCTACGCTACATTTCACGTTGTAATCGCCGGCAAATCTTGTCTCGTTACGTACACCTTTTCCAACAATCGCAAGACGAGATATTACTTGCCACGAAGGAGTCAGACTTAAAATTGACTTAAAACTTTCGAAACCTAAACCTTTGCTTGGAGATGTCGACTGTTCCTGCCACCGACTCTGCCTCCTTGTGCATGCTGCTGCCGCTTCCGCTGCCTACCTACGCCGCCAATGCAGCACAATGGCTTCGGTCATGTTTGGTTCGATGCCTTCGGGGTCAACCATGGGACCCTTTGGGTCGACTGTTGGTTCCACTTTTAGTGGTTCAACAATTGGTTCCACTTTTAGTGGTTCCTTTGGTTCGACGACTGCACTTTTCGATTGGGTCGTTGTTGGATCCATAGGATCTAACACCGTGGTTCTCATTCGAGTTCCATGTTTCACACACTTGAGTGGTGCTGGTGGATCGATCATGGATCGATCTCGGCGCTTTATTCATACCGCAAGGATGATGCCGCCGCGAGAAGCCGCCAAGTTTGGAGGATCCGACTTCAAGAGATGGCAGCAAAGATCTTTGTTCTACCACGACGTTGGGCTTCGCCAACTTCTTGGTGGAAGATGAGCCCGCCGTTCCGGGGGCTGAAGTGACGGACTTTCACGTCCGAGCAGCATATGACAACTGGCGCACTGGCGACTACCTTTGTAAAAATTTTATACTTGGTAGTTTAGAAGATAGCTTGTATAGTGTTTATCTTTGTTGTAACGACATCCAAAAGTATGTGGGATCGCTAGAAAAGTACCGTAGTGATGATGCAGGTACTAAAAAGTTTATTGTAGCCAAATATTTGGACTACAAGATGGTCGATTCCCGACCGATCATGGACCAAGTGCAAGAGTTTCAACTCATTGTGCACGAGGTTCAAGCCGAAGAACCACCTTTGTTTGAGACGGCTTTGTCGTCGCTACGATGATTGAGAAGCTACCGGGGTGGAGAGACTTGAGGTCTACCTTAAGCACAAGCGAAAGGATATGACACTTGAAGACTTGATCGTCGGACGCGCGATCGAGTCGGCGTGAAGAAGCTAGAACTAAAGGGAAGGCTTGATCGATGCTAGAGCCAACCTGTTGGAGAGGTGGTCCTCCAACAAGCGTGTTCGTCCCAATGTCGAAGATAAAGGCAAAGGAAGGTGGTTTCCGTAAGTTTGACGAGGGATGTTACAATTGTGGCAAGCATGGCCACACGAGTGAGGCTAGTCGACTAAGAAGAAGAAGGCTAAGCAAGTTACCAACGTTGTCGAGAAGGACTTGACAAATGGGACAAGGATGACTTGGCTGCTTGTGGTGACCGAAGAAGTCGATCACGTCGAGAATCAAGGTGGATGGTTCATCGACCTTGGCGCAAGCTCCGCGCATGCGTATGCGCCGAAAAGATGCGTTTCTCCACCTACAAGCTTTGTTGAGGAGGAAGCTCAACATGGGGAACCAAGCTTCGTCGAGGTTGCGGAGTTGGTGATGTGGTGCTCAAGATGACGTCCGCATTGAGATCACATTGAAGGATGTCTTGCATGTCCCGGACATTCGCAAGAACTTAGTGTCGGGCTCTATTCTAGTTAATAAAGGTTTTAGACTAGTTTTGAGTCGGACAAGTTTGTCTTGACTAAGTTTGGAAAGTTTCTTGGTAGAGGTTATCTCACCGGGGTCTTTTCAAACTAAATGTAATGGTTTGTCTTGCGTGTACCCAAAATTATGATGAATGAAAAAGCATCTACTTCTCTTACTTGACCGAGTGCTCGATTTATGGCATTGTAGATTAGGACATGTTAATCTAAATGCAATAAAAGATTAGTAAATTTAGATTTACTAAAGTTAAATGAAGTTAATACACAAGCGAAATGTGAGGTTTGTGTGGAAGCTAAAATAGCTAAGTTACCGTTTCATTCGGTGAGCAGACACTAAGCCTCTAGAACTTATTCACACCGATGTGTGTGATTTAAAGTTTGTACAAACTAGAGGTGGTAAAAAGTACTTCATCACGTTTATTGATGATTGTACAAGATATTGTTATCTTTACCTTCTAAGAAGTAAAGGCGAGGCTATGAAGCTTTTAAAACTTCAAGAACGAGCCGAGAATCAATTAATTGTCGAATTAAGGCTGTTCAAGTGATAGAGGGGAGAATATGTAGCTCGTTTGAGGCATTATCAACGAAAGTGGTATAATACACCAAACGACGACTCATATTCACCTCGATCTAATGGCGTTCTTGAACGTAAAATCGAACATAAGGAGATGATGAATGCTTTGTTGATTAGTTGAGGTTGCCCAGAACTTGTGGGGGAAGTTTTGACGACCGACTACATCTTGAACAAGATTCCACTCAAAGGTAAGGATGTCACTCCTTACGAGTTGTGGAAAGGAAGAAAGCCATCGTCAAATATCTCAAAGTGTGGGGTGTTTGGCGAAGGTTGAGGTGCCTCTTCCAAAACAAGTTACAATTGGACCTAAAACGATCGATTGTATCTTTATTGGGTATGCTGCTTGAGCAGTGGCGCTATCGTTTCGATCCACGGTCGAGGTGCAGGATATGACGTGGGGACGACGATTGAGTCGAGGAATGCTATATTCTTTGAAAGTGTTTATCCACAGCAAAGATAAGGATAAAAGTGAAGCCAATTCTAGCAATAGAACGATGGTGAAGCTTGAGTTCTAAACCTTTGGAGGAAGAACCGATATCGCATAGCGATCGAGGTGCGATCCGGAGAGGTCGGAACGAGGCGTGGCAATAGAGTCGAGCGCCAAAGGACTTTGGTCCCGACTATATTGCGTTCATGTTGGATGAAGAACCAACTTCAATCAAAGTAGCCTATGCTCGGCCGACGGGATGCTCGCAAGAGGCATTCAAAGTGAGATTGATTCCATTTTGCAAAACCACACTTGGGTCTTTGGTTGATTTGCGGAAGGTTGTAAGCCCTTAGGATGCAAGTGGATCCTTAAAAGGAAGTACAAGGCGGATGGATCAATTGAAAAGTATAAAGCCCGTTTGGTTGTCGAAGGGTTTAAACAAAGAGAGAGTACGATTTCTTGATACCTATTCACCGTGACGAGGATTACGTCTATTAGGGTGCTTCGCAATTGCTGCTTTGCACAATCTTGAGATTCATCAAATGGACGTTAAGGCGCATTTTGAATGGTGACCTCGAGGATGAGGTATATATAGAGCAACCAGAAGGGTTTGTAGTACACAGTCGAGAGGCAAGGTATGCAAACTCGTGAAGTCTCTATATGGTTTGAAACAAGCGCCGTTGCAATGGCACTTGAAATTTGACAATGTAATGTTGGCAAATGGTTTCAAAATCAACGAGTGTGACAAATGTGTCTACGTTAAGAACACCGATAATGGTTATGTTATAGTGTGTGCGTATGTAGATGACATGTTGATCATGGGTAGCAATACTCAGTCATTAATGACACAAAGCGCATGTTAAATAGAAATTTTGACATGAAGGACATGGGTTTAGTGATGTGATTCTTGGAATCAAGATTCTAAGAAGATCGACGAATTGTCTTGACACAATCTCACCACGTTGAGAAAGTGCTTAAGAAATTCAACGCGTTTGATAGTTTGCTGCTAAGACCCATTAGAGCTCAATGTTCACTTGAGTAAGAACAGGGGTGAACTGTTGGGCAAGAAGACTATGCTAAGGTCATCGGGTGTTTGATGTATCTTACAAATTGCACCCGACCCGACATAGCTTCTTAGTGAACAAATTGAGTCGTTACACGAGCAATCCAAGCAAGGAGCATTGGAAGGCTTTAGTGAGAGTTTTGAGGTACTTGAAGTATACTCAAAATCATGGGCTGCATTCACGAGATATCCCCGTACTTGAAATGCTGTGATGCCAATTGGATATCGACACGAAAGATTCACTTTCTACAAGTGAGTGCGTGTTCACGATTGGGAGTCTTGTTTCTTGGAGATCCACGAAACAGACGTGTATAGCCCGATCCACCATGGAATCGAATTCATAGCTTTGGATAAAGGCGGTGAGGAAGCCAGTGGCTCAGTAATTTTGGAAGATATTCCATGTTGGTCTAAACCCGTGCCACCGGTGATGATTCAACGTGATAGCCAAGCCACTATTGGAAGGGCGAAAAGTGGTTTGTATAATGGTAAGTCTCGACATATCGTCGGCGACATAATACCGTGAGGCATTTGATCTCAGTGGGGTTATATCAATTGACTATGTCAAGTCGATAGATAATCTGGCGGATCCGTTAACCAAAGGGTTGAACCGGGATCAAATGATCAAGTTCTTAGAGGAATGGGACTAAAATCCACATCTTAAGAACAATCATAGTGGTAACCCAACCATGATATTTGGAGATCCCAAGAACTTGGTTCAATGGGAGAACTAAGCTATATGAGTTCGTGTATAAACACTCGAGTTAGTCTGTTCCTAGAAAGCAAGCGAGTGTTGAAAAACTTGCCTAGTGGTGAGGTTGAGTCGTTGACTCTCAATGATTCCTAAGATACCTCGGGAGGTTGAGTATGGCAAGATACTCGGTAAAGAATCACCTATTTAAGTGCGGTGGGGCGCTTCAAACAAAACACTTATGAATCCAAAGTGGATGTCCATGGCCAAAATGGAATCAAACGTGAGAACGGATGAGGTTGAGGTGTTAAAGTGTTAATACCATTGTTTCGATTACATTTGTGGGGAATAGTTCAGGCATCGTGTCCACTAATCCGCCTGTACTCGATGGTACTAACTATGGAAGGTTGAGGCCATAAACCACTGTCCAAATATTTTAACATCTCTTGAGGATCGAGGCGTATGCGATCATGCATATGGCTATTTCCACTCATGTGGGGATTGTTGAAAATCGCGTGCATATATATATAATATTATATATGTGGTCGAGTTTCGAGAAGCTACTTTGACCAAGATTTTGAGTGACGTAACGTTTAATTTTGTGAAATTAAGCGGCATAGGATCGATCTACGTTCGAGTAGATGATCGTGGTGTATTCACATTCTCAAATCCGATTTCCGGTGGTGAGAAATAATGGATCAAAGTTGGTCACTTAAACATGGAGTTATGTGATTAATGGGATAAGCATGGATTAATTAATCCTTATCCCACATTGATTAATGTACCTTCATTAATTGTCTATATAAGTGGGTCATTGAACACTTAGTATAATTATGTGCACAAGTGATGGGTGGAAAGCCCCACAAGCATGGCGCCTGTATGCCGCCCGCCGGGCCGGTGCCGGTGCCGTGCGCCGCGCCGCGCCCCGCCGTGCCCGGCCCGGCCCGGCCGGCCCGGCCCGGCTCGGTTCCGTGGTCCGTGGTCCGTGGATCGTGGATCGTGGATCTTGGATCTTGGATCTTGGATCTTGGCAATTGGTCTTTGGGTGGTCTTTGGGCATTCTTTGGGCTGTTCGTGGGCTTGCTTCGTGGGCACGGTTAGTGGCCCATTGTCCTTATATTTTGGATCAACGTTTGATCGAGCCCAAAGATGAAGTTGGTCCGAGGCCCATTCGTGTAGCCCAATCCGTTGGGCTGTTGTGCGATGGAGTTGGTCAGAGGCCCGACTCGTGTGGCCCAATCCGTTGGGCTCGTTGGCACTTGAAGAGACGTCCGGATCGTCCAATGAACACGGACGCAGCGTTGTCCGATTCGTCGTAACCGTCGGTAGCGCCCGACATGATGGCTCTGCGGAAGCGTGCCCACGTTGTCTCCGTAAACCGCCGCGCGCTCAATAGGGGACATAACTCCGTAACACCCGACATCAATGCGGTGTTGACTCAAAGATCTTTCCCATGAGGGGACGGCGCCTATAAATAGGACATGTCTCCCCAGATAAGCTACCTCGCAAAAGCATTCCAAGATACCTAGAGCACTCCACTGCATACATATTTTCGTGTCAGCTCGTCCTCGCCTCCGTCCGGTTCGCGGAGCTCGTTGGTCTGCGGTCTTGCCACCTACGAGATTGCCGTTTCATCTTTGGGGACGATACGCGGAACCGAGAGCACTACCGGCGTATCTCGTCTTGCGGAAAGAGGCCTCCTCGACTCGGCATCTGTTACGGGTTTCTGATTTCGATTGTATTTATACATTTTCAAATTCATTGTTAGTTTTGATCTCCTACCTTTCATTTCACGTTGTAATCCTTGCAAGTATCTTGTCTTGTGCATACACCTTTTCCAACAAAGAACTTATAATTTATTGGAGTTTTGTATCTGAAACAAATTCATGTCGATTTCCTTGTTCTAGGTCGGAGCAATGGCTTTCTTTAGAAAAGCCGGGAATGTATTGGGAAGAGTTGCGAGTAATCACATGAGTCAAGAAATCATCTCCTCGTCTAAACCTTCTATCTTTCAAGCAATCAGATGCATGTCTTCTTCAAAGCTCTTCATAGGAGGTCCAATACCCTTCTTGTTTGAGGACTTACTGTTTGATACGCTCTGACAGATGTGTATCACATTTCCCGATTTTTTTTTTTCAGGACTATCTAACAGCACTGATGATGCGAGCCTCAAAGAGGCTTTCAGCAAGTATGGACATGTTGCTGAAGGTACGCGATCTACTTGTGAATTTATGATAGTATTTGGAATGCTTATATGGTAAATGTGAATGCTTGTGCATTTTTTCAGCTAGGGTGATTGTGGATCGTGAAAGTGGTAGGTCGAGAGGCTTTGCCTTTGTTACTTATTCTTCCTTTGATGAAGCTGCTGCTTCAATCGAGGCTTTGAATGAGCAGGTGCCGTTATCTCTCTTGTTTTGTCGCGTTGAGTTCCTTTTTTCTACTTCCATTGTTCAATCTCTGTTTTGTGGAATAGTAGGTGTTGGATTTCGTTTTGATGTTTTCTTTAGGAACTTCATGGTCGTAGGATAAGAGTGGGTTATGCAAATGATCGGGTGCGTGGTTATGGAGGAGGCTTCAGGGCCGGCAACTCTGGTGGAGCTGATGGTATTCGTTGGGGCTATAGTACTGCTGTATGAGTATGGTGGGAGTTCGAGTTCTAATCCTGTGGCTGTGGATGGAAGTTGCGGGGGTGGAGGTGGGAGTTGAGACAGTGCCAGATATTCTGGTTATGATGGTGGCGGTGATTGTGATTATCATAGGGCAGATGAAGGTCTCAGAGAAGGTGGTTCCTTGGACAATCTACAGAGATGATGATGGTGATTCAGTTGGTAACTATGGTGATAAGAGGATACTGAACTGGTTTCTCTGCTCTTTTCTCCCCTCTTTCGTCATTTGTTTATTTTTCTTCTTTATTTATACATTTATTTTTTCTGTTTTCTCACTTGATAACCACGTATCCTCTCTGGAGTCTGGACCCAAATCAGTCAAACAATTGGCATCTGAATCCAAAATGTGGAAGATTTTGCCATTTTGGTGCAAATAATTTCTGGGTGTTTAGTTTATGCGATGAGATAGATTGATAGATATATATATATATATAAAACATATGATTGAATATGTAAATGATTAGATGATCAAATAAGTTCAAAATTAATCAATCAATCAAAATATATTAATTTTTATCTACTTTCATATCATCCAAATTAAACGCCTCTCAATCCCAAAACAATTGTCGAGATTTATAAGGCAAGAGAATAACATATTTAAGCGATATTGGGAGGTCCCACAAAGAATTCCTTTTCCACGTTTCAAATACATTCAACAAGATAGGAGGTTAAAACAATCTTTGAGCCATTCTCAAGGGAACACTACACATTCTTGACGATAGTTACACCGGAATTTTTTGAAGAGGAACAAGGAGAATGAGTGATAGAAATCGGTGTTTCTTTCATCGGAAAAGCCTGGGTACCGATCTCTTGGGGATTTTGCCGTCGAGTTTTAATCTTCGATATGCTTCTCTCATGTGGCATGGCCTGATTGGTCCTGTATCTCTTCTCTCTGCCATCACTACTCTGGCTGCAATCCTCAAGTCCTTTCAGTACACACACACACACACACACACAGAGGGGAAGCCATCATACCTGTTTCTACAAGCTCCCCAACAAACATTTTCGCTATTCCAGATACCACGATAGTCATAGGTATAGAGATCTTAGCACTTCCAGTCATATTTGTTAATAACTGAATTTAAGAAAGAAAGGAAAACGAAGAAGCATTATTAGATCAAAATCTTCGCCAAGAAATTAGATAAACCATGATGATGGCATATTTACTTAATTTTCTGCGGAAGATGGAGTGGCATTTTGTTGATGATTGGGCATGGTACAGAACAGTGAGGTGATACCTACCCGTTTCATGTTGGATTTCTGGAATCCTGATCTTCGAAATGATTCGTACCTACTCATTTGCTCCTCTGTAAAATGAGACAAAATTTCCCTGAAGAATAGAAACAGTTAGATGATCTTATAAACTGATAAAGGTAAGGCCCAAAGCATATTTTAATTAAAACTTAATATCCATGTACACGTTATTGAGAGAAACCAACACCTACATCTTCTTTGACAATAAGATCATCAAATATCTAATACTTATCAACAACTTATGACTAGATACCATTTTCTACATTCTCTGATATGGGTAATGATGGAGAGGGAAGAGTAGTGTACAGCAAAATTCATAATCAGTATTGAAGGAGTATCAAAACAGTATTAGTATTTCTTTGCCAAACAATATTACAAATTGAGCAAAGCAAGAATATATTCATATTTATGTACACATGAGACACATGAAGTAATCTTATGGAAATTTCAGAAAATCTCACTTCGGGATTTGTATTCAACCAATCTCTGAAAGGAAGAAAAAATTGTCAACTCAAGGGAAAAATTACTAATCAAATTCCATTTGCAGTGGCACTTGCAACTTCATCAGAAACACTTTGTTTATGTCTAAAATGGTCCTCATGTAGCTTAGGCAACAGATAAAGGTATCTACACTATCAGCAAAAGTTAGATAAAAAGTTCTCCACTAACGGAAGTCCAGGGTTGTCAACTTCTCAGCATACTTGCATATCTCAAATATAAGGATCAACCACTAAATAAGAACACAAACATTTCTTTTGACAAATCAGTTTCCGCGAGAAACCACAATGTGATTACTAGATGGCATTGCTAAGGAAACCAAGAGCGGCAAACGTCAAGACAATAAAAGCAGGTTTGTTGACAATGACAACATAATATGTAAGACTTGGTAGAGGCTCATTAAAATAAATTAGCCCAACTTACTGCATTTTAGCTGTTTTTGTAGGATCACCACTAGGTCGAAGCTTGCCAAGCTCAACATCCATATTCTCTTCTTCTTCATCGTCATCATCTTCTTTATTCTTGCCAATTTGGCCAGCTGTCCCCACGGCAGTCGACCCAGCAGCTGCAGTTGAAGGATCAGCAGCAAGAGCACTAGCATTCATGTCTGGATCCCCACCACTGGGGCCAGCTGCAGCTTGTGATTCATTCTCATCAAGACCCACAGGGGATTCTGGTGGTGATTCCTCCTGCTCCTCAAAAGCAATCTCAAATGGATCCTTTGACTTTTTCATATTAATTACCTATAAATGGTTTTAATAGATCCTCAAAACTTATGAAGCCTTCCACCGATATTTAGCAAAAGAGGAGGACAAATGGAATCACAATTTTTTTGTCCGATAACTACCCAATTTCAGAAATTTAGGAGAGGATATTGCATAAGAAAACTGTCAGGCATCATAACTGGATATCTCAGTTTATTTATTCTGGTTTCACTTTCACCTACTAATCTATTTCTTTCCCACTCTCACTGATCTGGAAACTGTGAAAGCATGAAAAGATTAAGCTTGAAATGAAAGAAACTACAGCAGAGGCGAGTATTAATCACTGGTCCATAATTGTTCTCGCATTCACATTATACGAGGTCCACACCATAATCATCCATATATATATATATATATATATATATATATATATATATATATATACACTTCAAGAGAGGCTACGAGCAGGTGACATTATGTTGAACCATATGTCCAGGCTCATATTAACTGAAAAACTCACGAGATGAAAAACGTAAGGTAGACAGTTAGGGTTTTGTGAAGTCAAAATCATGAATTATCATCATGGGACATTTGATATAGAGTTAAGTTAAATAGTCTCCTCGATCTTTAATTCAAGTCATACAGTGCCCGGAAACCTCTGCCTACTTTGTTCAATATGGAAAAGAAACCAGAGTGCATATATTATCAGCCATAATATCCTCAATATATCTGTGAAACCTAGATGTTACAGAAGATGTTCAATTGTTATTATCAAGTTGTTTTACCCCAAATTTGAATCGCCAAGGAGTCACTCGAATCCATAGCAACACAAATGGAAAATTAAACCAAGAGATATAGTTCGTAAATAAAATTTATGGGATGCATACTGTTTTATGACTTCGTATCCATTTATGGAAACGGCAGCTCGTAATTCACACACACACACACAAAACACGCGCATACAAGGAAGATGACACATTCAGATTTAGGTAATCAAATAATGAGATGCTTACCGTTGCTATAGGCCGGAGGCGATGCCGTGTGTGTGTCGACGGAATCGCTGGGAAAGTGGTGGATTGAGAATAAAAAAGGGTCGTAAAACCTACCCCTAATTCAATTTTGATTTTCAGTTAACGCCATCTTTCTTATATTAGCGATAATAAATAGACGTGCTAAATTAGTCGATTTTGATAGTAACGTTTTCAATTCCGTCATTTGTCCGTTAAAAGACTAACGAAATCAATTTATTTTAAAATTATCCATAATTGATATTCAATATACTCAATTTAAAAGGGGCATGTTTTAATTGAACATTATGAGTTGGCAGCAGTAAATTGGAAGATGACATCGTTCTTTTTTTCCTCGAGTGTTTTAAAAAACAAATCCATATATGAAATCAACGTGACTTTCGTTTTTCTTCTTTTTTTCCTAGATATAAAATTAGAATAAGGTCCAAATACCTCATTAAGGTATATCACGAAATAGAAATATCTTTCTATTGTAATTTCAAGGGACAAGTATAATTCGTTTGTTTCAATATTTAATGATTTTCAATCAACTAACGTACATCGATGGTTTCAGATAAATGAAATGATACGAAATGATAACTTACATCTTATATAAAAACTAAAGAATATTAAAGAGAGAAAAAGCAAACGAATATAAAAAGTTAGTTTGTAGATCTTGATTGATGAAATATCATGATTGATTTTCAAATGGAATAATACTTTTTGGCATAAATAATTGTGTTTTTTTTCTGTGATAATGTTTTTTTACACATCCAATAATGAATTCTCTATTATAGTATTTTATAGCAATAATGCTTTCTTTATTGAGGTAATTTTATATCAAATCTCAGTTTTGGGCATTATTGCAAATCCGACACAAACTTAGAACTGTTTCAGTTAAGATCAAATTTTAAAATATATAGCAAAATAGTCTCTTTCTATTTTAGCACTTGTTTAGAGTTAAGATTTTGATACTCATCTAACAATGAAACTCAAAATTGATTGAAGGATTTTGAAACTTATTGTTTGGGATGTCGTCCCACATTGTCAATTTTGATGTCGAACGTCTGAAATTGCATTTGATCCATCAGAAAGCTATAGCTCAATCGTACTTCATTGTCTAAAAAGTAGAAGTGAATATTTTTCTGTAAAGTTAGATTTTAATTGAAAGAGTTCAAAATTTGTATTGAATTTGCAATAACGCCCAAAGATTGAGCTTTAATATCAGATATATATATATATAAAATATATTATTGTACACATAAAAATATTATAATATATAAATTATTATTGTATGTATATAAAAATATTATCATAGAAAAGAATATATTTGTATAGCCCAAAAAGTATTATTATATTTAAAAATCAATAGTGATCATCCATCAATCAAGATTAATGAACTAACTTTTTATATTCTGTTGAAATGTGTTCTTTCTTTTTTCAACTTAATTTTTTTTATATATAAAATGTGCAAATACCCCTGAAGTATTAAGTCAAACTCGTGAACGTTTCAGTTGTCAGAAACTGCTAACGACAGTTAGCATTACATTGGTTGATGGGAAAAATCGCTGAATATTAAAATCAAGAAGGTTTTAATTACCATTTGAACCAACGATAGAGAGATGTTCGGATTTCATGATATACCTTAGGGAGTATTTGAATCTTATCCATTTTTAGATTTCATGTGTGTAATTAGCGTAGCTTTCCGACGTATCAGTTAGGCACAAATCGCCGAACTGAACGGTGGAGTGATAGGTGAAAACCAACTGCAAATTCACAATTGAATGAAAAACTATCTTATATAGCGAAAATAATACAGAACACACCGAAATTGCTTTCAAGTTTCAAAAATGTATTCAACCGAACTTTGACCCAAATTTACTATTCCCATATAAAAAAATAGTTTCACCAAATTTTCATGTTATTTCGATACACAAGCTAATAAACATAAACTTGTTATTCTTATTTTTTCCTAATTGAGATCCACATCGTAGACTACATAATTTCAACATAATTCACAGCCGCCTTCTTCTATACCCTCTTTTTTCTACTTGAAAGATGCAAAAAAGTTGATGGTGTCGGAGAGGGCACTGATGAAGTCATCCACATCGTCCTTAGTGTTGTAGAAATGAAGGCTGGCGCGAGCGCTCGTGTTCACTCCCAAGTACCGGTGAAGGGGCTGAGCACAATGGTGACCTGATCTAATCGCAACGCCATGCTAGGAGAAAAAAGAAATACGAGGTAGTAGAATGAATACATATACTGGAGCGATGGAACACGACAGTCTACAGTATCTGTACCTGTTGGTCAAGAAAAGTAGCAATATCGGTTGGATGAACATCTTCGACATTGAATGAGCATAGTGCTGCTCTGGTCACGTTTCTAGAAGGTTTCGGGCCATACACGCGGACCCTGGATACTGCGCTCAGTCGATCATACAGATAATTCGCTAGCTCTACCTGCAAATGGAAAAAGAAAACTTAGTGCTCGTTTGTTGATGATGCTTGCTCCCGCGTCCTAGTAATTTTGAAGATCAACTTGAAATGAAAACCAAATACTCATACTCCTAAAAACTAGAAAAAACACAGTGGAATCAATGTGTAGCTCACAAGAACGGCGAACACGATTTATTGAGAAGGAAATCCAACCATTTGTGTCAAACTAAGCAAGTGGCTAGATAGGAGGCTAGATCCAATAGCAAAAGCACCCAGAAAGGACAAAGTTAAGCATTCGTGTGGTCGAGTATTACTAGTGAGTCTTACGGCCTAGATCAAAATCGTGAAGGTGAAGAAAGTGCAAATAAAGTAACACTTCAAAGGGTGCAATTAGAAACAACTAAAGTCAGAAAGGTCACGGGGAAAAATGCTAACTTATACCTCATATTCATGAATCTTTTGCATCCCAATGCCTGATAAATAATCGATTGATGCCCCCAATCCAATGGCTTCCCCAATAGCAGGAGTTCCAGCTTCAAATCTATCACATCAGAAAGTAATTTATAATGAAAAAAGTAAATAAGCAAGTAATTATGGAATCAGGGTCACCCAGAACAAGATAGAACATCTTGAAATTCATACAAAAGTTAATATAAAGGTACGCATAGGTTGGAGTCTTAGCCAACTCACAGTAGAATATACAGCCTTAGCATGAAAATTTGACTTATATTAATAGAGCACCAAAATTGGCACTGCCAGAAGGAGAGAGGGTAAAAGGACTAATGTTATGCACACAGATAAATATGAATGTATTTGCTTTTGTGTACAAATCTGAATTTTTTTTCCTTTTAGTGTTTTCTATCAAATTTACAAAATTTATTTCTTCCTTAAGAAGTCCAGAAATATTCAAACAACAAATAGTTATCGGTTTTGGTATTACCCAAATGTAACGTCACCCCAATACTAAATAAATGCTAAAAAACTGCTTGTTCATATCAAGGAAGCCAAGTCATGTCATAATTCCTACAAATAATATTGATCTATTGGCACATCAGAGACTCACTTAGATGGAGGTTCAGCATAGGTTGAGTGATCCAAATATACATCTGATATCATTTCACCACCACCTGGGAATAATGTCACACATGTTTAAAGAGACAAACTTCGAAAATACTAAAACTAGAAATTCATGATTCAGCAATCATGATAGGAATTACAGAACTATTTAAGTTCAAAAGTGAGACAAAACAAACATGTATACTGACTCTACTCACAGGAGAGGGAAAAGGATAACTCACCTAAGAAAGGAGGCATGGAAGACAAGAGCTCATTTTTACCATATAAGAACCCAACGCCTGTAGGCCCACACATCTGATGCATGATTAATTCTTCACTTCAAACACCGACTTATAACTCTTGGAGAGCTAACAGATATAGATACGGACTTAAACTCTAATTCGGATGGAAAGGACTTCACCTTATGGGAAGAAGCAACCAGAAAATCAGCATCAAGGCTCCTCACATTAACCACCATATGAGGAACACTTTGACAAGCATCTACAAGCACTTTGGCTCCAACATCATGAGCCCAGCTTACCACTTGATCAATTGGAAGAACAGAAGCTGAGGGAAAGGCCGAAAGATAAGACATAGGAGAGAACTTGTCATGTATAAGAAAATGTAATTTGGGCTCTTCAACAGAAATAGCTTGTTGCCAAAGTAAACCTTACATCACAATTTAAGTAAGGAAAACATGGCCAGCAGATATCTGGTCTTGACCAGACTTCTCAGGTTGCAAAAGATAAGCCCACTTATAATTTTAAAATATGGGAAATGCTGAAAGTTTTCTTTTACTATGCAGAATCATACTATAGCAAGCAAAGCAATAGCTGTGCATTGATATTATAGGTCTAATGTACAAGCACAAGAAAAATTACACCCTAAGCAGATAAACATCAACCAGACAATGAAAAGAATTTTGGTCATAGAACGAATTAAAGCTGTTTCCTTTCATGCATAAGATTTCATAAAGTCTAAAAACATCCATGAATGGCGGAACAAACAAATTTTGTGGATCCTAGGAAAAAAGTTATATTAGTTAAATAAGCTCCACGTCATAGTCCACAGTTATTTCTCTTCACATGTTATAGTTAGCTAGCAATTCACTCACCCAGCACATTGGAGACATGATGAACAACGACAAGTTTTGCCCGCTTCGAGATCATTTGTTTTAGCTTTTCTAAATCTGGAACTTCATCCTCTCCTAAATTTACAAACTTCAGTACTGCACCAGTCTTTTGAGCTACAAATTGCCAAGGAACAATAGCACTGTGATGTTCAGCGATGGTAAGAATAACCTGAAAATTATAAATCATTACTTTATTAGCTGGTCTAACTCATAGCAAAGAACTAAAAAGGTTCGATTTAAAGAAGACAAAAAAGTAAAAGCAAAAAGGAAAACGGGCTAATGCATTGCAATTTTTTGAGGTACTTTAGCAGTACTTCATAAATGCTCTTAATCTATAATTCCCAATGTCTCCTTCCTTGCCAAAAGGAAATGAGGAACAGTCCTAATAACACGCAAAGATCAATATTTCACTATTTTTTAGAATGTCTAGTTAACCTCCATGATAATAACCAAATACTTTACCATACATCCATGACTATCTCTCTTGATATCTTGAAATGAGTACGTTTCAATTACTACACATATATGAAACTTGCAGCAGCACCTATAAATTATAGTACAGACTGGGCTTACCATTTTTCTCAAATGACAGTTCATGACATTGACATGAGAGATTAACAGTCTTTGTCAGTCACAAGGGCACAAGCAAGCTACCTTAACCGCTTAAGATGCCACATATAAATAAGCATTAGTTCTTCAAAACCGCAAGCTGTTACTCATCCCTAAACTAAGATCAAAACTCAAGAACATGCATGCCAAAACAAAGTAAAACCAAACAAATTTTGGCCATGTAGTAATACAGCAGTCAGTTCCTATCCATAATTACAAGAAGCAGCCATCTAAATCAACACAAATTCACAATCATCAATGTGCTGAATTAGAAGCAAACCGTTGGATTGAAAAAGGAAATACTCGCAGAAGGCAAATTTCATACCTCATCCCCTCCTTCAGATTCGAGAGACCCCAACTATAAGCCACCAAATTGATTGCCTCGGTAGCATTTCTCGTAAACACAATCTCTCTACACTCCGACGCACTTATGAAATTCGCCACCTTCTGCCTCGCCAACTCATACTCATCCGTCGCCTTCGCACTACACAACAGCACCAGAAAGAATCAACTGAATAAACAAACAATCCACGACTAAATTCCTCCCGCCTCCCAAAAATTACCTCAGATAATGAATTCCGCGGTGAACGTTCGAATTATACGTTTCGTAATAATTGCGCAGGGCGTCCACCACAGCCGCTGGCTTCTGAGACGTGGCGGCGTTGTCCAAATACACCAGCCTCTTCCCATTCACCTCCTGCACAAACAAAAAAAATTCCCATCCAAAAATCAAAACAACATCTACATAAAATTTTTTTGGGGGGTGGGGGGGAAGAATTTCGAGAGAGTAGAAGTGGAGCTCTGCCTGGTGGAGGATGGGGAAATCGGGTCGGGTGAGGTGGGCGAGGGATCCAGGGCCGAGCTGCGGTTCGGTTGAAAGAGGAGCATGAGCGGCGGCGGAAGCGAAAGTCGCGGTGCGGAGAGTGCGGTTAGGGTTGGGCTTGGTAGTACGGAGAGACGGCGGGAGTTTGAGGACGACGGCCTCCATTGATATCATCATCGCCGCCGCTCAAAAGTCCAAGTACCGATGGTAGCAGTTGACACAGTTAGCTTAGCACCACAAATGACTTCTGCGTTTTTTAATCCTTAATATGTGCTGCTTTTATACTTCTAATTTTTTGTTATCGCATTACTGCACCCTCAAAATTTTCGGATTTCTGCACTTGGGTCTTTCTATTGGAATCGGGAATTGTAAGAGGTCCGTGTGTCGGGAATTGATGAAATTGAAGGGGGCCGAAGTGCAAGTTTCGCTGGCAAGTTTATTTTAATAGGAACATAAGATTTTAAATAGAACATAAGACATAATGTTTCAATAAATTATAAGTTATCAAAGTGTTTGGATAATTTAACTTATGTTTGAGAAAGAATCGTGAGTTAGAGAGAAAATCATAGTTAGGCGAGAAAATTGACGAGAGGTGAAGTCGATAGTATATATAGATTATTATAATCGAATCAAGATTATGAAAAAATAACGTTATTTTTGGTAAATTCATTATTAGTGTTGCTTTTAAAGATTATGTATTTTAGAAAAATAAGTTGGATTAGGTTTAGATTAGATTACTCATATTTTAAGGTAAACTTATATAGTATCATGATTGGTGATCATAAATTTGGGGAAGGGGGTTATACACTTTATATGCAAATCGATACAATTAAGTGCTTTAGATAATTGGATTGTGTATTTAGATCAATTATGTATATAAATCTCATATTAGTGTTGTAATACGTTTTAAACTCGTTGAAATAAGACATATTTTAGATGTTGATAAATGACAAGTGACGAGCAAACTATGGCATAACATGGATTAGATGTTTAGATTAGATTCATACGTCATATACAACAATATATGTAATGTCCTTTACTAGTATTTTATAGTATCATGATTGGTGATCATAAATTATTAATAGGTCTGAACTAAGCAAAATAAAGATAACACAACGGTTTTAAATTCATTTTGAGAAAATAAGATACACTAGATCATATATGCAAATCGATACAATTAAGTGCTTTAGATAATGTCTCTAACAAACAAACCAAATAATCAAGAAAACAAACCTGTTATAAGTGAGCGTTAGTCGATCGAGCATTTCTCCTGCATTCCTGCTCGAGCTATCCATGGCCGACATTCTCGCTCCCTGCTCACTGCAAGCATTCTCCAACACTGCATTGAACATCACCTGCACACATGCATCACAACCTTCCATATTAGAACAAGCTGATCCAATCATACAAAAAAGTCAAGAAAGGCGAAGGACATACGCAGGAAAACTGGAACTCGGTGAGATTCTGAAGCACCTCGGACTTTGTCTCACCACCTTCAACTTCATAGGAATCAAGCTCCGCGAGCTTTCCCCCTGCCTCAACTTCCCTCTCAACAACCTACATCAGCATTAATGATCATATACCATCCATATAAGGGAATGCTTGTTTTTCATGATTGATAAGATACATAATTGAGTATTTTTATCCTCATTACTAGGATTTCTCCAATCATATCATTTTCAATGGGATACAAATCAAGCAAAATTAGCTCAAGTGATAGAAATTATCAAGGCAAAGTTGCAATCAATCTAAGTAAACAATGGATTAACTTATACTTTATCTATCTAGGCTAATCCTCAAAAACAAACGCCTCCTAAATTTATATGACTACATTATGCAGGTAACTTCAATCACCTCGGGAGATAGCACAGTTGAAACTGATGGTAGAAACAACACGACTGAATGGAACTTGCTGTATACGATCCTTAGTGCATCGTATTCCACATTCTTCAAGATGTCATCTGCAAGCATAGCAACCTGCAAAAAAAACAAAAGTAGCCCTATTTACCATTTTAGGACCAAAATATTGATATCATTGATGTAAGTTTGGTGATTGATCATCACAATTGTAGCTAGAGAAATCAACCTGAGTGTAGTTGAGAGGATTTTTCTGCAGCTCTGTCATCGATAGCTCAATGTTTTGCTTTGAATCTCGCAAGAGCTGGGCCTTGGCTTTCTCTCCCAAGATGACATATTTACACTCCTTTTCTTGACCTGTGCAGCCCATTAAGAAAAGCTATTCACCATCGCTCAACTAATGCATGGAGTTAAAGACATAATGAAGCTTATGGTGTACCAAAGTTCAACTTATGAAGGCCTCTGCTGATCTTGACAGCTGTGGAGTTTATCCCACCGCAAAGACCTTTGTCTGAAGAAATTGTGACGATCACATTCTTCTTCACATCGACACCTTATACATCAAAATACATTGAGAGGTAAGTGAACAAAAAGGGGGGGAAATAAATTCTTTTAGTCAAAGTAATGAGGAGTGCAAACTAGACATTAAATTCAGATTCAACTGAGAGTGTGTTACCATAAGTGGACGTTTACTTTTCATGATTGATAATATACATCATTGAGTATTTTATCCTCATTACTATGATTTCTCCAATCCTACCATTTGAGTGAGATGTGAATTAAGCAAAATTAGCTCAAATAGAAACAATCTAAGGTCTTGAGATATTCCAAAATTCAATCCATCTAGTAAACAATAGATTAGCCTATACTATTTTTATCTATCTAGGCTAATCTTCAAAAAGTAAATGTCCCCTAAAGGAAAATTATGTTGTGATAATGCATGTTTTAAGCAGACAAAATAATTGATGAGAAGAAATAATTCTAGATTAGAATATCTCGAAATATTATACAAGAAAACCAAGCAGAAAGAAGATCAGAAGGAGGAGTGAAAGTACAGAACAAAGATAATAGAAAATTATTCGCCTATGTGAAATTTTAATTTATCGTCTTACTTGGAATGTCTCCAAGAAGAGCGGTGAATGGCTGCCATAATCCGCGAGAATTTTCAGCTTTAGTTTGGATGGCTCGCAGCTTTGAAGCTGCAACCATCTTCATTGCTTTCGTGATTTTCTGAATATTCTTAACGCTCTTCATACGGTTGCGGACTGCATATTCAATGATTACCATAAATATCAGAAAAGATAGAGCACCACAAGATCAGTTGGAATAGGGTAAATAGCCAACAAAGTTATTAAGAATGAATCATACCAACTTGAGTTGAAATAGAACGAACTCCCCAAAGTGCACACTCCTGTTGACATACGGTAATTTAGATGCAGAGAAGTGAAGACACTTCACATCTTAACACAGTAAATTTTCCATAATTGATAAAGGTGATCTGTTACGGTAAAAGATACAAAGCAAAGCAATGATATGCACCAATTTGGTGAGGAAAGCCGAAAAAATCCTCATGTTCAGGAATATATAGCATGTGGATATTTTATTCTTTGTCCTCATCTATAGATCATAATTGTTCAAACTTCAAATTGAAAGCGTTATACCAGACATATCCAATAAAACATGATCCTAGCAATGAAAAAGGGGAAAAAGAAGAAAAGCATTTTAATAAATGTATAGCATTAAAAGGGCACTGAATATATGGCTGTAAAATATCACACCATGCTGACATTACTTTGAAATCATCCATAGATATCACACAAACCGATATTTTCTTAAAATCTAATTTCTGAATAAAAAATTTCCAAATGATGCAATGTCAATTGAAACACGATCGAAGTCTGAAAACAGAACACAGTTCGCACACAATCCAAACACGATTACGAATAATCTAAAAAAAAAGAGAAATAAATATCAGATGCAGATGACAAAGATCCAAACAGTGAAAAAGGGTGATCGCGGCTTTACTCGGACGAAGCGAGAGAATGGCTAATGGTGAGAGGTGAGAAGAAGGAGGCGGCGATTCGCCTCCCTTCACGTCTCAATGCTGCCATGGCCATTGTGAATTTTGAGTTGATTCGATCGAATTCTTCTTCGAAATGTGAGGTTGTATTAGATTTCTTCAACTGTTCGGAGATGAGAATGAAATGAAAGGTGAATTCTGACTGCAGAAGCACATGCAGCATCAGCGGTTTTATACTTTCATTTCCACTCATACGACGACGTAGATTGTGTGGATAAATACGGAAGTTCATGCATAGTATATTAAAATAAATTAAAATAGCATATAAGTACGTTTGTTTATGCCGGATTACATTGCTAATTCGAGTGGTTTTGAATTAATTTCATGTCAAAATATAAGCTTAATTAATTCAAATTACGATAACACCTTTTTTCATATATTGGCAACACGATACTCGATATATCTTTTTTTGCTTAATTTAATACAGAAATTTAAAGTAGCGTCGACTCGAACCCTGCACCGCTGAATTCGGCGATTAACCATTCTACCACTAGGGCAACACACACACGATACTCGATATATCTTTTGATTTGTTTTGATCATTCATCTATTCTTTTAATTTCAAACAAATTCGTTTATGCTTAATTTGAGAAATCAAATAATCGACTTAATAAATGCTTGGAGAGATGGACATTTTGGCATATAATGTCCTACACTAGATGTCGCTGATAGAGATAAATTTCATAAATTTTACAGTTGTTGGTTGTTTCGTTGTCAAAATGTGTTGGTCATCCTGTGAAATTTGTTGCGGTTAGCCCAATACATGCAACAAAATTTGACAAATTAATTGAATTTGAGATGATTCCAACTACAACAAATCAAAAGATTGGATATTACATAGTTAATGTATGAATATGATATTAAAATTGCAGCATGACCTAAAATAAGTCTTCAAATACTCGAAATGACAAATTTATTTTATGAAATTGCATTCGTTAGGTAACATTTCAAAACCAATAAGTTTTACCTTTTCAAATCTAATGAATCATGGATTCCCTTAATAAATCAATATAACAAACTAACTACTTAACAACATAAGGTTTTATTTAATAAAAAAGGCAACTTCAATTTATATAGGTGGATCTCTTATATGAAAAATAACTTCATGCTCTAAAATAAAATATAATAAATCTTAAATTGAACTCGGTGAGTCGGTGACAAAAGATCCGATAAGCCCGAGTCACCTTAAAAAGGAACTATAATACTCTCTTCATTCCATTTAAAATATCTCATTTTTTGGGCACGAATATTTAAAAGAAAGATATAAAGTAATTAAAATATTAAAAAATGGATAAGACCCACAATTTTAAAGGGATAATTACATCATAAAATGGAATATGATATTTATAATAGGACAACCCAAAAAAGAAAGTGAGATATTTTAAATAGAACAGAGAGAATAATAATTTTAAATTGTTCGTAAGAGATAAAAAAAGGTCGATTTTTTTTTCTTCATTTCGAAACTTGCGATCTAGCAAAAGAAAAAAAAAAGTGTAGGATCCGATTTTTTCATATGTTATTTTTAATATTAGATTTTAATGTAGAAAAAATAATAATTATAGATTTATGTAATTCCATACGCTCACGATAGATACGGCCCAACTACTGTGCCCAAGCATCGTGCCCAATCAAGTAACCACGACATCGGGCTCTACTGGACAAGTTCGCCCATGAAGACTCCTAAAATCGGTGAGAAGCAGAAAGCTCACCATATCTAAAAGAATCCTAATTCGAGAGGATAGGATCTCGAATCCCAGTTAGAAGACTTGGATTCAAGATCTAGTCAATCGTTCGTGTATAAATAGAGGCTAGAGTGAGCGAAATAGATTCATTCACACTCTTTGTAATCGCTTCACACATTCGATACACGAATACTCTCTCTCCCGTGGGCGTAGATCTTATTCATAGATCGAACCACGTAAATTCTTAGTGTTCTTGGCATTTATTTCCTCACGAAATTAAGATCGATCATGGCGCGCCATGCGTGGGAAGCGAAATTTTGTGTTTTCGATCAACCACCGTTTATGGAAATAATCATGACCAGTACACCGAAGCCGCATCCAGACCGTCGCTGCAACAACAACAACGACGGCGAAGGGAACGCCGAGCTCGACTCGGGAAGAGCCCAATCGAGAGAAAACCCCAAGGACATGTCCAAAGTCTCGACGAGCACGGACACCCCGCCTGCGAGGCGAGTTACCATAGCGAAGGAAATCGCGTGAATAATCCGGGAACATCCGACCATAAGTAAACCTTGATGACGCCGTCGAGGGTTTCTCGAGAAAATAAGGAGAGCTTTCTCCATTACCTCGGTACGGGGTCGGCCACGTCCCAAGAACGAACGCCGAAGCCTCATCTAGATACGAGGCATCACAACGAGAGGTCGGGGCCCAAACCGACCGCGCGAACGAGCAGCAGCGGGAGAGGACGTCGTGACCGCCGCGGCCGGCCTCGATCGCCGAATGAATCCATCCGGCGAACTCCGCCCGATCTCCAAGGACGAGCAGCAGGGAAAGGCATCGTGGCCGCCGTGAAGTCGGTCCGAGTCACCTAAACGAGTTCGATCGTCGAACTCCGTCCCAATCTCCGGAGGACGGCTTCGATGGATGCGGGAAAATAGTCACCCGTTCTCAAATAGGATACTCAACACTTCTCCCGGATAAATCTGGGTACCAAGCATCGCCCCTATGACGGGTGAGAGATCACCGAACTTCCTCGCAGCTCCAATACAACATGATCAACCAACGTCTCATTTCGGTTCATATATGTAAACTCTTCCGGAGTTACTCGTCGACAACGCCCGCAGTGGTTCGACTACTCACTCACGGAAGCATCGGCTCTATCGCGACCGATGGCGCCTTCCATCGAAGGTTCTTCCAAAAGGCGGTCAAAACATCGTCGGACACCTCCTCACCATAAGGCAAAGCCGTAACGAGTCCATCGGTGACTTCATGACGAGGTTTAACAAGGAGTGTTTGAAGGTCGAAGATGTGAACGACTGTTAGTCATCTTGGCCTTCCAAAACGGCATCTTGGGGCCTTATCTGAGAGATCGTGGCACGAACCCGTCATCGCGACAGAGCCGGCGATAGGCAACCGGTTCGCTAAAGCGACGAGGCTGCCAAGAGAAAGCGCGGGCGAAAAGGCGGACCACCGAAAAAGGAAGAGATGAAGGAAGGAAGATCGGAACAAGGCGTGACGCGCTGGAAAGATTATCGCCCGATAAGGTCGAGCTCGGTCGCGTGACTCCTGAGCGACCTCAATACACCCGCTGACGAAGCCGAGGCGTAAATCTCGCGCTCCATATGAACTGCTCGAGAAGCCTCGACCAATGGCGGGAGGAAAGAGGTGCGAACTGTGGATAAACACCGCTCATTCCACGAGACTATGGGCACGACATCAAGAGTGCAAAGAACTCATGGGAGAAATAGAGATGTTGGTTCAAGATGGACCTCGAGAAAGTATTATGATGTGGTCGCCAAGCCGACCAGTCAAAAGAAAAAGCAAGAAAGGAAATTGCGCACTTACCTAAAAAAAGCGGCGACACCGACGAAGAAGGAGACGACGAGCCCCAATATGACGGGTGGTCTCCACTATTACGGGCTCCCCGGAGTCACGAAGTCTTCCTCAAGGTCAGTTCAAGTCCTGTAACCGGTGAGCCTAACAACAAGAGGTTCGAAAGGACGAGGCGATTACCTTCTCCGAAGACGACCCGCACCAATAATACCCCACCGGGATGCGCGGTGATTCGTGTAGTGGTCGCGAATAAGTTGGTAGCGCGTATACATTGATAGCGGCGTCGGTGAGCATCCTTTCAAGGAATGTTTTGACAAGCTAGGGATAGAAGAAGCGCGCCTCGCCAAGCCGCCGCCACTCGTAAGCTTCGCCCAAGAAGAGACGCGCCGAAGGGATAATTGAGCTACCCGTCACGGTGGGAAGTCACCAACGAGCTCCACCAAGGTGGTGCAATTCAGTAGTGAAGGCCCACTCGCCATATAACATCATACTAGGCGAGATTGGGTGAACGTTGTAAGGGCTGTGTGTTCAACGTATCACCTAACAATGAAGATACCCACCACGGGAACAACCGTGATCCGAGGTGATCGAGAAGCCAAAGAATGTATGCAGTTGCTTTACGAGGTGCCGGACCTCGGTCCAAAGACCCACAGCATAGCAATTAAAGAAACCCGAGAGTCGGAGTCGAAGACATCGTCACTCCCCGGTCCGTGGAAGAGGTCGATTGTACAAAGACGAGCCATTAAAGGTCGTCAAGGTTGGTTTCACCAAGGCACCTAAAGTGAAGGATCGATCATCCAACTCACGAGGGAATTCCGGACGTGTTTGCTTGGTCTCCTCGACATGACCAAGTCTCGCCGAGTATCATCACCCACCGCTCAACATCGACCCAACATAAAGCCGCCGATGAATAAAGAATTTTGCAACCGAGCGAAACCAAGTCATTCATGACGAGGTGAATCACCGTTAAAAGCACGCATCTCGTTCGAGGTCAAATATCCGACCGGATAGCCAACCCGTGATGGTAAAGAAAGGAGGAGGGATGGCGAATGTGTATCGACTACACCGACCTCAATAAGCATTGCCCAAAGGATTGCTATCCCTTCCCAACATCGACAAGAAGGTCGACGCTACTGGTCGGATACGAAGTCTTCGTTTCTTGGACTTATACAAAGGATATCACCAAGTCGATGGACGACGAAGACGCGCCAAGACGAAACCTTCATTACCGACTTGAGTCTTTGCGTAGATAAAAGATGCCATTCGCCTTAAAATGCAGGGCTACCTATCAAAGGATGGTGGACAAAATATTTCACCCTACATAGGTCGAATGTGGAGTATCGAGACGACATAGTCGTCAAGAGCAAGGAAGAAGCGCGGTGTTGCCGACCTCCGGATCGTCCTCGGCCTTCTTCGAAAATCAACCTAAAGCTCAATCCCCAGAAGTGCACGTTTGCAGTCCGGTCTGGAAAGTTCTTAGGGTGTTGGGTTTCACAAGAAGGGCTAAAAGCAAACCCGTCCAAGGTCCAAACCATTTTAGAAATGAATATGCCAAAGACCATCCATGACGTACACAAGCTAACAGTTGCATAGCAAGACCGAGCCGCTTTCTATCAAAAGTCGCGGATAGCGCCTACCCTTCTTCAAGATACTCAAAAGCCCGAAATTCTCATGGGACGATGTACACAAGTCCGCCTTTGAAGATCTCAAGAGCTACCTCGCCAAACTCCCACTGTCTGTCCAGAAAAGGAGAGGTCCTTTTCCTCTACCTCGCCGCCTCGGACGAATCTATAAGTGCAGTCTTGGTACGAGAAGAAGGACGTCAGCTCCCGGTGTATTTTATCAGCCGAGCACTAAAAGGCCCGGAAACGAGGTATCAGCCCCTGGAGAAGCTTGCCTTAGCGTTGGTAACGCCATGAGGAGACTCGCCCATACTTCCATGCGCATCCCATACAAGTCCTCACCGACTACCCACTTCGCAAGTATTGACGAAACCCAAGCCTCGGGGAGAATCGCGAATGGGCAATCGAACTGGCGAACACGATATATCCTACTCGCCCGCCAGCCATCAAAGGTCAAGCCCTAGCGGATTTCTTGCCGAGGCTAACTTCACGAGAAATCGAAGCCCACCGAGTCCAGTCGACAATGCCGGCCGAACCAATGGATGAAATACCAAAGGAGGCTGGCAACTCTACGTTGACGGGCTTGGGGAAAACGGTAATGGAGCAGAATCTACTCCCAGGCCGGACGGCCAAGAGATCACCCACTCACTTGGGTTCACATTCAAAAATACGAACAACGAAGTGGAGTATGAAGCATCGATCGCAGGACTTCGCCGCTCAAAGTCTCGAGATACGAGCCGTGAAGTTCACAGCGACTCTCAAGTCGTCGTGAGCCAAATGTTGGGAAAATACGAGGCAAAAGCTATGAATGAAGAAGTATCTTGAAAAGTAAAAGCCACGCAACGGACTTTCTCACACTTCCAGATAGTTCGCATCCCGAGGGAGCAAAATAGCCGGTGACATCTTAAGTAAATTGGCCTCGTCATCAACGAGCCCTTGATGAAGAAGTCCGAAGCGAAGCATAGCCGATAACGATGAGCCGAGGTCAACGTAGTCTCGGATGAAGAACCCATTGGATGACTCTCATTCGAGAGTACCGGAGAAGGCGAGCTGCCCCGTGACAAGTGGAAGCTAGGAGGATCTGAACAAATCTGCGATATACAATTGAAGGGGGTCCTATATGTAAAGTCATATCTCGGCCTCTCTTAAGGTGCTTGGGTCCGAACCGAGCTAATTACGTTCTACGAAATACACGAAGGATCGTGCGGAAGCCACATCGGACCCCGAGCCTTGTCAAAGAAAGTCATGCGATGGGGATACTATTGGCAACAATATTCCAAGACTCAATGGACCTCGTAAAAATGTCCAAGTGTCAAATCCATGGAACGTGCAAGGCTACCGAGACCGACCTCACCTCCATACAGAGCCCTTGGCCGTTTATGCAATGGGGATCGACATTGTGGGCCCTTTTGTAAAGCACCGGGGCGACCCAATTCTTAATTGTTGCGATCGACTACTTCACAAAATGGGTGGAGCGGGCCCTGGCGAAAATCACAAGAAGAACGCCTCAACCCGTCTCGACCGAGCTAAGGGCCTCGGTGGAAAATTTACCACAGTCTTATGGTCGCATCAACAACTCCTCGGACCTCGAACGGAGAAACACCCTACAGTTTGGTGTATGGAACAAGGCGATGATCCTGCGAGATCGGAGACCGAGTCCCGCACCATTGATTTCTGCGTCAAGCAAATGGGAAAATCTACGAGTGATCTAGACCTACTCGAAGAAAGAGAGACCTCGCCTACATCAAGGAAGCTCGTACAAGCAACAAGTAGCTCGGTATTACAACCAGTGTGTTAAACCCGACAATTCCAGTGGGCGACCTCAGACTCGAAATAATGAAGTCGACAAAGCCGCAGCAATTTCAAGTCGGAAGCCACATGGGAAGGACCTTCACCGGTCGACGAAGTCCTCGGCAAAGGGCCTATAAGCTCGCTCAATTGTCCGTGAGCAATTACCCAACGCATGGCACATCATTCATCCGAAGAGATATTATGCATAAGTGTCAAGGGTCGGTCTTGTTCGGTCGTGTCTTTAAAGTCCTGTTTAGAGTCCGAGTCTTATTTTGTGGTCGCGTCATCTTTTATCAATAAAATATTATTTTTGCAAGTTCTACTAGTCACTAATGCATAATTAATCTTCACATTATTATTTACCCTCACGGAGGACTAATTCCCTCGACGGAGGTCGACACTTCGTTTCATACGAAGGTAAATTTAAACGCAGATGCCTACATACGAGATCGATTTCTTCAGACGATTTCTTCGTTTATATCAAGACAAGACTCTATGTAGATGATAAGGACCACCCTCCCGATGACCTCGGCAAAAGCAGAACCAATCCTACATACGAGATCGACACCTTCGTTTATTTCAAGACGGTTTCTCTATGTAGACTAATAAGGGACCACCCTCCCGATAACCTCGGCAAAAACAGAACCATTCCTACATACGAGATCGATTTCCTTCGCTTATTTCAAGACGGTCTCTCTATGTAGACGAATAAGGGACCACCCTCCCGATAACCTCGGCAAAAAACAGAACCATTCCTACATACGAGATCGATTTCCTTCGTTTATTTCAAGACGGTTCTCTCTATGTAGACGAACAAGGGACCACCCTCCGATGACCTCGGCACGGAAGAACCCCTACCCGCATGCGGGGAACGGATTCATTTGAGCGGAACTCTACGAAGACAAACTACCTTCAGATATTACTCTTGTTCAATACAAAGTCAATAAGAAATCATTCTTATTAAATAAAAGATGTACAAGTTACATTTTACGAGGACGGAGCGGATCGGGAAAAGTCGAGCCAATCCCTAGAAAAATCGGGATTCAACGGCTCATCTATACTAATCCTACCTCTACCTCGCCCTCGCCTACACTACGGGCCCCGCCACGACCTCGGTCACTTGAAGATGCCGCTCTGAGCTCGACCTCGGACACTCGAGGGCGCCTGGTTTCGACCCCTTGAGGATCCACGTCGCTCAAGGGCAATAGCACGCTCTTGGCGCGCCACCGGATCGCCATAATTCGGTTCATTTATTCTGATCGAGAAGCTCCGTGAGAAGAAGAGGCCTCGCATCCCGTCAAGCATTTCGTCGAGATGTGGTTGTCGGCGATAGCGAGTTTGTATATGCTCCCGAGCCTTTTAATTCAAAGATACCGCTCCGTGAATTGCCGGAGGTCCGACCATATTCGCGCGGTACCTGCGACAACGGGCGAGCCTCGACAACCTCGCTTCAACTTCCGGATCGCCATCCCACCATTTCGGTGAATAACCTCCTCGTACTCGGCATGCTCCTCGCCTATCACCTGCCTCCTCCTGGCGACCTCGAACGCCTCCTCCAATTCCAAAGGCGAGCACGAGCTCGTCGCCTCTCTGGCGGCTCTATGCTCGACATCGAGACTCTGCATACATGACCAAGCCGCCTTTATATGGAGAGTTCGACCTTTTCAACTCAAGAGCCCGCGATGTGTCTTCGATTCGATTCAACCAAGGAGAAGCATCAAACATTTCAAAGCATAACCGAATAAAAGATAAGTGTTTTCATATAAACCGTGATTCTATTAATATGCCCTCAGTGTAAAACAAGTGTACATTTGAAAAAAAAAAAGAGAGACAAAAGGGATCAAGCGACCTCCGGATGCCTCGGGCCTGCTCCACCACGCCCGCTCGGCATGGAAAGCCTCGGCCTCCTCCGCCTAACTTCACCAAGCCCGGCTCTCCTCAGAACCGCCGGCCTCGCCGCTTTTAGAACCCCAGTGCAAGATCCCGACCCTTTGCAAGATTGGCCATTGAGCGTCGGTCGGGGATCTCGGTCCACGGCAAGCGCGAATGCACTGCGGTCACAGAATCAAGACAGTCGAGGCCCGCAGACGGAAGCTCCTTCGTGCCGCGAACAAGGACATCGAATAGCCCGCCTCGGGACATCGCCCTCTATCTCCTCATACCCATACTTGGATTTATCCACTGGTAGTCTCGGCGACTTCTTCGATCAAGGCCCGAGACGCGCGCTTATTGAGGACCTCGGCCGATCGCCCACCATCCCGAGGCCCCTGGAGAGGAATAGCCTCCAAGAACGCCCAAAGCATCTCGCCTGCGACCTCGCCACTCGGCCTCCCGACGCCGAGACTCTCCACCGCCTTCATTAAGCGACTCGGCCCGCCGTGGCTTCACCGCCTGCCCGCCGCCTCGGACGCTTCGCCGCCTCCACCGCCGCTGCCTCAACACCGCCAGATCCGCCGCTCGCTTGACGAGGTCCGGATCTTTGCCTCGGCCTCGCTAATCTCGACGAGAGTCTTCTCTCCTCCATTCCTCGAGCATACCGGGCCACCCAGTCAAACCGGCTAACGCCCTTTCAAGAAGTCCGTTATGAAACCGACATCCGGGCCATCCCATGACATCTTAGCCACCTCGGCCGACACGATCTCGACTCTATACGTAATCCCAACAAATCGAAGAATACATTATCTATATCACTTCACAAGGAAGAAGGATAGGTACGCTACCTCGGGAAAGCGGGGAGCTCGGAGAGCCAACGACGATGCATTGTGGTCGGCAAAGAACTGCTGCCTCGGGATAGCACGCTTAACCTCTTAAAGCGCCTAAGAGGTCATGCTCAGAGACTTCAAGCCTCCTCGCCACTTGCACACTCGACATCTTCAAAATCGAGGAGAGGGTTCGACCTCCTTCAAAAGAGAGGAGGAGCTCGACGGCGGCTCGAATCCTTCCTCTTCTTCCTCTTATCCCGGATCAAGTTCACCGCAAATAAATACAGGAGGTCGCATGTACACACAAATAATCATGCGACAAAAGCGAGAGAAGAGGGCCTCACCTTCACCGACTCCACCACGGTGGCAGGATCATAAGGCTAAGCCCGCCGCTGAGCTCGGCCTCGGTAAAGGCCTCATCCACGAGACCTATCGCCCAAAGGCCTCCTCCAGCCACCGTCAATCTCGTCAACCACCACATCGGCGATCTTCTCCGATCGCCATATAAACTCAGAGATCCATCGAATCGACAAAAGAAAAACTTCTTCGCCAGCTCGAGATCTTCGACTTTATCTTCGCTTTGAATTACGACGGGGTGATAAAAATACCACCCCAACCACCCTTCGCTTGAAAAAACGAGAACAAGCCCCAAAGTGAAAGGAAAATTATGCCGATAGCATAGACATTCTAGCCCACCAAATGCCGAAAAGAATTTGGCGTAAGTTCATAGTGATATGCCGAACATCTCAAGTTCGACATATACACGAGGATATGAATACGAAGACGGCCCGAGGTCGCTTCGTGAGACGATGACAAACCTTCCGGAGGAGAACAAGCCCTATGCTCCGGGACGGGGCAACATAAATTATATTAGAAATACGGATTGAGAGACAATCTCCTTTATATCGAGGTTGTTAAAATGGAAGAAAAGGAAGACACTTTACCAAAATCCCGAAAGGGAATAAGAATACCGCCGTAATCCGACTACGCACGGACACGATACGAAACTCGGAAGATTTAGAAGAAGAAGCCATAACTTACTTTTGGTTTTTCAAGATGATGGTGATGAACTCCGAGACAACAATGGCGACGGTTATCGCTTTTCAAGTTTTGGAAGTCCGAAATTTTGAAACGCAAAAGTGATATGAGAAATGGCGATCAAGGAAGATATTCCCTATTATACGCTTTATCGGAAACCAACACGCCGATTAAATGCGTATCCCGCCCTGCACTCAATGACGAGAAAAATCCGTGTTCGGCATCGGCTTAACGCCCGCCGGGAGATGCCACGAAGATTTCGCCAAGGCCCGACTGATGAAGCTCGTCGAAGACCTCGCTTAACGCCCGTCGGGTGAAGCGGTCAAGACCTCGCTTAGCGCCCGTCGGTGAAGCGATCAGAGACCTCGACAACGCCGTCGGGTGAAGCGGTCCAGAGATCTCGACAACGCCGCCAAGTGAAGTCATCAAGACTTCGCCAAACGCCCGTCGGGTGAAGCCGGCCAGAGACCTCGCTAACGCCCGCCAGTGAAGTCTGTCGGAAGACTTCGCTTAACGCCGACGGTGAAGCGGTCCAAGACCTCGGCTTAACGCTCAGCGGTGAAGCGGCCAAGACCTCGACTTAACGCTTACAATACCTCGGCCAAACGCCCGACAGCGAGGCGGTTAGAAGACCCGCATAACGCCTCGTCGCGAAGCCGTGACACCTCGCCGAGATACAAACAACAAACATGACCTCGGCAGACACTCTGCGAGCACAAAGATACGATATCTGACGTCGAATTATCGACACACACAAAGTCGACAAAGAAAAGAATGTCAAAGATCGTCCAAACCCGCTTCGTTATAAACAACCCCATTCCAAAGATGACCTCGTTTGCGTCTTTTTGGGGGTTGTGATAGGATATGGCCAACTACTGTGCCCAAGATCGTGCCCAATACAAGTAACCTCGACATCGCTCGGCACCGACAAGTTCGCCCATGAAGACTCCTAAAATCGGTGAGAACGCAGAAGCTCACCATATCTAAAAGAATCCTAATTCAAGAGGGATAGGATCTCGAATCCAGTTAGAGAAGACTTGATTCAAGATCTGGTCAATACGTTCGTGTATAAACAGAGGCTGAGTAGCGAAATAGATTCATTCACACTTTCAGAATCGCCTACACATTCAATACACGAATACTCTCTCTCCCGTGGACGTAGATCTTATTCATAGATCGAACCACGTAAATCCTGGTGTTAACACAAGATTTATTTCCTTACGAAATTAAGATCGATCACCCACAAATATTATTATAAATTATAATTGTATAGATTTGAAAATTTCAACTGGTGGAACCGCCGGAGGTGGGAAGAGTGTGAGGACCATAAATAGGTCCAGATAGAAAACCCGCCTTCTTCAAAATATCACTTAACACAGCAGAAACCCATAAACCCTAGCGAGCTCCACCAAAATCATCAATGGCGATCGACCCCTCGGGAAGCCTCTCACTCTCAGCCGAAACAGCCATAATCAATTCTTTGGTAGAGCTATTTTCAGATGAAACTGATTGCTGATGTGCAACATATTTTTGCATTTGATTAATGAACTTATAAATTAGAAATAGCACTGGAGGTTTTGGATTAATTTCCATACTTAATTTTTGTAGTGTGGAGGGAGTTTTTATGGGCGCGGTTGAGGGCGCATTTGGGGAAGGAATGATGCATCCTGTCGACACCATTAAGACACGCATGCAGCGCAAGCAAGGTTACTGTTCTGAATTTGAAATTAATGCGAGTCTATACATATTCATACGTGATTTGTTTGTTCTCTAAAGCGAATTTTGTTGTTGCTGCTACTTGCTTATAGAGTCAAAACAGTGCAATACAAATGGTTCGAGCCGTTTGGGCTACGGATGGTTTGGCTGGTAACTGAGTTTTCATTTTTACTGTTCCATCTGTTTGCCTTAAAATAGAAGCTTTGCGTCTCATTTATGAATTGTGTATTTGATGAATTTCTGGATTTCTTGTTTGGTGGTATGTGTTATCTTATTTATGTACCCTAGTTAAGATAGTAATTGTTGTTGGACAGGCTTGTACAGAGGAATTGCACCAGGGGTAATGGGATCTCTTGCCACTGGAGCTACTTACTTTGGAATCATCGAGTCCACCAAGAATTGGATGGAAGAATCGTATCCTGGCGTTGGTGGTCACTGGGCACATTTCTTTGCTGGAGCAATAGGTCTTTTTATTTGAAAATTCTCTTTGCCCTAAATAGTATGTGATGTAGGGCTGACAATTCGTGCTTGTCGGATCGTTATCGTGTCGACACGATAACGACACGACCTGATAAGGCCAAACACGAACACGACTCGTTAAGGATCTGTCCGACACGAACACGACACGAAATGTACTGACACGACACGAACACGAATATGAAACGATTTTTTTCGTGTTGACATGACGCGATAACGACACGACCCGACACGAAACGATAAATTTAAATCAAAATTAGAAAATAAATAAATAAAAGAAATCAAAATATATAAAATATAATTAAATTAATATTAAATATATATAAATATTATCGAATTATACGAAAAACGACACGATCCGACACGAACACGAATGCAACACGAAAATTATCGGGTTACACGAACACGACACGGATCCGACACGAACACGACACGAAATTATCTTGTCCTTATCGTATCGACACGATAAGAACACGAACACGATAAGGCTGAACACTAATCCGTTAATTTCGTGCGTGTTCGTGTCGTGTTCTCGTGTCGTGTCGAAAATTGTCAGCCCTAATGTGATGGCCACTGAGCACGTCTTTGGCACATTTGATCATTTTCTGATATTTTTTCCCTTCCTATTTCCCTAAAAGTGGCATTGCCTCGAGTGAGTGACTTATGATAAATGTCCTCTGTTTCTTTATGCTGTTCAGGAGATACACTCGACTCTTTTATATACATTCCTTGTGAAGTGATGAAGCAACGCATGCAGGTTCAAGGCTCTAAGAAGTACTGGACCTCTGTTGTGGTAAAAGAAGGTTCTCAGGCAAAACTTGGGATGCCCACATATGGATACTATCCTCGAATGTTTCAAGCTGGATGTTCAATATGGAAGGAACAAGGGCAAAATGGACTATATGCAGGGTATATAATACCTTAACCTGGAGCTATTTTTCTCAGTACTTTTTCCAAAAGCTTTTACATTTTCGACAAGATCTGTTGGAACATTTTTAGTTGGACGATAGAGTAAGTAACTAGCATTCCATTAGAAATTGGCGACTAAATCAAAGAAATTAGAACAAACAAAATAGATGATACTTGCATGATGTTGTGATTGTTTTCTGCATCATACTATTTGGCAGAGCAAAAATAGCATTGTATTTGAAATTGTTACTAGCTGTATGTTATGACTATGTTAATAATATTAATTAGTAACTGAGTTTTACCTTTTGCTGTTCGCACCTGTATAAGTTGTATCTGCACTCAATTCTGTTTTTATAGAAGAAAATGTTGATTTCATCTCTAATTATCATGAATATTAAATATTTTTTGCAGATACTGGTCCACACTTGCACGAGATGTTCCATTTGCTGGACTTATGGTATCAAATAAATTCTGACTGGCTTTGATAATTATCAAATACATTGGCTGCACTATTTGTTTACCTCCAGCTGGGGATAGGCCTTGCCATGTTCATTTTTTTAAATATCTGAATCAATCAGCAATATTAGTTCTCTGTCACAATGCCATAGTAAGTTACTTTTACAGAACATGGAAATTATATGGATCACTGCTCTAACGACTTTTTTTATGTCTAGCATTGATGATAAAAATTGTGAAAATTGATAAAAATTTAAGGTCGAGGTGTGACAGTGTGAGATGATTAGGTTCTTGTTGTCTCAAAACCCGACTGAGAAGTTTGTTTATTCATGGGATTTTCACAGTATAAATATCTCAAACTCTTTTTCAAGTATGTTCTCTTCAACCTCCGTTTTTGGCCTATTCTATCTCTCTGTACAAACAGATGCAGCCACCTATATCTTTCTCTTTGTTCTATGCTCATTGCATCCATGAATTTTCAACTTCTGGAGAATATTTATGTTGCTTTATATGTTCACTTTCATTACATCATATGATGATCTCTAACTTTGTTTGTGTTCAAATTACAGTTTACCTTCTATGAAGCTTTTAAGACCATGTCACAATATGGGAGACACAGAATTTTCCCCAATTCAGATTTCCATACTAATAGTACTTTTGAGGGGCTTGTATTAGGGGGACTAGCTGGCGGTATGTGTGCTGTTTAAATAGCATAGCGTATCTCTCTCATCTCTCCGCTCAATATGAACTGGACAACTGGCTTCGTCATTGTACGAAGTTTCATGCTTGTGATATTTTTTTTGCTGTTCAGGTTTGAGCGCATATCTCACTACTCCGCTGGATGTTATCAAAACCAGATTGCAAGTACAAGGGACCACCATCAGGTAATAGCACTGTCTTTACTCTACTACTGAATGACAAGTCATCATGGTTGCAAAGTACTATCTTTTATTCAGGAAGAAATGATGGCAATTTATTTTAACATTTTTCTAATTTTCTTCATATTATTTGCAGTTGCATTCCTTGTAGTTAGCTAATGGTGCTATAATGTGATTGCATGTTTTCATATTCCAGTTCAACAGTTATAAAGACCTTTTTACTACAATATCCTTGACATGGAAGTACTTTTCCAGGTATGCAAGATGGCTGGATGCTGTTTATTAGGTATGGCATGCTGAAGGAACTAGGGGGGATGTTCAGAGGCAGCGTTCCCAGAATTGCATGGTATATACCGGCATCAGCTCTCACTTTCATGGCCGTAGAATTTCTCAGGGATCATCACAGATTAACTAGTATATCAATTGACAAAAAAGAGTCTTCGTTGCAAGAGGTTTCCTGAAGAGCCGATCATATATTCATTCTTTATTCAATCCATCATTGTTCGGTACATGAAAGGGCTAGGAACAATGATGGATTGAATAAAGAATGAAGAATGCTGATAATGCAACGAATCGTTTCTCACCTATGTAACAAATCGTTACATCAATCTGCTGATAATGCAAATCGGACTTCTAGTTGAAATTCCAGTAACTACTAGCATTACAAGTAAAAGGATGTCTCGTTTCTTGAATTATATTTGTGGGGTTCATGGTGAGAAACTGTATGTACATATACATAATTTCTGGTTAGAAGCAGAAGCAGCTAACAGGAGCTTTTCCTGTAGATCTCATTTTTCTAGCTTTATCTTTCACAAAGGATTCTTTAGTGTTTTCGTTTGTCCTCGACACGTGCTCGTGTTCTCTGAGCTATGTGGTCGATCCTGGCTATCTTGTTATAGTAATGTTTCAAGTTTCTTGATTTTCTGAGCTCCAAATCTCCCTGCAATAACAACATATTAAGTTACGTTCATTCTTTTTGCAGTTAAGTCAGCAGCAGATGTCAATATAAGCAAACCTTCTTCCTTTCAATCTGATGTTTCTCTTCCAATTTCTTCTCGTTTTCCCAAGCTTAATCTCGTTGTGCAAATTTTCGTACCTATATGTAGATTAGACGAAACTCAACATCTGTGTTGACTTCTGAGACTAAAAATCCGGGCTCCGTCACTGCAGTAGTGTCACGACCCGGCCTGTCTAAGGATAGCCAAGCTAGGTGAACCGCGACTAGGGAAAGGAAACAAGAAGATGGGGATAGAAAGGGGAAAAGATATGGGGCATTGACTCAACTCGACGTCATCCAATCAACGATAACATCGCCCAAGAGACGACAAGATGTAAATAAATCTTAGTCCTGCCTACTCGAATTAAGCATCAAGGAAGGAAACTTGAAATACAAGAGATCGTTTTATCCTAACATCATTCACCTACACATGGATAGCCAACGAAATATTCTCAAGATAAATAGAAGTCGATCCCAAAGAACCGAATCGAATAGTTTAACACAACAAAGGTCTTAATTGGACATAGTGTTGAGCCCGAATTAAGACTTGACAAAACGAGTGTACGCAGCGGAAATAAACATAATACATGTATGAAGACATGTATAACTCTGACATTCTCAAAATAAGACAAAAATCTTCGCTCGGCACTCCATCTTCAAACTTCACGTCTCAACCTGCACATTTAGAAATATATGCGGTGAGTACTAGTACTCGATGAACACGTGCAAAAATAACTTCATATATATATATATATATATATATATACTTGTGAATATTTGTCATGCCTCCTTATCGATGTGATGGGGTTTTATCTTAAAAGGCCCAAGCTTACTAAATTCTTTTGTGATCTAAAAGTTCATTGCAGTCTAAGTTCTTTTGTAATCAATTCTATCCGAAATTTTTGTTTGTGAAGGTGGCCCCTTCAACGAACAATATCGTGTAACGAGAGTGGGTCACTCTCCGCACACAACGATCGCCCGCTCGCCGGACTCACGGTCGTTAGGTGTACACTAGCCCCGCGGGATAGCTATCAACCGCCTCGGGACCGAATTCGATTATCGTATGATTGGCAAAGCCAACACGTATAGATCTCATACATAAATCTCAAAATATTCTTCTGAAGACAAAACTTGAAAGATTTTCAATTCATAACTTTTGAAGAGAATTTACATCTAACATAGCATTAGCTTTATTCATACGTAAGAAAGCCCACCGTTGCGATCTTAAAGCAGTCGGCGTCTCTCGCACGCCTCTCGTTACTCATCCGCTAGACCTTCATCGAAGATCAGAGGATAATAAGATGTCTAACCGAGAGAGTATCCTTTTAACGAGATTCATGACAAAAGCTTTTTTAAGTTTTGCTTTTGTTCTTCGATCTTGATCTTAGTCGATTAAGTTAGATCGCTCTTGGAAATTTCGTTATTTATCTGCTTGTGGGCTGAATGGGTTCTCTTCTTTGGAAGATTTAAATTGCTCGGTTAGGGTTGCGTTCGAGGTGGTCTAGTTTTACTATTGTTATGAACGAGGTCTTTGATCAACGCGTAGCGATAAGATGCGAACCGAAATTTCGGCATGACCTATTCGTAAGTAGGTCATCCTCTCGAATTCGACGCGCGAAAATTCGAACGTCGATCACTCTCGATTAGGCCGACAAGGCCTAATCACTTTCCTCACCTCTCAAACCCAACAATTCATCAAACAATTTTATTCATTCATGAGCCCTCAATCTAGATGCATACAATATAGCAATCGTCTAACATAATCAACGAAATTCTTAACTAATTTAAATAACCAAGGTCTAAGTGATTTAAGTTCAATTATCTTGGTTAATTAATTAAGTCTGGGTGACTTAATTAATTAAAGTCCACTTAACTCAATTAGGATCAAGAGAAATTTGATTACTTAAGATCTTCCCAATTTAATTAGTTAAGGTCTAATCCATCTAATTAATTAGAGTCCTTCTAATTAATTACTTAATAAGGTTCAACTAAATTAATTAATTAAAACCAAATGCTTTAATTAATTATGGCCTAAGTAAATTAATTACTTGAGGTCAATCTATCTTTTAATTGATCAAGTCCAAATGACTTAATTAGCCAAGACCTAATCAAATTAATTAATTAAGGCCCAATGCTCTTAATTAATTAGAGTCCTCTCAAGCTAATTAATTAAGTTTAAGTAACTTAATTAATTAATTAAAGTCTAGCTCAATTAATTATTAAGGTCCATCTAAATTAATCAATTAAGTTTAAGTAACTTAATTAATTAATGTCTAGATATAATTAATTAACGTTTATCAACTTTATTTAATTAAAGTTGATCTAAATAAATTCTTAAATCCAAAATATTTAATTAATTAAAGCCCAACTCTAATTAATTAAAGTCCAATTAAAACTTAGTAGTCCAATCCTATATATATATCTTAAGCCCACCACACTTAAGTCATATGAGTCCAATTCATTTTTGTTCCTTTTTAGAGAGGCCCATTCCCTGAAATAAATAGGTCCAGCCATTTAGTAATTAATCGCGGCCCAAGCTCGACCCATTCGTGTATTTTCATCTCGGCCCAGCTCATTTGTCTTATAAAATTAATTCAGCCCAGAAATAAAATAACACAAATGCAGGGCCCAATTAAAATTAAACCAAGCCCAACCCAAACACATAACTAAACCTACGCACACCCACCCCCATTCCAGATCCCTCTCTCGGCTCTCCCACCTCAGGGCGCTTCAGCCGCTTCTCCATCTTCACGGTGCCACCGCCTGCCGCCGTCGGCGTCGTCGCCTCCTTGAGGTGGCGTGCTTCCGCCGCACCTCGTCGCTCTCTCTCCCTCTCACAAGATTCACGCAGTTCGCCATCCTCCGTGGCCACGCCGCCATCTCCTTCTCGCGCGTATCAGCCGCGCCGCTTCCTCTATCGCGCCTCCCTCGCGCTCTCTCTCTCCTTGCCGTCACGCCACGCCAGCCGCCGTCGACGCCACGCCTGCTGCCGCTGCACGGCCATCTCCGCAGAGCGCCGTCAAGGCTGCGTTCTCTTCGACGGACAACAACGAGGCCTTCGACCGCCTTCCTTTGTGTGTGAGGTGTGTTTTGACGCAAGCATGGGGAGGACAGAGCGAGCATTTCATTTTTTTCTTTTGAGTTTTCAGTTGATTCTGCTACTGCTTCTCATTTAATGTGTACGCGATTTGGTGTGCATATATGAATTTTTTCTTTACTATGTACTGTTATGGATTAAATGTATAAATGGAATGGCTTGAAGCTTACCTTAATGAAAATCTTTGTCGTGTGCGTTTCTGTTTTAGCCGAACAATGGCCTTGAAGGCAGCCTCCTATAAATAAAAGAAATGGAATCGGATGTTGTTTAGCCAAATGAATGGTAAAGTTCAAAAGCTGAGATGGTTACCTCTTGTTATCCTTTTGTTCTTGTTTGCTCTTTTCTGTTTCTTCCCTCTGTTTTGGTGTTGAGGACTGCAGAGAAGAAGAGATGAGGGTTTGAATGGAGTTGTCGTGTATATGAAGGGAGTTTGGGTGAGGGGAATGAGATTTTGCTGCCTTATGAGCAGAGAGCGCAGCAGAACGTTTCAGAATTCAGGAGTAAAGACTTTTGTCTCATGTTACAGAGTATCAGATTTCCTTTGGAGGGGAGGGGAGAGGTGTGTGAGAGAGATTGGGTTCCTGGTTGCTGGAGATAGAGATGTACGTATAAGTTAAAAATATAAGCTAATGTCAACTTTCCATTTTTGGTAAATTGCAGGCTTCGAGACGATTCACGATTACGACTTTTCACTCGTTTTGTTCGAACGGGAATCGGTGATTGTCATACACATTCGTAATCCGATTTATCGAATCCGATAATATTACGCGTTATTGCTCGATTATTAATCAATTAATTTTCTCGTTTATAAAAGAAAATTTTAATTAACAATCCGGGTTAAATATATCGTTAACCACGATTTTAATTTTACGGGGTATTACAAGTAGGGAATATAATCTTACCGTTTACGAATCTTGGCTATCTAGGCCATTTCCCAAGCATCTGCTTTGGAATTTGGTTGGCCAAGTGTGGTTGAAGTTTGCTTGTGCATTTTATCATAAGCAAAGGAAATGGCAGGCGTAACAGATGATGAACTCCAAGTATCTTCCTTAGATGCCTTTCTTATAGAACCTTTCATACACCCACAAAAAAGTAGAAAAGAAGTAATTTTATTACCACATCTTCATGTTAACACAACACTTAGGAAGTAGTAAAATAAATTGAAAAAGAGAAGAAAGAAAAGTTAATAACCTCCTTGTCGTGGGTCTTGTTCTCTGGTATTTACTCTTGCAATTTTAGGGTTTGGAGTGATTCCTCCAAGAGAATGAATTGCATGTGCCGAAGCAGCAACTGCAGAGGCATAATCAGAGTCATCCGATCCGATTCATAATTGCGTCGCATCATTGGATTAGATTGAAATTAAATTTGTTTATCTTGTCATGAACAGTGAGAAATGATATCATGAGACCTGCAAACACAGTTCTCTCTCTCTATACATACATATATATTTGAACATTAAAATCTAATGAAAAGCAAAGAATTTTTCTCTCTTTTCTTACAATCTTTGAGTTCTCTTCAACTAAATGTGGGACGATGCAAGCCATCTTTCTGCTTTACGAATAACTCAAAATTAACCTAATTAAAAGGTGAGCTTTTTACAAAGTTTTGGTTTAATGCATGCTTGTGATCACCATATTCTGATTCCTTGTTGTTGCAGTATACTCAGATTCTCGTGCATGCGTGTTTGCTGCTAACTGTGCATATTGTTATAGCAATATGCACCCAAAAATGTAATATTCTTTTTTACGCTTTCTCACTTTCCTCTAAATTAATTCAACAATATTTCACAAAACCTTCTCTGTTAATATCGAGTTCCTAACAATTAAGGTATCAAAAATATAGAGTAAAAGACAGTAGTTGGGCCCTACAATTAAGGCCACAAAACTATTTACATATTATACTATCATTTGCTTGCTCATGATGTCCTATTTGTGGTCTTACTTTACACGAAATTTGTTTTTCAAACATTTTATTAAAATAAGTATATGATCTGTCTTATCTTGCTCGGATTTTCAATTTACTTGCCCAAATTTGGTTTGTGTTTTGTTCTTCTCGGGAAAACACTATTCGAAACATGTTTGGGTGAACTATAAGAATGTGCTTATTTTTTCCCCCCTATGACGAGAGAAGTTTCCTTTTTGTGTAAGATAAAAGAAAAGGACAATAGCACTTTGGTTGTGTTTTTGTTCTTCTCGGATTGATATCATAAGACATTGGTCTATTAAAATCTGTGATGTTTTTTGGCCACAAACACCCATACATAAATATAGGATTTGCTTTTCTTACGAATAGTTATTATTTTGCATTATAAAAGTAAATAATATCCCTTATATAATTATTCCATCATTCGCCATTAGATATATGCACTATTTTCAATTCCACTCATTATTTTATTCATATTAAAGTATCTAAAAATTGTGTTTATGAAAGAAATATTAACCTATGAATACACAAACTTTGAATTTTTCTAATTTTATATATATATATATATATATATATATATATATATATATATTTAACCTTTATATACACGAATTTTCAAGTTTTTGATTTTTTTTCAAAATTAGAACCACCCCAAATTAAATGTGGTGCGACAAAATTAAAACTGGGGTGAAATCGATTTGATTCCATCTCAACTAGAAAAAATATAAAAAATAAATTAAATTCTAACTAACCAAGAGAGATAAAGAGAACAAAGAGAGAGAACAGGTTTAGCGTCCCACCGACACCTTCATTTTCTTGACCGCCAGCGGCTACCGGATTATGTCCTACCTCGACCTCTCCGATCCTGATAGCTTCGAGATCGCGTCAGCCCGAATGAAATGGTGAACCCGAGATTATGGCAGGTCTTGTCACAGGAGACGCTGAGGATCTCGGCTTGATCAAGAATAGCAGACGAGCACTACAAGAAAGTGCGCAATCAACGACGGAATTTTCCGTCGTTATACCGAATAAGTCCGTCGGTGATATTAACTAACGACGGAAAAACGAAGGAAAAAGACCGTCGGTACAAAAATATCGCTATCCCGATCAACGACGGATTAGAAGTCCGTCGTTGAAACACCGGCGGATCAACGACGGATATAGACGTCGCCGTTGTGCACGCACGACCGTCGTCGATCAACGACGGATATACCGTCGTTGATCAACGACGGAATGTTATCCGTTGTCAATCAACGGCGAACAATGACGGATCGACCGTCGTTGATCAACGACAGAATAATATCCATCGTAGATCAACGACGGACAGTCCGTCGTTGATCTACGACGGATACCATTCCGTCGTTGATCAACGACGGTCAGTTCGTCGGTGATCCGTAGTTAATTATTTAAAAAATAAACCTATTTTTTCACATTTATCGTACCCAGTTATCGACGGTCACCTGTTTTATTCATACCTCAACAAACTCAACAATTCATCATTCAATTCAATCCATACAATCCAACATTCATGAAATCTCAACGACGTTCAATTCAAACACGTTCAATTAACTCTATCGTATAATCCATTCAATCTATACAGAAAAGTAAATAAAAAAAGTGTGCAAGTCCAGAGTATGAAATAAACAATACAATATGATCAATAGGGAGGAGGAGGTGGTGGTGGTGCAAGCCCATTGTGTGCTAGAAGTTGATCCAAGATGTCTTTCTTGAGCTTCTAAGCGTGTCATCAACGCCTCATGCTCTTCGTCTTCTGTCGTTTATCGCATTCGTGCCCCTGCTTCTCCCGCACCGCTTCTCCATGTCTATAAAGCGCCGGTCATATCTCGGGACACGAATTGAGATGTGGCAGTTGAAGACTCGCTTCTCAAACTCTTTGCAAGTGCACCAACACCAAACATCCATTTCTTCTTGGAGATCCCACCCACGACACCCACATAGATTTGGCTCATGTCCAAATCGCGCGTCACTCGAACCTTCTACGCTGATCGGGCCATTTGGGTGACTAGCTCTTGGACTTTCATCTACATTTATAACGTACAACTTATAGTTGATGTACGTTCATATAAAGTATGTGAATTGCAATTAAACTAACACATACCCCAATAGATCTGGATGTCTCGTCAGTATAAGAGTCATCCTTGTTGACGTGAAGGATGTTATAAGTATCGATAAACAATCGCTTGGATGAACTCATTGCAAACCTTTTGCAACCAAACAAAAAATGCAATCATACAATCTATATAACATTAGTAATAAAATCATGCATTACATCTATATAAATATTACCAACTCGGTAGCATATCAAGAATCGGCTCGAGCCTCCTTGTGCTTGACCGCCTGCTCCTCGGTCCCTGCAGCTCGACATGCAACACCGCCGGCAACCTCCGACTTCCCCTTCATGGCTTCAGTGTCCCAATAAGCAAGCCAAGTAGGCCATTCATCCTCATGGATGCAAAGAGGTCTCGCCCTACTCTCGTCATACCTTGTGGCTTGATGCCACAAACAAAGTCTCTGTAGCGTCGTGCGGTAATAGGATACCAAAGGTCATATATGACCTCATCTGGGATATCCTCGTCCCAACAGAAACGTTTTTGATTCAAGTAAAAAGCAAATTCCAATTCAATAACAAATTATGACTATATGTTTATTGATAATTAATAACCGAATGAGCATCAATTAGCAAACAAAAAAACTATCAATATAATTATAGATCCTAGATGAATATACAATCACCAGAAATATTAGAACAACTAATTAACAATCACAAAAAAGGTGTTTAAGATTGTAAACAAGCTTATAAACATGCTTTTTTCTTACATTGAACTCGTTGAAATAATCGTCCTTCACTGACTGTGGCGTCAGTCTCCAGCTAAAACCACAGGGGTTCTTGACCAGCTTGAATATACGAGTGCAGGCGCCAGGAACCACATTATATGGGACTAAGTTACTGCATAAAACATAAATATCATTAGTTCAACAAAATAAAAATACATATTGTAATTGAAAGTATAACAAATACCCCATATCATCGATCGAAAGCGTAGTCCGTCCTATCCTCACTGAGACAGAACCCGACCCCGAAGCTGAAGCTGAACCTGAACTTGAACCTGAAGCTCCAGCTACATCAGGGATATCCTCATCCTCCAGTCGGATGCGATCAACAGAGGCATTGATGCCTCTCTCTGATCCCAATGAAAAAGACGATGATGACCCACATCCTCTAGCAGATCGAGATCCACGTCCTCTAGGCATCTAGCAAAATAGATCAATTGAATAAGAAAACAATTCATATGTCATATGAAAACATACTATCCAAACATTTTTCTATCAAATTGATTCAGATAAATGTTATATTAATCACTATCGTCGTCATAGCCATCATCATTGTTATCTTCCTCACTCGTCAAGTATGTATCTTCGTCTTCTTCACTATTTTTTTCATCTATGTCTATCAAGCCACCACCATGATGTATTATTGTGTCGTCATCGTCTATATCTAGATTAGTTGAGATGATTAAGTCATCTTTCTGATATGGTTGGTCTGATGGTATTTCAGATGTTAATGTTTGAAATGAGACTTCAATTTTGGATCGTGCTTTTATCTTAAAAACTTTCCATCAATCATTCTTAGACTGATTCATACTCGGATAAGTATAATAATATACTTGGATGGCTTGGTCAGCTAGTACGAATGGTTCGTACTTATTATACCGACGCGTATGATTTATATAATCCAATTTGAATTAAGGATGCACTGAAGTCCCAGACGTAGATGGATCAAACCATTGACACTTGACTAATGTAGTCGTCTTTTTAGGTAGACCGTGATACTCTAGTTCACACACCTCCAACAAACGTCCATAATAATCGAGTTCGTCATTATCATCTGAACCATAACAATCACCTTTTATGCAGACACCAGTGTTCATAGTGGATCGAGATGACCCATGAGACATCGTATGAAATTTATATCCATTCACATTGTATCCTGGGTATGTCGTGACTAATGTTAATGGACCTTTTGCAAGACTAATCAAAAATTGATTCTCAACATTGCTTGTTGGATTTAAGACCTGCAATAGTAAAATAATGTGGAAATAAGACTCCCCATCTACATTTAAACCATGATTGTAGTATTACTATATAAAGACTAGATAATATCACTAGTGAACGGAACCACGACGCAAATTGTGATTCCATCTGATCGTTGATTTCTTGCTCTAAGATAGAGTACGCGTGCAGCTGATCCACAAATAACCTTAAACACAACATATGCGTTACATATAATAATCTATATACAAATAAATGGTATAATTTAGTAATAGTACATACTTGAGATATGTGTATGTAACTTCTACACAGTTGATTAGAACATATGTGTGAGCTGCATGATACTCTTTGTCATCCAAGTATCTCTTCGACATATTTCCAAAATAATGTCCTTTTTGTTTGAATACTGATAGTTTATCTAGATGTTCGTAAGATCTAACAGCATCTGCACCATCAAAGTTACGAGGCACATTCGTATGTATTGTGCTCACATGTACCTCAAAGTAATATGAGCAAAAAGTAGATGCTTCTTCCACTAAGTAAGCATTACAAATAGAACCTTCCACTCTAGCCTTGTTTCTTACATTGTTTTTCAACTTTCGTAGGTATTCATGAATGGGGTTAGTTTACATATACATATACTTTGTTATTTTCAGTTGCCTTTCAAATGGGTACATCCATCTATATTGAACAGGTCCTGCAAGGCGAGCTTCGTCAGCTAAATGAACTGGAAGATGCTCCATTGAATCAAAAAAGCTGGGTGGAAAGATGCGCTCAAGCTTGCATAAAGTGATAGGGATATTCTCATTGAGTCTGCACATGCCCTCACTTTGTATATTCTGAGAGGTTAAGTCTTTGAAAAATAAACTCAACTCTGTGACTGCCTTCCACACATTTTTGGGGAGTAATTCACGAAAAGCAACAGGTAAAATCCGTTACATGAACACATAACAGTCGTGACTTTTCATCCCAAACATCTTAAGTTTACTCATGTCGACACATCTTCCCATATTTGATACATGACCGTCTGGAAATCGTAGGGTTTTTACCCATTCAAACAAGACTTTCTTCTCGTTCGTGTCAAGTGTGTAACAAGCTTTTGGATACTTGTTTGTCACATCATTCTTTTTCAAAGATGGCATGGAGTAGTACATGTTTAGCTTCTCCCTAGATTTGGTCGTATCTTTTGTCTTCCCTGGTACGTTCAACACTGTATTGAACACATTAACAAACACATTCTTCTCAACGTGCATGACATCCAAGTTGTGGCGAATTAAAAGGTGTGGCGAAGGCAAATCCCAAAATATACTACGTTTTTCCACCTAGTGCCAAAACGATTTAGCTACAACCTTATTAATTGTATCACTATTCTCTTGAGAACTTTTACTAATCTCATCATCTCTATTTCAGCCATCTGAATACCGATCTTGCCAGTGGAGGTTCAATTGTACTAATCTTATTTTGAGGAATTTTTCTATCTCTACCAAATGGATGGTCCTCGGTAAAAACTTTCGATGGTTATCAAACCATGATTGTTTTCCACTATGTGCTAGGGTGAAAGCTTGATGTTATTCATTCAATGCGGACATGCAAGTCTTCCGGCGAGACTCACCCAGACAACATAGAGTAGGCGGAAAATCGCTAATTGTCCACATCAACCTTTCGCGATTTGAAAATTTTGTTTCACCGACACGTCGTATGTAAGAACACCTATATTCCATAACTCTATCAATTCAGCTATTAGTGGCTGCAAAAAAACATCTAATTTCTCCTTTGGATTCTGTGGGTCGGGGACTAGGATTGTAAGGAACATGTATTGTTCCTTCATACACATCCAAGGTGGTAGATTGTATGGTGTAACAATGATCGGTCACGAAGAATATTGTTGCCCCGACTGACCAAAATGTTGAAAACCATCCGTGGATAACCCTAATCTAACATTTCTAACCTCTTCAGCAAAATCAGGAAAAATTTCATTCAAGTGTTTCCATGCAGGTGAGTCCGCAGGATGACGTATAAATCCATCATCTACTGACGAAGCATGCCAATGCATGTCTGCTGCTGTAGCTTTAGATGCATACAATCTCTGTAGTCGAGGAGTAAGAGAAAAATAGTACATCTTCTTTCCTGCTACCAGTGTTTTTCCACTGATCCCCGATCCTCGATTATTTTCTTTGTAACGAGGAGTACTACAGAATTTACATTGAACCAATTCACAATCATTGCGCCAATAAATCATGCAATTATTAGGGCAACAATCAATCTTGTCTACTGGAAGCCCCATGCCACGTAATAACTTCTTCGTACTGTAGAAATTACTAGGAACCAAGTTATCTTCTGGCACAATTTCCTTGATCAATTCAGTCCATTGATCAAAATTTCTCTCAGAAATGTTACCCTCAGTCTTCAAGGACAATAGGCGAGCCACATGGCGACAACCGTGAATGAGACTTGCAACTCGCCACAACTCCTTATCCATGACATCCAAAATATCATATAGTTGTTGTGCTTCCGGATTAGGCAACTCTTCAAAGTCTTCAAAATTTCTCTGAGACATCGCAACGTCCGTCACCATAGTATGGTAGCTACTACTTTGTTCGTACTGAACATCTTCTAAATTATGATAATTTGCCGTTGGTATTTCAGATTCCCCATGAAACCTCCAAAGCTCGTAACCTCGCACGAATCCATTCTTTGCAATGTGATATTGAACTCGTTCTTTTACATGATAATACATATTATCACATATTTTGCACGGACACTTAACTTTGTCCCCATCCAATAACATTGTTTGAGTCATTGCAAAATCCATGAATTCATTCAGTCCACTAAGAAATTCGGGATCGAAAGTTCCATCTGCTTGAAACCGCCTATACATCCAAGCACGATTTGTACTCATTTCTTGAAGAAGCTATTATTTTAGAAAGTGTAGGTTCTACGTGTAAGTATTTGACTTGAAAATCATTAAGTCCGCTAAGAAATTCTTAATTATTGCACTTTATTCTTGACATGAGTACCAATTTATGTACTATATTTTTATCTTTGGGATCCAATCGCAAATTAAAAATACATTGAAAATTGCATGACGAGCATTCTTAATGTGTCCCGTATAGCTAGGTATCGTCACAAAAAACAACTAGAACTTTTCCAACAATCTTCGCTCGCACATATTCGAATACAACACATAAAATTCAAACAATAAATTTTGGCCATCAATTTTAAGAAAATGTATAAGAAGCTTTTATTAGTTGAAAATGAATAAGGATATAATTGCATATCATTTCAACATGGAGCAATGGAAGATAGTAATTGTATCTCACTCTTTTTGTTATATGATAAAGTTTCAGAAAAGTAGTATAGACATATAATTTAATTAATTCAAACTTTAAACGTAAACCCAATATAAATGCATGATGCATGGCCCTATAATCTCGAGGTCCATTTACTATCTACTTTATTTGAGGCATGTGTTGAAACTTCATAGTCTTCATTGATGTTATCATATACATGTCACGATAAATTCACTATACATATACATACATAAAATTCAAGTTTATATACGATAAATTCACGAATACATACACTCCTATCTACTTCATACATCAATTATATCAAGCTAAATCAATTAAATCAAGCTAAACATACATAGACAAATTCACGAAGACATAGCAAACAATTAAATCAAGCTAAACATACATCAATTACATACACTCCTATCTACCTAATACATCGATAAATTCACGAAGACATAGCAAACAATTAATCAAGCTAAATCAATTAAATCATGCTAAAATATGACAAAATAAATAAAATAATTTGAATTTCAAAAACTGACCTTTTGTGGGCTGGGGACGGCGGCGACGTAGATGGCGGCGCGGCGCGGGGACGGCGGCGACATGAAGACAATGAGGCAAAGTGCGGGTGGGCTAGGCTCGGGCGGGGCTGGTCTGCTGCAGGCTTCTCGGCGAGGCGGGGACGGCGGCGAGGCGAGGGCGGCGGCAAAGAACGTGAAAATCACGGCGGGCGGGCTTAAAAATTGGCGGGCGGCAGCGGCGAGGCGGTGCGGGGACGGCGGCGTGAAGACGGCGGGGGTGAAGACGGCGACGATCGATTCTCAACGACGGCGAGGAGGCGGCGCGGAGGCGAGCTCAATTACCTAGGGTTCTGCTATTTGTGAATGACGTGAATGAAAAATTAGGGATGGAATCCCGTGTTTGTGTTAAAATTCAACGACGGAATAACGACGTAATTTCAACGATGGAAATACGTCCGTCGTCATTCCGTCGTTGATCAACGATGGAATTAGTGTCGTCGTTGATCAACGACGGAATGACGACGAAAGTATTTCCATCGTTGAAATTACGTCGTTGAAATAGTCCGTCATTATTCCGACGTTGATAGTCCGTCGTTGATCCGTCGTTAATATGTCCATCGTTATTACGTCATTGATTTTCCGTCGTTGGTCCGTCGTTGAATTACTCCGTCGTTGATCAACGACATACTTCTTTCCATCGTTAATCAATGACGGAATGACGACGACATATCTTACATATATGTTAAAGTATAATATCGTCTTAATCGCCGGTGGAAATTTTTCCGTCGTCTTTCCGTCGTTGTACGAGCGTTATTCTTGTAGCGGAGTTCTCTCGTAAAGAAGTTATTACAGCCGCTGGTAATCTTTCTTGACTAGAAACGACAACAGCATGAATTTATTGAGAATGTCGTCTTCTACTGGCCGCGGCAGGCTGAGCCTGAGCAGTGGGTGGAGCTGAAACAGAACCCATTTGCCGACGACTTTCGGGCCGTCAGCTCCGAACTTAGCTGTCATTTGGGCTGTCGCAATGTGTTAAAAATGAAACTAAGTTGTCTCACATTCATTTCGTGAGCAAACTGTGGGGTTTCTTGATGCTATTTAAAAAGCATACAGTTCTTTATTACAAGTGAACCAATCATAATATTATAGTTTTGTGATTAAATTTTAATTTAAATTGTAACAACCCGAATTTCTGGGCTTAAAAATTTATGAAATAAGAAGGAATATTACGATAGAAACAAGAATGAAAACGAACGTCGATAGTCGTCGATTCCGAGTAAAATCGAAAATTTCTTAATCTTTTTCACATGAAATTATTTTTATGGTAAAATAAATATGTTTTTAAGTATATTTGAGATATTATTTACACTAAGGAAGAAAAAGGAAATATTTTCCTTATTATTGAGTGATTTTCGAAAATATGGAGAATAAATGGTTAATTTGTGATTTAATATGAGATCACTTGATTTTATGTGATGAGTTGTCATGTTTATCTTGTAGTATATGATAAGATAATTATCTTGTACACCATGCATAATTTTCGAAAATATGAGGTGTATATGATAAGGTTTGAAAATGACATTTTATGTGATAAGTATGCTATGATATTTTTATAAAATAATAAGATAAGGTTATGACTAAGCATGGATATTGTTTATCTCATAAAAATATGTGATAATGTGATAAGTATCATAGGATATAATATTTTGGTTCTAGAAGCTCATGAATTTCGAAATTAAGGTATGATTTTATGTGATTTTCGAAAATCACAATTTTATGTGATAATTGTATTAAATAATTTATTTAATTATATACTTGATAAATATCATGATTTCTAAATCAATCTTATCTCCTAAGAATATATAAAGTTTCGAAAATAATAAAATAGGGTAAGAAGGGAATTTTATAAAATTTCATTTCTAGAAACCCTAATTTTCGAAAAATTGGGAAATTAACTAAGAATTGTTTCAAAAATTTATTTTATGATAAAAGATCATTATATTTATATAATTATTCATGAAAATAATATTAGTTATGGAAAGAATGAAAGTTTGGTAATTTATCCTTAATTTCGAATTATTTGCCGATAACGTTACTTTAGTACATAGAAATGATCTTAATTATTTTTTCTATGATTTATTTTATCATCTAAGATCTATATTATGTCACATAGCTATTAATTGGATAAAAATAAAATATTTGGCATAATATTTATATAAGTGCCGAAAATATTTATTTTTAGGTGTGAAATGAATATAAATATCATGCTTTAATTAATGAAAGGTCATAATTACAAAGTAAGGATAATATTAGGTGTAAATTAGAGATTGTTATCAAATTAAACAAGTAACCTATAGTTTTGTACTATAGTGGCCGAAAATTAGGACTTTTAAGGTTGGAAAAATTAATTTCCAACCTTATGATAATGACACCTTATCCTAAATTGAAAACTTTGACTTTTCAAATGTGATATTTTTACATGATAATATTAAAGTATATGATATGGAAAAAAATAAAAATTTATCCTAAGAACTAGAGATAGCCGAAAATACACACACACACACACCACATAAAGTAATAAATTATTTATTCTATGATAAATATAAGATACATTAATAAAATAATAAAATAACATAATAAACTATAGGATAAAATAAAATATTTTTCTCTTATGAAAGGAGGTGGCCGAAAATGACAATAAGATAAGGTATGAGTTGTAATTTTTAACTTTACACCTAGATATGTTATAATTTCAAAAAGATAAGATATGATGAATAATTAAAGTATAGGATAAGATCAAAAATGACTCATGGACAACTCATGAGGACCGAAATTTAATGAGATAAAAAGGAGTTGTAATTTTTGACTTTATATTAAGATATTTTATAAAGTAATGATTAAATACACTTTATAAACTCTATAAATAGGAGACCACCCCCATTATACTCCATATAACCGAAAATTAGGAAGAAATAGAAAGAAAAATAGAGAGAAAAAAATAGAGAGTGTTCCCAAAAGTTCTCTTCGATCGTAGATAGGAAAAACGTCGCCGACGTCGACCAAAAACAAATAGAAGGTTAGAAACTCTACACTTCTTATTATTTTATGCAAAAATATTAGAGATTCATATGTGATATGTTTTGTTACATGCTTTCGAAAATTATGTGACATACGTGAAATCTATGCTATATGTCGAAGTTATTAAGTAAATATGTTTAGATGATGTTATTAAGCATGTATCATGATTATAATACAAAGTTTGGCATATTATGAAATTTTATGCCATGATCGAAATTATGTAAGACTTATATGTTGATGTACATGAATTATAATTGTTGTTTTGAGTATGAAATAATGATAGTTGTTCATGTTCAAAATTGTATGATTTTATGTGGAATTCTTTGGAAAAATATGGAATATTATGAAATGGTAATTTCGAAAATTACAAAAGCATGAAATATTGATGTACAAGTTGTAGATGATGAATATTATGTCATATTATTAATATATGATGATAAATAATATATTATGTGAATTAAATGAAATTTTCGAAAAATATTTGGGAATTTTCGAAAATTGTGAAGTGAAGGAGTTATGATGTCATTATGGTATGTGATATGTGGATCATACGATATGATATGGGGAAAAGTTGAGACGTAGGGAAATATGTCTGTGAAAACATAGAATTTAAGTAAATATGTAAGATGAGAAGTTAAGTCAGCACGTGACGAAGTTAGTTATGAAATTAAGATCCGTACGTTACGCCGAACGATTTGAACTAAGGAAAGAATGAAAGGATAGTACGTACGTTGGTTCGAATCAATGATTCTTGCGAAGCATGATGATATGCTAAAATCTCGTTTCTTACGTTGATAAGGTTTGACTCGAAGGAGAAAGGAAACGGAAAAGTAAAACCCTAGTGACATAAGAACTTTAAGTTCTCGAGGTGGGCTTTCTTATCAAAACCATTTACGAGCTTTCTTGGAAAATCATTTACTGTTATTACTTTACTGTTTTTCTGCAAAAGTTGAGATACGATATTGTCTGCCAAAAATGTTTTATGTTTTGTATATGTCCATTCGGGTTGCCTGGGGCAACAAGAAAGTATTACGAATTCGGATCCTAAGCTAGAGGTGAAGGGAGAATCCTAGCTAGGGTTGTGTACACTTTAGCTTCTGAATCGCCGGTTGCGATCAGTTTTTCTGAATCGTCGGTTGCGATCAGTCGTGCGTCCGGGTGAAGGGAGGCCTCCCTCCCGGCGCGTTATCCATAGCCGACTTGGAATATACGTTGTTGTGATATGAAAATGACTGGCCAGTCGACTTTGAGAAATAATGAAATGTTTTAAGTAAGAACAAGGCCTTTTCAATAAAACCCTGGTTCTTCGTGATGAGGCAATACAATATTTCGTAAAGTAAAATGTTTTCGGCATGTGTCCACCGAGTGCATCTTTGTACTCACCGCATATTGTTTTAAATGTGCGGGTTGAGCGAGTGATGGAGCAGGCGCGGAGTTGAGCGGAATCTTTGTCAAGTAGTATGAAGTATTTTTGGTTCGCCTTGAGAATGCATCTCCATATGCATGCCTCACACGTTTTATTCCGCCAAACTCTTGAACTCTGTTATAGTTCGTTACTATGTTAAGTTCTTGTTATTCCTGTTGAAAGCTTTGTAAGAGTTGTTGTTTTGTCCAAACGTTCATATCAACTCTTTATATAAGTTATTTTGCCCTATCCTTGATCTCGTTCATACTTGGAAATTCATATTTCTTCATATATGAGATGAGTTGAAAACCCTATTCTTTTAATATTATTTAATCCAAACCCCAAGTCACGGTCCGGTAAGGATTTGCCAAACCGGGCTGTGACATAAATTCTCTTAATTTCTTTAGTAAGAATCTTGATAGAAGAGTTAGAGTTTGTCAAAGAGTTGTTTGTAGGGGGGTCGAGAGGGGATGTATAATATATGATTTTAGAAATTTATCATATAGTAAATTTTTCTCTGTGGGTTGTGATTTTTCTCCAATTTAGAGTTTTTCATATTAAATTCTTGTATTGAAATTGTTATTCTTTTTCCTTTCTATTTTTCATTTCTTTCATGAGTATGAATGGGGAACTGATGTTTCAACAACTATCTCAGCGATAAGAGAGCATGAAAAACATGAGCTTCTTCAGCTTGGCGAGATAGGGGTCGAAGTAGGAATAATTCAATAGCCGTCGGAGGTGAAGGAAATGATGGTGACTGTGTGGATGTTAAGAGGGTGCTTTGCTAAAAATTTATAAGATATTAAAAAGTTTAAAGATGTAATGTGTCTAAAATTTATAAAATATCAAAATATTTGAATAATTAAACTTATAAGTTAAAGAAAGAATCATAAAATAGAAAAAGAAAATCATAGTTAGATGACGAAAATTGACGAGAGGTGAAGTTGATAGTATATATAGGAAATAACGAACTATAATAAAGTTATTTTGATAAATTTTTATTACTTATAATTTTATGAAAAAATAAGTTAGAGTTGAATAATTTATGTTTAGGGGAACTTATTTTCACAGTTTATGAGTTGTTTAGAAGCTTATTTTGTCAAATATTTTACAGAAGTTTATAAATTTTAAAAATCTTATAAACTATTTTGAAGAGCTTTATAAGTTTAACCAAACACCCTCTAAATTTATTTTCTCTCTTGGTGAGTTGGAATTTAATTTTCATTTTAAAATGTTCCATCTCGATTTTAATTTTGTAACATCTTATTCGATTTGGGTAAATTCCAATTTAGAGGAAAATTTAAGAAATTCGAAAGTTTGGATATTTACATACTAAAAAGAGTTAATGTTCAAAATAAAAAGACATTAAAAATTCGTGTATTTATGAACTAATATTTCTTTATAATAACTATAATAAGAGAAAATAGTTTGCACAGTATTATTTCCCGTCGAGTTTTCATGCAGCCTGCCCAAACCCCGTCCAATTGCTGGAAGCCGAAATTGCACGTATCACTAGGCACGGTCTGCGCTTGCCAAATGCCACGATTGATTTCTTTTTTCTCATTTCTTTTATTATTATTATTTTCTCTTTCTTCTTTTTTGTTTTCTCTCTTTCTTTCCTTCTGTAAATTGGATATTTTATTAACAAAAGAATATTTAATATACATCTTATATTAAAGATAGTGTACAAGATATTTAATTTGATACATATAATTATAAAATAAATTTCAAATATAAGAGTTATGAACTTATGGTCATTTGAAGATTGAGATAGAGTTAAAACAATCTAAAAATTATTTTTCTTTTCTATTTCAAATGTCTTCGGCTTTTCCTAAAACAACTTCATTGGACCTTTTTCATACTCTATATTCCTATTTTCCTATAGAAGTGCATCTGCAATGTGAATTTACTCCAAATCTCTTCATTGTTCTCTTCAAATATGCAAAAGTTTGACTTGTATCAGTTGAACAAAGAAAAATTATTGTTATACAAAGTTAATGGTTCCAAAAGTAGTATTAATTAGTAAATTTATAGGCTAACATATCACAGTCAAATAAAATCTGTATTGTAGTTGGATTTGTTACTCATCTTATGCTTCCATCTAAATACTCAAAGAAGAACCGAAGCGTGATTTAAGCCATGAATTTTTTAGGGGCCCCAATTAATTATAATTTTAAAGATAATAAAATAAAATTATAAAATAATAATAATTTAATAATATAATGAGTTTATTATAATATTTTAGAAATTTGATTGGTAATATTAATTCACATATAAAACTTTATTATTTGTATATATCTTTTATTTTATCAATATAAAATAAATTATAGAAAAAGAAAAGAAATAGCATTTTATCAACATAAAATAAATTATAGGAAAAAGATAAAGGAAAGAAAAAGGAAATAAAAGAAAATAAGTATAGAAAAAAGAAAAAAGAAAATATGTAACTAAAAGGAATATAACCAAGATCTCTTAAATGAGAGATAAAAATCATAACTCATTAGACTACAATCGATTTAGTTATTAAATGGTAAATATTTATAGAGATCACATATGTTTAGCTAATAATCAATTATTTACATACATATTTTATTTTATCAATATAAAACAAATTATATAAGAAAAAAGGAAAAGATTCCAAAATAAAGAAGAAATAGAATATAGAGAGAGGGAGAAAACACAAACAAAAAAGAAAGAAACATAAAAGGAAGAAAAAAAAGAAGGAAAGAAAGAAAGAGAGGAAAAAAAGAAAGAAAGATCGGAAAAAAGGAAATGAGAAAGAAGGAAGGAAAGAGAGAAAGAGAGAAAAAAACAAGGAAAGAAAAGAAAAAGAAAGAAAAAAAAGAAATGAGAAATAGAAGAGAAAAAAAGAAGGAAAGAGAGAGAGAGAGAAAAAGGAAGGAAAGAGAGAGAAAAAAGAAAAGAAAAGAAAAGAAAAGAAGGGAAAAAAAGAAACGAGAAATAGAAGAGAAAAAAGAAGGAAAGAGAGTGAGAAAAAAGAAAGGAAAGAAGAGAGATGCCATCAGTAGGATTCGATCTCGGGTCTCCAAGAATTCAAAGAGAATCCTAATCATTAGACTAGGACAAACACTTTGAATATAACATTACATATCAAATATATATAGTTGTTGTTTTAAAAAAGTTGGGGGCTCATAGACCCCTCAGGCCCCTATGTGGCTCCGCCCCTGGAACCGAGTATATCAAAACGCAAGAAGATTAAATAAAAAATCGGGCATCACAGAAACCCCAAATCCTTCGTTGTCCACTATCTTCATTCATCGGCAAAGCAATTCGATCCGTGCGGAGCACACTCGACTGGATGTCACTACATGTGTTTCTGGAAATTGCAATTTGAACTCATGTTTGCAAGCATTAGAAGAAGAAGCAGAGTGAATAAAAAGTAGAAAGATACAGAATGAAGAAGAAGCCACAGCGAGAAAGGAGAAGAAGCCACGGCGAGAAGAAGCTGCGGTGAGAAGAAGAAGTAGAAGAAGCGACGCTTAAAAGATGCAAAATTAGGGCTGCTTACATTTTCCTTTTATATTGCTTTCATTTATTTTTTGTTTTTGTTTGATAAATCTAATTGATTTTTTTTTTTAAATATGGACGGCTGATTTAATGGGCTTTTAATTTAGGCCTATTTAGTTCAATTATGGGCTCAAAATTATCATATTAAATGTGGGTTGTTGGATTTATATAAAAAGAGATCGGTTATTGATTATCATGCATTTATTATTTTCAAAAACTAAAGTGGCGTATAGGCTATTTTGTGGGGTTAGTTCTATTGATATAATATTAGATATAATTCTTTATTATAATTTGCGATACATTAAGTATAATAATTTATATTGTTTTTTATGTTTATTTTATGTTGTAGACAAAGAATGACCTAAATAAACTTAATGCTGAGATTGTAATCAAGCACATAATAATATATAATATAGTTATCCTAATAATATAATTAATATATGCATTCTTCAATCAATCACAATTAAATATAATTCAATACTATTTTTATAATGTACAATGAAGTTCAGATTTTGACATCACCCCGCGCATAGCGCTGGTGTAAAGCTAGTATACATATGTATCTAAATGGAAGATACATCGAAAGTTGGTGGCTGATTTTAATTGAACTGGACCTCAATCAACTGCCAAAATGAGGCCTATAAAGAATAAAAGAAACCTGTCCTTATCGCGTAATGTTCTTGACTTCTTGTGTAGAACAGAAGAAATAAAACTACGCAACTTTTCAGTTCAAGATTGTTTTGTGGAAATTTAAAAGCATATAATTGGACCTCTGTCAAGTGTCAAGCCAATAAATTTTAATATTTTATTACCATATTTCTTCCACTAACTTTTGTAGTTTCTACAACTGTTTCAACCTAAACTCCTTCAAAATTCCTCCACATTTTCAAGTAATCCATGACAAACCCATTTTAGACAACTATTTCCCGGTTGTTAATAAGTTGGGTTTATTTAGTATCTTATTATCCCCAGAAAAGATTTTCAAGAAACAATGGTAAAAATTCCTTCTTTCAGCAAGATTCCGCGTGCTCTGGCTGTTTTAATGGAGAATGTATGATGTCTAAGGTAAAATTTCGATATTTTTGGTTCCATAAAATAATTGCTACTGTCAAGCTCCGATCTTTCTGTTTTTTCAAGCTTTATGCATTTGAAAGATGGCTCCAAAGATGTCAATTTTCAGCTGTAACTTTTTCTCGTTTAGTGAAATTGGTATTAACTTTGCTTCCACGACTGGTAATGCACCGCAGAAGCAAAGAAATTGCGTCTATCTATTGAGCTTAAACTGTTTTTGTTGTCATTTTAATACCTTTCTCAGTGTGTGTGTGTGTGTGTGTGTGAGAGAGAGAGAGAGAGAGAGGGAGAGGAGAGAGAGAGAGAGAGCCGTGGGAAATTGTGAATGGATCTGAATCCTAGATTTTTTTCTGTTGGAAACACTAAAGAAATTCATGGTTCATGAATTTAGAAACTAATTAACTGTTATGGTTACGCTTCTTAGACATGCTGTAATGCTGTGATGAGTTTGATTTTGAGTATTTCTGTTGATCATTCCTTGTAGTCGAGTTGATTTGGGTGGGTGTCGTTGAGGTTCTACTAGTTGATCCGCCTATGGGATTTCAGGCCCTGTTCTTGGTCTTTCTGGCATTTTCTCCGGCAATTTTGGCACAGAACTCCGAAGATGCCAAGCTTGTCATCGACACAAGCTCAACCGTTGCCAAAACGGATGCTAATTATATCTGTACTACCCTTGACTGGTGGCCTAAAGATAAGTGTAACTACAATAGATGCCCATGGGGATCGTCTTCTGTGATAAATCTTGTAAGTAGTTTGTCAATGGTGCTGGTTTTTGTGGCCTAGCTATGAACTTTTATGTGTGAATCAATGATTAGTACTCGTTCTTTTTGTAGAACTTATCTCACCCGTTTCTGATCAATGCTATTCAAGGTCGTATTCCTATTTCTATAACTCGAGCGTTTCTGATTTCTTGTCTTATATGAGCGTCTCATCTTGTTTTTGTCGCAACAGCTTTCAAGAATTTGAGAATCAGAGTAGGGGGTTCTTTGCAAGATCAAGTAGTTTATGATGTGGGAAATTCGACGTCTTCTTGTCAACCATTTAGTAAGCAGAAGGGCGGGTTATTTGGATTTTCAAAAGGTTGCTTACCTATGAGGAGGTGGGATGATCTGAATAAATTTTTCAAAAAGACAGGGTAAGATATAATAATTGCGTTTGTTGGTCGAATCTCAATATTTTTGCGCCTGTATGGACATATGCATCTCTATGCATAAGTATCAAATATATTGTTTTGTTGATTCAGTGATGGTGGGAATGTGTAAGATTTTTTTGGTACCATTATTTGTTGTATACATAAGATGATTGGTTGCAGTAATTCAATCTGAGGATCTCGACTGGTCCTCATTCACTTTGTCGTTGCAGAGTTGTTCTCACTTTTGGCCTTAATGCTCTTTATGGGAGGCACCAAGTGCGAAAAGGAGTTTGGGAGGAGATTGGGATCCCAGCAACGCCGTGATTTCATCAGATACACTGTTTCTAAGGGATACAATGTTGACTCTTGGGAATTCGTACATAATCTCGAATGACTGTTTGTTTTCTCATAATTGATGAAAGATCTCTCGAGTTGTAATCTCCAAGAAATTGATCGACTTGTTCTCTAATTGTTTTTGGCAGGTAACGAGTTGAGTGGCAAAGGGATCGGTGCTAGTGTTGGTGTGCAACAGTATGGAAAAGATTTAATCCATGTCAATACTATGGTCGATGAATTGTATGCGACTCCCCTGCCAAAACCAAAACCGGCTATCTTGGCGCCGGGAGGGTTCTATGATAAGTCGTGGTTTGACGTGCTGCTTCAAGTCACGGGTCCTCACGTAGTCAATGTTCTGTCACATCATATGTACACCTTGGGTCCAGGTTGGTTCTACTTAACTTGCACTCGAATTAATCAGTGTTTGAATATACATATGTAATTTTTAAGCATCAAACGAAATGAAAGCACAAAGCAATTAAAAAAAGCAAGAAAAACATACAAAAATTGGTTGCCCAGTTTCTCCCTACGTGACTACATCTGGGGGTGTTGCCAAGCTTGGGATTTTCCACTATTATTGTCAGATACAATTACACGGAATAAGACAGTTATTTATAATGGAAAAATAGCCTAATCCAGCCCAAATTAGGATTATGCCGAAATTGACTAAAACACCTTTACTAACAAAACGGACCAACAAAAGATCTCAAAATCCATCTAGATCAAATGGGAGAAAGGGAGAAAATTAAGCTTGCCTAGTTCTTTAATAAAATTTCAATTATTTCCAACTCTTTCACGTGAATTCTCAAGTGAGACTGTTGTAATACACTTGTTTGATGTTTCGTGTCGTGATGGTACCAAAATGTAGAAAGACGTGAGACTAACCTCTGGCACGACGTTGCAGGAAATGACCCCAATATCATTAAAAAGATCCTAAACCCGAATCACTTGAACAAGGCATCATTGATATTTGGCAATCTTAGTTCCACCATTCTAGCAAATGGTCCTTGGGCTTCAGCTTGGGTTGGTGAAGCAGGAGGGCCTTCAACAATGGTGCTAGGGAATATCGAATGCATTTATCAACACCTTCTGGTAACCTGCTCCCACTTGAGAATCGAATTAATCATCATTGGGAATCGAGAGAATTTGCAGACTCTAACAAAGCTTTAAATGCATATATGCAGGTATGTGGATCAACTTGGAATGGCAGCCAAGTACAATACCAGAGTATATTGCCGGCAGACTTTGATAGGCGGCTTCTACGGCCTCCTCAACAAAACTACGTTCGTCCCAACCCCCGATTATTATAGGTTAGGCTCAGCGTGGCCATTTCTACTTTGCAAATCACAGTTTATGTATCTTCATCTCTCATGCTAATGCTTGTGGCAATGCAGTGCACTGCTCTGGCATCGGCTCATGGGAGACGGAGTACTCTCCGTTCACAGCCACGCATCGCCATTCTTGCGTGTTTATGCTCACTGTGCAAAAGAAAGAGTAAGAGCCCTTCTCACCATTCCCACATCCCTGTTTAATTCCCATGTTTTTTATGTTTATATAAAGACGCACGCCACGGTGAAACATAATTAAATTTTAATTGTGATTAATAAACCGTAATTGGGGTGGATGCACCGTACATCCAGATATGCACATGTTTTTGCCTATATGGAACATATTCGTCTCTGAACAAACCTCCGTTTCAGGCCGGTGTGGTCGTTCTTCTGATCAATTTGAGCAACCAGAACACGTTCAATGTTGAAGTTGAATCGAGGGACAATGCTGGAGTGCAAGTCATCAAGACAAAGTCTGTCGTGCACCGGATCAAGAAGTCAGTCTCATGGATTGGCAACAGAGCCTCTGACGAGAAACTGTCGAGGGAGGAGTACCGGTTGACTTCCGAGAAAAGCAATCCCTGGAGCACGACGATGCTGTTGAACGGACAGCTGCTGAGGCTGACTGAGACGGGAGGCGTGCCGGGCCTTGTCCCTGCCCACGTCGACACAAATGCTCCTCTAAGCGTTGCTCCACTCTCGATCGCGTTTGTGGTGTATCCCAACTTCAATGCTCCGGCATGTTAGTGAAGTTTGTCTACCAGTTTGAAGGTTTGCTTCACATATCATGTGGTAGGGTTAGTTTTCTTGCATTGTACATGTGTTTTTGAGGAGTGATTAAGCTCAAGTAAGTAGAATGATGGTATTTTTGGTGTGTTAGGTGGTATGCTTTGTATTTCTTGGTATATTCTTTGGGAAATGTACTTTTATGAAACAATAATGAATACTTGAAATAATAATAATAATGTGGATTAGAGTCTTGATGTCATGGTGTTAATTTGCAGTTATTATAAATAGACTTTTGATTGTTTAAGTCGGTAATCAATTTGATATTAACATCGGTTAGTGGCTTGATTACTGATGTGCGAAAGTACTTCTTTAAGAATTCGCAAAATTAAATAATTAAAAAATTTATACATGTTCATAGTTAAAATTTATAAAATGTACCATTATTAAATTTTCACTATTTCAGAATTCATAAAAACAAAATTTTGGGATCTAATACTCACTGTATATATATTGATTCAATTCCACAGCACCATTAACGTTAACCATCACACAAGTTCTCCCAAAATGAAGTATCCCAATTTCAGAAATCCTAATTCTCTAAAATTTCTCAAATTAATACCCTGTAAATTACTGAATTTCCGAATGTTTACTTCATAGCAGATATAGTTTTGCTTTTAAACAGAATGAACCAAACCAAAAGATTACAAGTGAAAGGCTTTTAATTTCTCTTTTGTAATTCTACAGAAGTTGCGAAATTGAATATTAATACATAAAAGTACACCTAACAAAAGTTCGAAAGCATATGCCATAATCTTCCATACATTCTCCAAATATCGAAATAAAATTGCACCCTAAACCCAAATGGATTTTACTCCTAGCTCAGTGAGTCGAGTCAAGTCAAGTCGCAATCTCCTCTAGTTCTGAAGCCTAAAACACAAAAACACCACTATTACCAAATTTGCTCCTGCAGATAAGACTTCATTTCACTCCAAGTTGTACCTGGAAATCAATGAATTGCTGCAAGACGCGAGGAAGGTAGGCATCAATTTCACTTCACAATCGGGAATCAAACTATTATAACCAAGAGCTTATGGAAATTCCACTGGTGAGAAGCCACACGGCACAGTGATACCATCAGTTCCAAACTTGATGAGTTTTGGTTTTTCTGTCTCGCTGGCGAAGGAGAGTTTCCCTTCAGGTGAAAGGATAGAAATTTGAGAAAAGTAAACTGCCAATTAAAATGTAACCAGCAGAATAAGCCCATATGAAACGACCCCATCTCTTTCCAGTGCTACTAGATCCCATTATGTGGGACCCGAACCAGTAAATAAGGGGGCAAGCAGATAAAAAACGAGTTGAAACCTGCCAGGCGAAAAGATTATATCAGCGAGATATGGTACATATATTGCAGAGAAATCAACAATCTGCATGTCAAGAGGAATGAAATGAATCTATTGAAACAGAAGTATCTTCACATCTCATCAAGCTTTAGACATAGAGTTCATGCTGAGCCTTTGGGAGATTATGCAGAAGAAACCCACAACGGTTATTCCTAGATATGACTCATTGTAGAACTTCATCAAAATTAGTCACTGAAAACCCCACTTCACTTTACAATAAATTTGGAACAATGATGCCAAATGAAAGGTAAATGAAGGTCAGAGGCAATGAACTAAAACTGTTCCATGGTCGCATCAACTATTTCAACATGGTTGCATTATGGTACTTGAAGAAATTCAGTGGATTGTGACATATTATTGCAAATAATTAAATGCAACATTTCAAGACACTGATATAAATGACAGAAAGAAATGGTAAAACAGGTTTGGAGCTGACCTGAACATGCATGACGAAAAATGCTGTGGCAACCATGAAGAGCAAGTGTAAAGCAAAGGAAGAATAACAACAGGATCACATTGCAGGCAATCTGCTGCTTCACCTTCGATGGCTCTGTAACCATTTTTCTCCTGTGGCAGTTTTTTCCTCAGTCTAAGAGCCCGCCATCTGTGTTATGCAATAAATCAAGTTACATGCAAATGCCTCCTTTTATAGTTAAAAACATAACAGCTATCTTACACTAGTAAAATAAGTGCAGTAAATGGAACAGGCTCACTTTTCCACCTGAATTATCTCCTTGATGAATCAACAATATCAAATTCCCATAACATACAACATGCCCGAAAATAAAAACATTTTATAGCTTGCAGTAAAATGCACACCTTGCAATACGTTAGGAGTACCATACTCTGAAATTCCAGTAGTGTTAGCGTGACCCTCTGGTCTGGTAGATAATGAGGAACCAACCAATTTGCTTTCTACTGAAGAAACTTGGAGACCAAGTGAGAGAAAAACCTCAGGCCAAAGCTTCACATAGTAGACAATAGAGCAAAGTGCCAGAGACAATATAGGTGATGCAAGAAGAAAATTCGGCAGTTGTTTAACTTGAAAATATCTTAAGAAGCCCACTCCCCTGGCATAAAACAAAAAACAGCGTCAGAGAAATTGAAACAAAAATATCCTCTTATATTTAGGTGTCACATACTGGCACAAAGTGAACTCAACTATACACCAACCCGGCCTTACATATAAATCAGTTGCTAATAAATTGCAAAACATGATTTGGTTGACTAAGAAATTCTGACTACAGGAACTTAGTCTGAGTGGCTAAACTTGAAGAGCGATTAGAACACTGATATGAGGGACGAGTTTTGTGACAAACTCTTCCACACAAATCCTTGCTTCCAAGAAGATGTTCATACATACATGATGGATATTAAGGATCCAAAAAAGAGGGATATCATAAGCGGTCCAGTTATTAACTGTGAAATAGTTCTCTTCACTATCACGAAGCCCGACTCTTTGTTTTAACACCAAACAGAAAGCACCCTACTTCACCCTCTACAGATAATGGAGTAGCAATACCAGTGCATGTAGCAAAAGCAAAGGGTAGTAGAATGGATAATGTGTAACATACCAATAGTGGCTTTGAATGTAATTGTAGAGTAAAGGAAGTCTTGCCTTGCACCAAGGCCTCAATTCAGCCACAGAACGACCCATGCACATATTCAAGTACCCATATGCTTGAAAGGAGACGAAGGGGCCAAAGATAAATATAGATCGTAACGCCCCAGCAAGAAGAATCTTCACCATTAGCAGCTGGCAGACATAAAGACTGAAGTATGTAAATAAAACTTAACAAACATGATTGAAAGGCCAAAAAGTTGAATATAACAAAATTATGAAGAACATAAATATGCAAATTGAAAATCTTGCCAATGATATTGGAAATATATGTACATGATGTGACAGCAATCCTCAACAATCAGATTACAAGAGTAAAAATTTCTACCAGAAGAGAATTCACAAACTTTTTTAGGTACTAAATACTAATAATATTCCTGCTGTGGGTGGAAGTAAAACATGAAATGATGAGTACTCACATAAGAGCGATTTCTGGAGAGAAAGCTTCATTTAGTTGTCGCATTGCATGGTAACATATGTAGCCCGCATTAAGCACCCCATTTGACCGTGCACAGCCTGATAGTGCAAGCATAAGTGTAGCATAATTATGTTTTCCTTTCATGAAATGATACAATCCTCCAATTGACAACACTGCAAACAGACTCTCAGAGTATCTGCAGGAAATGAAGGTAGCATCATCACTCAAATCCTTGCTATTCTGCCACAATATGAGAAAAAAGATCCAGAAGGTACATTGATGAGTAGAAGATAGAAGCTGGATTAAAGCAAAACAAGATTGCTGCTCTTAATGCAACCTCCTCCTCTTTCAAAACAATAACCGAAAGCCTGCATAAAATATGATAAAAAAAAAGGTTTTATCATGAGAGAAATATAATGTGTTCAAGGGATAAATGTACAACAGGATCTGAACTCGCTCAAACAGCCATATTAACAGTTTACACGTAAATGAATCAGTGGACTTTCCAGACCCAGCAAAAATCCTTAATTTCTACCATTTGATAACTAAATTCAGCTGATTTGATCACATAAATAAAGCATAAGCATTCATTTTAAAAAAAAAAAAAAAATCAAAAGATGAATCCTCTGCAAACCTTACCGATATAGATAAAATGCGGCAAAAACAAAGGCGGCATTGTTAATCACATAGCCGGATAATCCAAGCACAGCTCTGTATCCAATCAGAGGTACCAATGGAGCAAAAACTGCACAGTTACAATAAAAATCATATCTTCTCCCAACAGTTGGGCAAAAAAGCAATTTTGATGTTTAATTATTTTGGTAAACAAAAAAGAAGAAATGTTCTACATGAAGCTACATATGAAAATGCAAAAAGTTACAGTCGATTTCATTCGCTGATTTTCCACTATCTTCAACTAAATTACCAGTGAAAAACTGAAATAACTCTTTAGAATAAAATTGTGCAGCAAAATTAACAACTTTCAAAAACCTGATTTTGAGAAAATAGTTAGAAAGAGGGGAAGCAAAGGCAAGAAGGCGTAGGTCTGTTCGTATTCATATCCGCACTCCGCAATGCGAGTGAAGTAGACGCCATCCCACACGATGCTGCGCTCAATCGCCGATCCCACGCGCGGCAGGAGAACCGACGGCGGAGGACTTGAGGAATTGGTGGCGGAAAGGCATGGCGGATTTATTGAAGCTGATGTGTCGTAAGGGTTGACAAGAGATCGGCTGACAATAATTAGGACCACCACAAGAACCCTAGAGGCGACTGCGTAGCGGAGGAGGCGGCGCGTGTGGGGACCTAAGCGGTGGCCGGAGGCTCTCCGGCGACGGATTTAAGAGTCATCTCGCTGAAAAATGGTTCACACTTAGTAACTTTTTCTTATTTAACCAAAATTAGAAAATACAAATTTAATTTTGAGATAGTTATGAGTGAGTATCCATACATTATCTCAAAACCAAATTCGATTAAAATTTATTTACCTTTACTCATTCCAAATTTATCATGGATATTGACTCTATTATTTATACATGTCTCAAACCTGTAAGATAATATTAACTAATTATCTATCCAAACCCATTTAAATATATAAAATATTTAAATAATCAAATATAAATTGTTATAAAGATGAATAGATATCTCAATAAAATTTAAATATTGAGAAGTAAATAATAATAATAATAATAAATAATGATCTAGTATTTCAAGTATAAAAATATAAGCTATACAATTTAACTTTAATTTATTATATCCAAAATAATATTCTAAATTATCAGCAATAAATAGTTCGAATTTTTTTAATCTTTTAATCAACAAAAAAACTCATGTACATCTGTCAGAACGGTACAGACGGACAAAAATATAATTTATTCTTAACAAAAATATCATTTACATTGAAGAAAATTATTATTTGTTTTTTACACTGTAATTTCGAAAATATTATTTCTATTGAAAAAAAGTATCATTTCTATTTAATAAAAATATTATTGTCTATACATACGGACGTCCGTACATAAGACCACCTCTTTAATCAATTTTTTGTATCATAACATATTTCTTAACTACAATACTAGAGGAAATTTATAATTAAAATATAAATAAAAAATAAATGCTCACACCAAAATTTATCATGAGCGTCAAATTCAAACCACGTCGTCTTCCATCACACAAACTACTAAATTTTTTAGTTGGGTGAAAATATACAACAACAAAAATAAATATTAAGTCAGTTCAAATAAAATTAATAAATTTATCTTTACCTTCAAAATTTGTCCCTGGCCAATTTTGTGGGCTACTATGATGAATGCTCACAACTCCACCACTCGTACTAAATGCAGATTAAGATGCTATGGTTGAAATTTGTATTAGTAACCAGTGAATTTCCATAGAATATATAGATATACTACATCATCTCTCACATGATAATATTTTATTAATTTAAATTAAATTTAATAAAATATTATCATATAAGAGATGATATAATACACCTACATTTCCTTAGTAAACAATAGGTTTACTAGTGAAGGATTGATAATTGGCGGTATAATTTATATGAGTATTAATATAAGTTTAAATATTGAATTAATTATAAAATAATAATATTAATATCATATATATAGGTATGGATAATGGGTATTATTATTAGTTCCTTTTTCAAATCCAACCTAAATTCATTATGGGCACTAATTTTATTATACTTGCCTCAAAACTATTTCATATTTATCAAAATTCATTCTATAAGCATTTGAGTGAATACCCATGAAAATTCGATCAATTGCTATTTATCATTTACTCTAAATATGTTAATTCTTAATTAATTAAATTAAACCCGTTGGTATCGTTTCCATTCCTAAACTAGCTAAAAGAGATTTCACCTAATTATTATAATCATAATTAGACTAGAAATTTCCTTGATGAGTATATTATTATTACTGATGATAAATAGAAATAATCAAGGAAAGAAACATAAAAAGAATTTTCCCTTAAAACCTGTCGTTTAGAGGAGAGGGACGAAGAAGAAATGGCGACGGCACCCACGCGCCGCGAAGTGCTCTATCTCTTCCGATCGCTCATGCGGACCGCGCGTGCGTTCACGGACTACAACATCAGGGAGTACACCAAACGCCGCACCGTCGACGCGTTCCGCTACAACCGCCACCTGTCCGACCCTGCGGAGGTCGCCGCCGCCTTCGCCGACGGGAAGTCGCAGCTCGGCCTCGCCAAACGGCAGGCCGTCGTCTACTCGCTCTACGCGCCCTCAGTAAAGAGCGTTATGGAGATTTAGCTAAGCTAATCAGGTCTATTTCCACCTCTAGGGTTTTATACTTATCTTGTTGTAGGGTTTATGCGATTTTGATTTTCCTTCCTTATTTTTTTCGGTTCTTTTGGAGTTGTTTGCTGATATTTGTTGTTGCTTTAAAGAATTGAATCTGTTTTTTCATTTTGTATGCTTATCTTTGCTTCACTAATCATTAAATCACTCAGGCATGGAACTTATTTCCGCTTTTGTTTCAGATTATTCATTTTTCTCCATAGCTGTATACTTTTCCTGTCGTTGGTCTGTGATTCATTTGAAGAGTAGCAACGCATATGTTAATGCTTCTGAATAGTTTCCTGCGGAAATCACTCATCTACTATTGCTTCAATCTATTTCTAAATGGAATCTATCTTAGCTGAGATGTTTGTGTTCATTAATGGGTGGAATTGGACATTGGTTCTGATGATTGCTGAGAAATGGGATGCTGACTTTGTGGTAGATTTGAAGAAAATTGGTTGACTTATAAAACATTTCTTGGTCGAAAAAATGCTAATCTTTAGTTGAAAATAATAAAGTTGACCAAAGATTGGATTTTTAAAGTTTTGCGAGCATAGGACATTACATTAGAATGATTCGACTGATATACAGTGTATATGATTCGACTGGTTCAACTTAAGCTGGCGTCACCTTTCACACTTGAAGCTTGAATATCTGCCAGACTGCCACCAATAATGACTAGGATAGGCTTAGAGGTTTGCATATTACTTGTGGGTGTTGGAAGAAAGAGAAGGTATCTGTAGTTCTTGAAAACAATAATAATCCTGGTCTCGAAAGTATAGAGGATTTTAAAATGCTTGGATGTTATTTGGTACGATTTGCAAGGTTTAAATATACATTTTAAGCACCGAAGAGGCATAAAACCGAGGCATAAATCATAAAAACACATAAGAACTATAAATAATATAATAAAAACACATAAAAAAACATTGGGACCTTACTGCTAGACTGCTGTCCGACGCCCGAGAGAGAGAGAGGGAGAGCATGGTAGATTGAGAGTGCAGAAAGAGCGAGGGAGAGCAGGAGACAGGGAGAGAGCAGGAGAAAGCGAGAGAGCAGCGATGGAAAGTGGAGTAATTATGTTCGATTTCAATTGATTAGGGTTTTTTTATTTGCCCATTAAAAATTAAACAAAAATAATGAAGGCCCATGTAAAGAAAATAAAGAAAGCCCAAAAAAAAGAAAAAAAAAAGTGAAATTCAGATGAAAATGCGAGGCGTGCACCTCACTATGGTTGAGGCATCCGCCTCTTGCACTGCAGGCGGCGGGCGCGCACTCAGGCGCGCCTCATGACCGCCTTTTTAAACCATGACGATGTAGTGTAGGCTGTGCATTCTGTATGAAGCTGTATTTTTCAATTTCTTAGGTTGGCTGTATGAAGTGTGGCTGTATAATGAAAACGTTGATTGTCACATTTTGAAGAATAATATTCCTAATTATTAGCTGTTCTTGTGACGGACATTTGCTATCTTGATTCATATATCAATCACTTTAAAGTTTATAAAACATACGAGAGGAGAGTAGCATTGTGAGGGCTGATTGTGCTGCTAGAGATATTTATGTGTCTGGAAGCGTAGTATCAGTCTGACATGGCAATAAGCTATGATCCTAATGACTAATGCCTAACAAATATTGGTGTAATATCAATGGTTCTTAACAACTACAGGCATTAAACTTTATCATGTTCTTTAACACAGTTTGAATATGTACATAGTGTCATTTTTCTTCACCAGTTTCCATGTTGCTTTAAGTGTCATGTTGTACTCTCTCCGTCATGGGTCAAGTGGAAAAATCTGCAGATTTTTGCTCAGTTTTGACCGCAATATCTTTGTTGTCGGAACTGTGGTAACTGGTAACTGATTGTAATCTGATGAATGCTTTACTAACAAGTAAACTGCCATGTGGCCTGCTTTGCTACTCTATTGGATTGGTGGTGTCAGCTATGTCGAAATAGAAGATTTGGCTGGTCTTAGCAATGCTTAGCCTGAATATACATCTTGTCTGCTGCATATGTATTATCTTTTGAGTTTATGCTTAACTACCGACAAGGTCTCTTTGAAGTTCGCTCATTTTCCAATTCTGTCGATATTTCAGGACTCGATGAAGGAAATCAAGAATATGGAGATATTTTCAGACGAAGACGGTAAGGAGGATGACTACTAGCTTCAGTCTGAATAGAGAGAATGCTATACTGATGTATTGTCTATACCTTGACGTGTCAATGAACGTCTAATTGAATATTAGCCTCAACAGGAATAATGTGAAGCTGCTTATATGTTACGTACACAATTTTTGCTGCATCCTTCTCATAAGCAGTCTTCTACCTGCATTTTATTCAGTTTATGTTTCTGGGCGTAATTAGCGCTTTTGATACTGTTGCAGTTATCGTTTTATTTGTCTTGCCAAATTAATTAAAGGTTGCTAAGCTGTGATTGCAATGGTTTATGACCAGAATCTTGAGACGTAACGACAAGATGTGCATACGTGGTTTTACTCTGAGGGTGATAGGGATCTCCAGCACCCCATAATCATTTTATTTTAAAACGTTATATTTAATATTGTATTCATCTTTTTTTAGCATTCGACCAGGTAACTCTTGGGGCAAAGCAGCATCATCAGTTCTCGAGCATATTTGCACTTTATCACATACCCCAACGACGTGATTAGTTAATTATGAGATGGTAAAGAAACTGCAAAACCTCTACATGCAGAAATGCAGGCATGAGTAAATTCTGTTATAACTTGTCTGCCCAATGCAGCTGCACCACTTATTTATTGTTTCATCTCATCAGAGAAGTCAATTCGGAATCTATTTATTGTTTGAATTTGTTGGCAGAACTGCAGAATTCCATACACGTAACATGCATTGATACAGTACCACATGGTGACATGAGAATAAATATCACATTATAACCGAACAAAAATATGTACGAAAACTACGTACATTACAAAAGAGAAGAAAAGAAAAAGATTGACAAAATGAAGCTTTTGAAAAGAAAAAGATGACAAAATGAAGCTTTTTAGTAACCTTTTTTCATTGAATTGATGGCAATGCAACTTCTACCACAAAAAAGAAGCTGCCTCCGATCCATATTCTTCATCAACATTTCTCTGAAACACCTTCAGACCTCAACATGCAAATATCAAAAATCTAGAAAAGAAAAAATTCGAAGTGAAATTACTAGTTAAAGCATCTCAAGCTATGCATGATGTCAATTGTGAAGAGGATTAGGTCCGCTAGGAACCAGCCGCTTCTCGACGCCATATCTGGGGTCTATCTCGCTGCCGCTGCTGCCAGGCGGTGGAGGTTGGAGGAGACGGCGAGGCAGGCTCGGAGGAAATGCGAGCGAGTTGCTGAGTTGGGGTTGATGGTAGAGAAATTTGGTTAAGGCTATTCTTGAACACTCGGTGTTAGCCGCCGCCATGAGGAGAATTATGACGGTGGTGGAAAACCAGCGGCCGGTGGCGGCTGTGGAGGAGGGTGATGAGTTCCTCATAGTGAGATTGAGACGTGAAGAGAGGGGGTGGAGGATGGCAATAAAGAAGCGAGTGAAAAAAGGTGTATTTAAAAGTGAAACAAGTGATGCATGAAGAAGTACTCGACGCCATTAATGCTCTAATCAATGAGGTAGAATTTTGTAGCACCACAAAGAGGCTAAAGTTTCCTTTCTTTATTGGGGTTTGTGGCAGATGCTGTAAATTTTCAGACAATGCTGTACTTGGTTATGGCAGATTTCATGTTTAAAGTTTTTTCTTTTCTTTTGAAGAAGAGGATTTCATGTTTAAAGATTGTGGCACTTAAATATGCTGGAAAATTGAAGCCAACAACATCGTATGTCGTGATTAGGCGACCCAAACCAGCCGGTTTTAGGTCGGGATGAGCCATTATTTTCTGAGTCCGATTGATTTTCGGGTCGATTGAATTCTCCGTTTAGGCCGATGAGCTTCCACACTGCGGTTTGACAGCTCTAGTTCTGATCATAGTGAATCGCAGAGTGGTCGTGTGGACTTGCAAGTTCTTTAAATAGTTTTTCCTAACAAACTTTGATGACGACTGAATTAAAATTCAGAAGCTCCTATAGTTGTATCAAATAGTTTTTCCTATGTATGTATATTTCATAATGTTCTCAAATTAAGTGATGATTAGATGATATTAACAAAAAAAAAGAAAATTTTGAAAAATCCATTTGTGCATGGTAAATTCCAAGATGAGAGTTAAAATTACCTTTCCAAAATCCAACCATCATAAATAGATCCAATAAAACATTAAAATCAACCAAAACATCATAAAACACTCGAAACATTTGAATCACTAGACCATACCCTTATTCAAAACTCAACATATCTTAACATTACTAATCTATTATCTACCCCAACTAGAACCACACAAACAATAATCCAAATTCACCAAGCAAGTATTCCTTTTGAGCTCATAAGTTACAACTTCCAAATTCACACAAACACACACATAAACTTAGCCACCCGTACGTGTGCAACATGAGCGAATAATGCAACAGTAAAACAACGAATAACACGCATTTGGTAGAACATAAAAGAATAGAGCTGCATTGCTATTAGCTTGGTGAAATGAAACAACCAGCATCAAATACATGTTTCGGTAGAAATTTTCATACCAGATAGTGAATTGAGTGTAATTTACATGTTACGAGATGGATGATACTACGGTCCAAGTAAAGGTCAGACATTACTGAGACAGCCCTCTATTTTCTTAGCAAATGACATGTGCGCTGATTAGCACCTTTCAGTCGGAAATTCAGCTCCTCCACGTCATCCTGAACATGATCCATAGCTTTGTTCTGCCTGCATTTGTAAAGCATGTCGGATATAACCTAGTATCTATGTAGTTCAGTCGATTTCGACCAGCCAAGATAGGTGTTCTGTTGGCAAATACAGTAAATGAGGAGGCAGAAACATAGAGTGACTAACCTATCTATTTCAGATCCCATGTCAATAGCCATTTCCTTTAGCTCACCCAAAATATTACTTAAAATCCGAGAAGGCATCATCTTGTTTAACCTTCTCCACCTGTTATAGATTATGATTGAATCTCAAATCATTAAGACAATTCTATATTGATTCAAGAATTAAGGTTAACTTGGGACTAGTGATTTTTACAGCTTAGGCTTCTGCAAGATGCAATTCAGGTATCATTTATGGCCTTTTAGTTATTGATGCAAACTTAAGATTAGATACGAGATATAACTAACGTACCTCTACTTTCTGCATAGCACTTGCTGATTCATGGGGTGGCGTACATGTCCTTGTATGTTCCTCCAAGGTGGAAGTCAAACCCAGTCTCTCCCTCTGCTCCAAGTGATTACCCTTTCTTTGAACAGGATCATCTACACGACCAAAGTTTAAAACACAAATCAAGAACAAATGCTAGATTATAACCTTATTGTAGACATGTTTCATGAATCATGATAAAAATCAAATCTACCAGAACGGTTGGAAAAAAAATGCCGCAACTCTAGCGATTACAGGGCCGGTTATTGGGCGCGTCTTCTTAGGTCTCCATGTCTTGGAGAATATGCCCCCAAGACTTCCCAAAAGCTTCTCACCCTAAAATCAATTGAAAAACAATTTGAGACCTTAAATGGTTTGTAACACATTAATTGGGATGATATACATATGAAGCTTAGGATAGGACATACCCTACTAAGATCGTGGTCCATGTCAGCTGCAGTCATGTGCGTTCTCGCAATTTGCTCTCCCTGCAGATGCAGAGTAACCAAAGTTTCAGTAGCAGTTTCTCGTATGTCATCTGCAATCTTGAGGCAATTGTGCACAGCCTTTGTAGTCAGTTCAGCTGTATACGCGGCATAATTCTCTAGTTCCTATATGGACTGGTTCTCTAGTCCTCCAGAGTCGCAGAAACCATTCTTGTATCCATGTTTGGATGCTGAAGAAAGACTGCTTTGAGATGAAGAGCTCCTGTTTCTCTCTTCATCGTCATCAAAAGGATTCGTGCTTAAATTTGAGGCGAAGAGAGAAGGCTCGGAAGATGTTCTTCCTGATACTTTGAGGGTTTGCTTGTTATCCAATTCATTATCAGAATCAAAAGGATTATTAGAAGGTGTACTAACGGGGTGCCTGGTATCAACTGAGGCATGTTTAGACAAATCATGCAAGGGAGATCTCTTAACACCATGCATTCTGCACAAGTAAATACAAAAGGATGATGTTATGCTTGTGTTAGTTTGTAAATGATCGGCACTGATCAGTAGAAGAAAACACTGAATAACCTGAAAACTGCAGAAAACAAAAAATTCAAAAAAAATAAGAGCATGCATACTATATGTAACACCCCACTTTTTGCTTGCATTAATTTGCTTTAAATTTGAATCTTTTGTGTTGGATTTGTGGATATTTGATATGCTCGATTTTGTGTTGGACTTGAGGGAGTCTGTAGTTGCGCCCCTAGTTAGAAAACGAACTTCATAATTTATTTTAGGGCCTTCAAATATTATGTTACAAATATGGACTAAGTAATAGAATAAATTTTGGGCTTATGAAATTATCAAATTATATTATTTATTCTCAAATTGGGCTTTGTAGAATATTATTTTTGATAAGCCCAAGTTCTATTTTATATTTATCTAAGATTAAGATTTAATTATTAATAAGAGTTCAAGTAGGATTATAACTTAATTAGGGTTTTACTTATATATATATATATACACACACACGCACGCACACAACTGAACACACACACAATCCACACACTCACACAAACACGACATACACACACATAGCCGCACACACACAAAAAGATTTTTGTTAAAAAGCATCGGTCAAATTGTTCCAGTAAGTTTTTCTTCCTTCAGCTATGGGTTTCTAATACTTACTGTGTATGTGAAATTGTATAATTGGAAGGCACTGTACATATTAATTGAGAGAGATTCAATTTCTTTTGTGCGTTCTGTTCTTGGCACTCGTGGCTAGCAGCCGAGAGAAACTTTCGTCAGTTATTTTTTTTTAAGTCACCGCCATACGTTTTCCATTAATAAGTCATCCCACTAATTAATATTTTTGTTATACTGAATCAATCGGCAATTGTCTAACCACTGTTAATTGCCACTTATTTATTGATTTATTTAATAATTTTTCTAAGTTTGAGTTCTAGATTTCTATTTGTTGATTTAATAAATCTTGAAATTAGTAATGGTTTGATTTAAGACTAATGGACTGTTACGAGATTAATTGTATTTTATTTGACTAGGTGCGGCGCAACTAGGACCCTCGTCTAAGAATTGATTGATTTTGTTTTGTGGTACTCGGCAAAATAAGGTGGGTGAAATCTTCTTAAGTTGCAAATATGTGATTTGGAATAAACATATCTATTGTGGAATTTACTCTATCTGTAAGTTTATGATGATAATCATTATTGTGTTTTGTTACATCCATTGTGATAGCCTGTGTGGCGTACTATGTGGCGTAGCCTGTGTGGCGAACCATAGCCTGTGTGGCGTACTATGTGGCGTAGCCTGTGTGGCGAACCATAGCCTGTGTGGCGTACTATGTGGCGTAGCCTGTGTGGCGAACCATAGCACGTGTGGCGTAGCTCGTGTGGCGAACCATAGCACTGTGGCATACTATGTGGCGTAGCTCGTGTGGCGAACCATAGCTTTGTGTGGCGTACTATGTGGCGTAGCCTGTGTGGCGAACCATAGCCTTGTGTGGCGTACTATGTGGCGTAGCTGTGTGGCGAACCATAGCCTTGTGTGGCTTACTATGTGGCGTAGCTGTGTGGCGAACCATAGCCTGTGTGGCGTACTATGTGGCGTAACTTTTGCACGTGTGGCGTGATTTCTAAGCCGTGAGGTTGAATATGATCGACTATTACTTTCTTGCGATGTATATACATGTTTTGATAAATAAAATAATGATATTCCTTGTTCCCCACCACTGAGTACGTTTTTGTGCTCACCCCCTTTTATCTAAAATATTTTCAGGTCAGTGATCATGGAGCGACGTGGCGGTGTGGGTGTGCCTAGTGGTGTTATGTCGCTTTTAATTCATTCCAAGACTTGTGTTATTTTTGTTTAAATTCTTTTCCTCTATTATCGTTGATGGATTTGAGTTACTAGAACTCCAACTTAACTCATGTTACTAAGTCTTGCATAGATTGCTTTGGGTCGTTGGTTGGCGTCAGTTCTTTTGCAAAGTTTAGACTTGAGTTTGTTGGATTCATTATTTGATAATTTTATTCAGGAGATTTTATATATTATTTTAAAAAAAAAAAAAATGATGACATGCTTCCGCTTTAGCTATTTTTATTTAAGAAAATATAGCATTTTTAAATTATGAATTTAGGGTGTTACATTTAGTGGTATCAGAGCGGGTCTACGTTTCTGTAGACTTTAAAATTTTGAAAAAATTTGTTATATGATGTTGTTATGACAAAGGGCACCACCCATTCCCGGCACGCGTTCCTGATCGAGGTAATTTACGTTGTTTTGATATGATAAAATATCTTGGTGAGCACTTATTAGTGGAGATTCTCTCTCAAATATTATGAGATGTGATGGTGTTTTGTATGTGGCATTATATGAGAGTTATGCATCTTTTTGCGAAATTATTGTTGAACTTGAGTATGAGTTGATTGAAAGCTTTACTTATTTATCATCGAAATTAGAAGGAACTTAGTTGCTTTATTATTAGGCCTCCCTTGTGTAGGTCAGATGGAGAATAACAATAATATACCTCTAGTTTATGAGCATGTTCTTGCCGTAGTCCAATTCTGTCAACGTTATAAAGTGGAATTTAATTTTATAAGAAAATGGCCCGTGGACCCCAACGCAACCCCAATAATGACCAACAGACTGCGAATTTGGTGGAAACACTGGTTCTTTGACCGCAAGAACTCGCATGACGCCAACCTCCTCACGCAATGCCGCTCGCAAAATAATGCACCACCGCCGACTACTAGCAAAGTGATTGAGCAATTTCGATACGCACCGCCGAGGTTCGATGGTAGAGTGGACCTCTAATTTTAGAGGAATAGATAATGGAGCTCGAGAGGATTTTTGAGCATATAGAGTGTCTTGATGCCCACAAGGTCGTCGTGCGATCTTTCAATTCATCAAGATGCGGGCAGCTGGTGGAAGTCTTATAAAAGTGGTTTGACCAGCGAGCATCAGAACTTAACATGGGAAAGGTTCAAAGAAGTAGTTATGGAAAAATACTTTCCACGTTCCTACCGCAATCAGAAACAAGCAGAGTTCCTTGACTTGAAGCAGGGCGGTATGAATGTGTTGAATCTGACGGAAGTTCAATAAACTTGCTCGTTATGCTACACGACCGTCGATCTTGGTGACCAAAAGGCGATCGTTTTCTTCGTGGGCTTAAACCCGAGATCGGGCATCCTGCAGTTCACGAGATTGTAAGTTATGGGGTTCTTTGTCGGAAGAGCTCATGAAGAAGTAAATTTGGACTCGAAGTTGATAAGAATAGAAATGTGGATCATCCAAGAAAGAGGAAGTGGGACAATCAAACCAGGAAACAACAATGTTCCCTATAAGAAGGGAGAATGATTAACACTCAAGATGCTCCTAATACGCCGACAGAGGCCCATGTGTCACGGCAAGCCGCCACATTTTGGAAGATGTTTTGGACAAGTCGGAGTATGTTATATCTGCCGTGATCTGGACATTACGCCAACAAGCATCAAAGAAAGGAAGAGTTGAGCGAAAGGCGGTAATGCTCGATTATATGCATTCACTCGGCAGGAGGCCGGTGAAGGGAGTGGTACTATGTCAGGTATGGTTATCGTTTCTGAATTACCTGTTTTAGCCTTATTTGATTCTGGAGCATCACATTCTTTTATATCTGTTGGGCTATGTGAGAAAACAAGAATACGTGGGGTGAGAACTCAGCCTTGATGTTAGGATTCCTCGGGAGAAACTCTAAGAACTAATACGGTGGCGCGAAATGTGAATGTTATTTTGGGAGGAAAATCATTAGTGGCGGACCTTTATGCTTTAGAGATGCGTGACTTTGACTTGATCTTGGGGATGGATTGGTTAAGTAGCAATCATGCCACTATAAGGTGCCATGAGAGAGAGGTGATTTTTCAAAGACCCGAAGAGAATGAGTTTACGTTCTACGGAGCAAGGATTGAAAAACCACTAGAGATAATATCCGCAATGGGCGGTGAAGATGCTAAGAAAAGGAAAGTGTGAAGGATTCTTGGTAAATGTATTGGGGTCAACGCCGACGAGACAACAATAGAGGATGTGGAAGTGGTTCGAGATTTTGTCGATGTGTTTTCGAAGAAATACGGGTTTACCACCGAGTCGACAAGTGGGTTTACCATTGACCTTGTCAGGCTCGAGCAAAGTTTCTAAGGCTCCATATCGAATGGCACCAAAGGAGTTAGAAGAGTTGAAGGCGATTCAAGAATTATTGGATAAGGGTATATTCGACCGAGTGTTTCACCATAGGGGAGCACCAAGATTGTTCGTAAAGAAGAAAGATGGTAGCATGAGGATGTGTATCGATTATGAGACACAATCAACTTACAATAAAGAACAAGTATCCTCTACGAGGGTGAAGACCTATTCGATCAACTACAAGGTGCGTGAATTTTCTCAAAGATAGATCTACGATCCGGATACCATCAATTGAAGGTGAAGGAAGATGATATTCCAAAGACGGCATTTAGGACAAGATATGGTCACTACGAGTTTGTAGTAATGCCTTTGGATTGTCGATGCCCTGCAGCTTTTATGGATCGATGAATAGGGTGTTTCATCCATACTTGGATAAGTTCGTGATCGTCTTCATCGATGACATCTTGATATACTCTAAAAATCAAGAAGAGCACGAGTCGCATCTGCGCGATCTTGGAGACACTAAGGAAAGAAAAGTTGTATGCTAAGTTTACAAAGTGTGAGTTTTGGTTGAATCGGATTGGATTTCTTGGACACGTGGTGACCTCGGAAGGAATTGAAGTAGATCCGAGGCAAAGGTTGAGGCGATAAGTAATTGGAAAGTGCCGACAAGCGCCGAGAGATACGAAGTTTTCGGTGGCGGGATATTATAGAAAATTTATCGAAGGTTTTCAAGGATTGCGGGACCACTCACTCGGTTGACACGGAAGGAATACCATTTGAGTGGACGGAGAAGTCGAAAGAAGCTTTCAAATGTTAAAAGAAGTTGGTAATCGCCTCGGTCTTGACTATCCGGATAGTTCTAAGGGATACATAATCTATAGTGACGCGTCGAAGCAGGGTTTAGGATGTGTGCTAATGCGAAGGAAAAGTGGTGGCTTATGCATCTCGGCAGTTGAAACCACATGAGCTAAATTATCCTACACACGATTTGGAATTGGCGTGATGGTTCATGCTTTGAAGATTTGGAGACATTACCTTTATGGGGTAAGTGTGAGATTTATCACGACCACAAGAGTTTGAAATACTTTTCACGCAAAAGAGCTAAATATGAGACAACGAAGGTGGTTGGAGTTGGTCGAGGACTATGATTGTAAGATTTTGTACCACCCCGAAAGGCAAATGTTGTGGCGGATGCACTTAGCGAGAAGGATGGATGCAAATCACAAGAAGGTTAACTCGGCAAGAGAGTTGGTGAAAGATTTTGAAAGATTGAGCACGGAAGTAGTGACCACACTGAAGAGTCGATGCTATTATCTCGGCTTTGGTTATCGTCCGACATTGCGAGATAGAATTCGAGAAGCTCAAAAGGATGATGAGTTCCTACAAAGGATGCTAGCTAAGGAAGTGTCTGATGATCCAAGAGGATTTTCAGTTTTGCATGATGGGACACTTGCTTATAATAAGAGAATTTGTGTGCCAGTGGATGAGGAGTTGAGAAAAGAGATAATGGGTGAGGCACGTGAGGCGTGTATCTGACACCACTACGGTAGCACCAAGATGTACCAGGATTTAAAGAAGAGTTTTGGTGATAAAGTGTTTTTGAAGGTAGCTCCAATGAAGGGAGTTTTGAGATTCGGTAAGAAAGGAAAGTTAAGACCTCGCTACATTGGACCATTTGAGATTTTGGAAAAGATTGGAGATGTTGCCTACCGTTTGGCGTTATCGCCTGAGCTGTCATCCGTGCATAATGTTTTTCATGTTTCGATGTTGAGAAAGTATATGCATGACCCGAGTCATGTGGTGTCTTATGGTGGTATATCGCTTAATAAGGATTTAACCTATGAGGAAGAACCCATCGCGATTATAGATAGAAAAATCCACGAGTTAAAGAATCGACGCCTGACTTTAATTAAAGTACAGTGGAGTCGCCATGGACCCGAGGAAGCAACTTGGGAGCGGGAGGATGAAATTCTAGCTAAGTACCCGTCCCTAATAGCACCTGGTAAGACAAATTTCGAGGACGAAATTTTTATTAAGTGGGTAGGGTTGTAACACCCCACTTTTTGCTTGCATTAATTTGCTTTAAATTTGAATCTTTTGTGTTGGATTTGTGGATATTTGATATGCTCGATTTTGTGTTGGACTTGAGGAGTCGTAGTTAGCCTCTAGTTAGAAAAGCGAACTTCATAATTTATTTTAGGGCCTTCAAATATTATGTTACAAATATGGACTAAGTAATAGAATAAATTTTGGGCTTATGAAATTATCAAATTATATTATTTATTCTCAAATTGGGCTTTGTAGAATATTATTTTTGATAAGCCCAAGTTCTATTTTATATTTATCTAAGATTAAGATTTAATTATTAATAAGAGTTCAAGTAGGATTATAACTTAATTAGGGTTTTACTTATATATATATATATACACACACACGCACGCTGGCGAACACACACACAATCCACACACTCACACAAACACGACATACACACACATAGCCGCACACACAAAAAGATTTTTGTTAAAAGCATCGGTCAAATTGTTCGGTAAGTTTTTCTTCCTTCAGCTATGGGTTTCTAATACTTACTGTGTATGTGAAATTGTATAATTGGAAGGCACTGTACATATTAATTGAGAGAGATTCAATTTCTTTTGTGCGTTCTGTTCTTGGCACTAGTGGCTAGCAGCCGAGAGAAACTTTCGTCAGTTATTTTTTTTTTTTTAAGTCACCGCCATACGTTTTCCATTAATAAGTCATCCCACTAATTAATATTTTTGTTATACTGAATCAATCGGCAATTGTCTAACCACTGTTAATTGCCACTTATTTATTGATTTATTTAATAATTTTTCTAAGTTTGAGTTCTAGATTTCTATTTGTTGATTTAATAAATCTTGAAATTAGTAATGGTTTGATTTAAGACTAATGGACGTTACGAGATTAATTGTATTTTATTTGACTAGGCGCTGGCGCAACTAGGACCCTCGTCTAAGAATTGATTGATTTTGTTTTGTGGTACTCGGCAAAATAAGGTGGGTGAAATCTTCTTAAGTTGCAAATATGTGATTTGGAATAAACATATCTATTGTGGAATTTACTCTATCTCGTAAGTTTATGATGATAATCATTATTGTGTTTTGTTACATCCATTGTGATAGCCGTGTGGCGTCTTATGTGGCGTAAGCTGTGTGGCGAACCATAGCACGTGTGGCGTACTATGTGGCGTAGCTCGTGTGGCGAACCATACTGTGTGGCGTACTATGTGGCGTAGCTGTGTGTGAACCATAGCACGTGTGGCGAACCATAGCACGTGTGGCGTGGCTGTGTGGCGAACCATAGCCGTGTGGCATACTATGTGGCGTAGCTCGTGTGGCGAACCATAGCACGTGTGGCGTACTATGTGGCGAGCTCGTGTGGCGAACCATAGCACGTGTGGCGTCTTATGTGGCGTAGCTCGTGTGGCGAACCATAGCACGTGTGGCGTACTATGTGGCGTAGCTCGTGTGGCGAACCATAGCACGTGTGGCGTACTATGTGGCGTAGCTTTGTGTGGCGAACCATAGCCGTGTGGCGTACTATGTGGCGTAACTTTTGCGTGTGGCGTGATTTCTAAGCCGTGAGGTTGAATATGATTGACTATTACTTTCTTGCGATGTATATACATGTTTTGATAAATAAAATAATGATATTCCTTGTTCCCACCACCGAGACGTTTTGTGCTCACCCTTTATCTAAAATATTTTCAGGTCAGTGATCATGGAGCGACGTGGCGGTGTGGGTGTGCCTAGTGGTGTTATGTCGCTTTTAATTCATTCCAAGACTTGTGTTATTTTTTTTAAATTCTTTTCCTCTATTATCGTTGATGGATTTGAGTTACTAGAACTCCAACTTAACTCATGTTACTAAGTCTTGCATAGATTGCTTTGGGTCGTTGGTTGGCGTCAGTTCTTTTGCAAAGTTTAGACTTGAGTTTGTTGGATTCATTATTTGATAATTTTATTCAGGAGATTTTATATATTATTTTAAAAAAAAAATAAAAAATGATGACATGCTTCCGCTTTAGCTATTTTTATTTAAGAAAATATAGCATTTTTAAATTATGAATTTAGGGTGTTACACTATATATAACCCCTGGATGCAAGGCCAAGAAAAAGCATCAGAAATCTACTTCTTTTGTGAAAGAATTAGGATCATGCCATAATAAAAGTCTAATATTGATAAGGCATGACTATGGCTTCGAGCAACAATTAGGACAAAGAATTTAAAGATATTAGTTTGACACAACAAATTTAAATAAAATTAGGCAAGACACACAAACACACTGTACACACACAAAGACAGGGGCCAAGAAATTTGGGAAGGGTGAGATATGCCCCAGGTTAAGTTAATTTGATTCAAATGAAAATCAAAGGCACCCAGAATCAACTGAAATTGATCGCACCAGAAAAACACTGAAAAGAAAAACAAAGAGCATTCTTACCCCTCTAATAAGACAATCAAGATCCTAAATTTCTTGCTCGTAGTTCAACTTTACCATATTTCACAACCAAGCCATCCCTTTTTTGAGAGAAAAGATTCGAAAGGTCGCCCAAAGTCATCTAGATTCCATCTCAACCTTGAGTGCCTATCCGAGAAACGTGGAAAATAGGCCAAAAGAATCTATACAATTATAATCGCCAATACGATCAAATAAAAGCAAAAAAACTAATTATAAATTAAGTCAAAAAAAACTAATTATAAATTAAGTCCTATACTCTGTAACTAAATAACTGTGCACACACTTAAAAATCTAATTTTCTCTTTGGCGTCAAGAATCTAGCATTGGTTGTTAGGCAGTAAATTTTAGGGTAAATACAAGATGTAGGAAAAGAAAAGTAGAGTCGTCGTAGCAACAATTCAGCAGATAAATCCAGATACGCATATGTTGAGGAGATAATATTGGCGGGATACCTGAATTTTCAGGAGAGATGAGAGGATAAAGGAGTCATCTTGATATGGTGGAGCGCTCCGAGTAACGCCCCTTTCCAAAACAAAATTCAGCAAATCTAGACCGGGAAATTGCAGCGAGAGAGTGGAGAAGATTTGAAGTGGGTTGGGTTCATTACGGACAAAACTCGTTTTTTCGGAGCCCTTTCATTTCCCGTCCCCTTGCCCCGGCGTGGACGATCCCGAAAGAACCGAAAGAAACTCGTATGTTTAGCGGCGCCAACCGACCCCTATCTTTAATCTTAAGTAGAGTGAAGTCAAATCAATTAAGTGAATTAACCCAATCTCTTTATTTTATCATTTATGAACAACACAAGTTTTAATAAAATTATTGATGAGTATTATTCGAATAGAAAAAAAATCTCATCATATATTAGGTTATAAGTGATAAAAAAAGATTTTTTGATAAATAATAAATGATTGTAGATTGAATAATAAAAAATAATATCATAAAAAAAAAAGTGATACACTTTTCGTGAACTTGAATAAAATAATTTTGATACAATTATAGTGGACGGAGGTAACATGACCCAACGCAGCCCAAAATTATGCATATAACGTTCGAAGTATATTATGTAAACGTATCCATCTGGGGCACAAGGGTCAACACACAGCACTAAAGAGTTGACAATCAATCTCTTCTCATTTGCAAACAAAACTCTTGCAAATAGGAAGAACACCCTCATCTAATATTCAATCCACACCAACAATTAAAATTTCAGTTTACACCCTAATTAACGTAATTGATTTTTTAAAAAAGAAGAAAAGAATTACATAGAGCTCATTTCAATTCATGCAGAAGCTAAAAACACAATCCCTCCACCAAATGACTCCGGAAACGCATCTCGCAACACACACAGTTTATGCATCTATCCACTCAACTGAAAAGCAGTAAGAATTTGAGGAAGCATGTTTCGACATGCAACAAGAGTGGATCAGGATCAGGAGCAGGAGAAGTAGAGGCTCTCTGCAGTGCCAGTTTAAACAAAACTGTTGACATCTTCAATGCAGCTGCTGCCTATCTCTGCAAATGCCACTGCAGCAATCTTGAAAAGAGATGGATGCATAAACTACAACGCGAGGCGGCTTTTAAAGATGCAAACCTTTGAAATAGACGGCTTCCAACTTTGAATCCTCGTCTGTGCTTCACTTTTTGCAGAGCACAAGATCTCGAGGGCTGGTGGATTTCTTCCGTTCTTCCGCAATCTTCACAACACATGAAAAAAAATATTCAGTAGTTTCAAGACTTCATCTTCATTTGGATAGAGAAAGATCGAGTTCCTTACCTGAGCCTCCAATTCGGATATTCTCTGTAAAGACAGATGCTCAATATTGGCACGGCGTTTACACTCTTCATCGAGCTGGAGCGTCAGTTGATACCTTAACTCGGCCATTTCCTGAGCTAAATCTTCCGCTTCTTCTTTAGCTTTCAACCTTTCGTCTCTCAGTTGCTCCTAGAAAATATTCATATATAAGTTCTAGGTGTAAGAACCGACAGAGCAAACAGATGCTTTCACCACTCTAACTATGATGTAATTTAGTAAGCTTGCAGGCCCACATTGGATGATTCGCTTATGTACCTTAAGATGCCTTGTAAGACCTTCGTTATCATCTATCTGTCGTGACATTTCTGCAATCCTGTTTCTCGAATCTCCATCAGTAGCTCTCAAAATGGCAAGTTTAGAAAAGAGTGGGCCTAAGACATCGCCATATGTGCTGCAATTGTAGTTGAAGTCCAGAATGTTAAATATGTAGATGCAAATAACTACAGAGGACAACAGCACATACTTAATGAATGCAAAATATATAATTAGAAAAGCGGTAACTAACAAAAATGTAGCTTTTTCAAGTTCTCAAACCACAAATGAAGAAGCATACATGTGCATACTGGTTAGACAAAAACTCGTGTACATCCGGATGTAAGGTGCATCCACCCCAATTAGGGTTCACCAATCCCCATTTAGGGCTTATTAATTGCCAATTAGGATTTACTATCACTAGTTAGGATTTATTAATTAGGACGATGCACTGTGCATCCGGATACACCAGTGTGTGCCTCTACTGGTTAAGCACATTACCTCATATCTTTCTTTAGTTTAATCGAGGGCTGGCCCTCCATTGTCGACTGACAGTCATTGAACTGCTCTTCCACATCCTCGACGAATGCTGTGATACTCAAATCAGAAATCTGTAATTTTTCTGTAAAATCTTTATTTTCCTTCTTTAATCTCTCTATGACCTTATATGCATCCTGATTTCTAATTTCGAGGTCTTCAATCAACCCATTCATTGTGGAATTTTCTCGAGTTTTTTCTTCCAGCAATTTTTTAGTTTCGAAATGATTCTGCTCCAAGGTACTTGCGTCCAGCTTTATGCTCTCGATTTCACATTGATATTCTAATGCCATAGATGAAATAGATTCCTCAAGGTGTTCGATGCGCGTTGCCGAACATCTTATCTCCTCCTCTTTATCCTCTACTTCTTGCATCAACAATGACTTTTCGAACTCAGATATCTTTATCTGTTCCTTCAACCTTCCTACCTCCTCTTCTAAATTTTCCATGTCGGCAAGTTTAAAGCGACAGCTACATGGTTGCTCGTCAGGATAGTTAAGGCTCGAGTTCCTCACGCCCAGTTGATCCTGCAGGTAATCTATGAGAAAGTTTACAATGATTAAACAAGAAAGAAGAAAATATAAAAAAATGGAGGTAGATCAATGTTCAAACTAAATTAAATGGTCTTATGACGTATATATGCTTGTAGATGAGGAAAATAAGTAAAACAAAACTCAAATTATGTTCTGGCAGTAGCTCATTTTACCCTTGTAAGCAATTATGGAAGAAAGATTTTGAAGTTACAAAAATAAGACTAAGTGGTTGCTTACATTTTATCACAACAGAAAAGATAACACAGTGTGTGTGTGTGTGTGTCAAAGAGGATGCAACCACCTATTTCTTGGATGCAATTACTGAGTTCTCTTTCCAAATCTGTTATGCGCTTCCTGTCTCCTTCTCGGGATTCAGACAATGTTTTAACATGGGATTCCAATCTCTGCATTGCAGAAAGCTCTAAATTATAGTAGGCATAAAAAGACTCTACTCCTTCAATTAAAATCCCTGAAACATGCATAGTCCCCAATGTATTAGATGAGCAGGCATGCTAGGAATTTAATGTAATAATAAATTATTAAGAAAAATATTTGAAAGATGGCAGTTTTCTCATATTTTGAGTGAAAGGGGGCTGATCTCGAATTCGACACTTTGGAATGGAAGTTTGTGGAAATGCAGAATCCCAAAACAATGCCACCACTTTTGCGCTGGCATTTCATATTTGACTAGAGAAAGCTACGTCCCATAGACAACATATTATTTAAAAATTCGAAATTTCCATTGCCAACACCTACTAATTTAGATATTTACAGAAGTAATAAAAGAAGAGTACATATGTCACCACTAAATTGTTATAAAATCAATATGAGCACATTATTAGATCCATTTTTGGTTGCACCATTAACTCATATGGGCGAAGACCATATGAGCAAGACATAACGTTATTCATACAACAAGAAAGGAAACATGTTCCAACAATATATTCGAGGAAAAAAGGTTAATATAGGATTTGAAATGATTTATAAACCATACAATATCAGAATTCAACTAAGAGATAAAATAATGACCCTGAGTAGCTCAAACCCCTGGGACTTAGAATCTCTGAGCATTTCCTTTTCCTTCGTGAGCTGTTATCAGACAAAAGCAATGTATAAGTGTGACTATGATAGCACGTTAGCATGCCAAATGTAGCCTCGGATAACAAGCACGCAAAGGAAAGGCAACTGTATTTATGCAACCGAAACACTTAACCAAATTAGACTTTTATACGGATCTGATTGATAGCAAGGGAGTTAACAAGTTTCCCTTTTCTTACGCTGCCTCATAAACACAGGCCTCAAAGCAACAAAATTTTACTTTGATTCGCCTATTAATGTCAATTCTTGTTTTAGAATTAGGTAACTAATGATGATAAAAAGTCAAATACAACATACAAGGATATATATTCAAGACTTTGGCAAAAAGCTACTTACAGATAAGAAGCTGTAGCAGCATAATAAGAAAGGAAAAAATATGCAGACATCAATTTAAGCTGTGACCCGAGATTTACCTCCTTAAATCGTTCCCTGATCTCCGACAAATCATCAGCATCAAATGGACCATCACTACCCCCACTTAAGCCACCAGACATCTGCAAATAGTTAATACACTACAAGCTTCATCTTCACTTAAAGGAAAACCCACCAAGTAAATGTCATGATTATCAGGAAATAGCAAAGATGATATAGACGAAAAACCACAAACTCTCATAAAAATAAACTCTTGACATTAACAATTCAAATTATTATAGAACAGTGTTTAAAATGCAGACAATTAAGTAAGAATGTTTACAATTGTCCGAAAAATAGTCACTCATCAAACAGTTACAAGACAAAAAACTCATGTTATCAACCCGCCAAAAAGGGAAAAAGGAAGGAAGGAAATAACTTAAACGAAAACATTCACCGTAGTAACGGAACACACGAAGTTTTTTCCAGAAAAAAAAAGGAAATAAAAGAATAGTTCTTCAGAGGAATTACTGGTACTAGGGCTTCAGATATAAATTTGCGCGCTTCAAAAGATGGAATTGTGAATTCGTTGCTTTGATTCCACCCTGTTTTTGACTTATTTCTTCGAAGATTTTGATGACGCTGGCTTGACAGTGAGGAATTGCTCGATGCGATGATTGTCGAACTATAGTTTGAAAATTGGAATAGTTGTCGAGTTTCTACATGGCCAAAAATGCTGTCCGACCCATCAGGTTTGGGAAATTCCTTTCACATCCCTAAAATTTATTGATTTTTTTTAAAGTCTGAATTTTCTATAATGATATTATTAAAAAGATTGAAAATCATTTTGAGCTTGTAACTTTGGTCATATCCTAAAGTGGAAATATATATGAATGCCCATTTTTTAAAAAGTTGAAGCCGTGTACATCCATTTGAAAAAAGGAGTGCAGTCTATACCCAAACCATTTTTTAAATATATTTTTGGAGCATTTACACAGAATTTAATACAATCATTTCAAATATCACATAATATTATATCACAAAATCGGTAATTTATTGACATGTTGTTATCAATTTTTACTTTATTATAATTCTGTACAAATTAAAGTTATTAAATTAAAAGGGTCAAACTATCGATTTTTAGTTATAAATTAGGGTTGGCCGCCGGGTTTAGGGGGTTGGTCGCTGGAGTGTTGGCAGCTGGGGGAGTGCTCATCGGCCGCTAACCGCTCCGGCGGCACTTCGTCGGCGGCCAACCTATTTTTCTGAAAGCCGCCGTCATTTTATGCGTGTTTGTGGTTTTTGATCTTCTGTTTTGTGAATATACGATCTATTATTAATTAATTATAAATTGCAATCGTATAATATTTGATTTTGTAATTTTTTCGTGAGTTACCTTGTAATTAATTCGTAATTTTTCGTGAGTTACCTTGTAATTAAAATTCAACAAAGTACGAAGACCATTGAAATAAATTACCGCTCGGTGAATTTGAATCTTCGATGAAAATTAAATAAACCAACAACTTCATATTTAATAGACATGAATTTTTGCGAAGAAATTTACTTCACCATTAATGACATGAATTTGTGCAATAAAATTTTGATCGGACTTCTACCTATATAATTCATTCTTTCCTTTCGCTCATTTCAAGCACTCACTTTCATCGATGCATATCTATATTTGCAATCGTTTTCTCTATCAAATATCGCCGCCTCACTCATTGGATCATAAAAGGTAATTTCAATATTTTGGTGTATTTGTTATATATATGATTCCTTAATTATTGTTAGATGAATTTAGGTGAATTTTAATTAATTTCAATCAATAATTATTTAGGGCATCGATAATTATTGTTAGATGAATAATTAATTAACCATTGTGCATTTTATGATTTATTGTGTATTATGAATTTTAGATGAATTAAATACGTCTCAATGCAGTTGAATTAAATTATAATATTTAATTATTATTTAGTTTAGTTTAGTTTTGCAGTTGAATTAAATTATAGTTTTGCAGTTTAATTTAGTTTAGTTTAGTTTAGTTTAGTTTAGTTTAGTTTAATTATTATAAATACGTCCCAATGCAGTTGAATTTTTCATTTAGTTTAGTTTAGTTTATAATATTTAGTTTAGTTTAGGTGAATTATTATTTAATTTAGTTTAGGTGAATTATGGTTTAAATCCGTCCCCGATGAATTATAATATTTAATTATTATTTAGTTTAGAGATTTGTTTTATACTTAATGTTAGATGATTTATACACGTTCATTATTGTGCATTTGTATTATTTATTTAGTTTATGTGAATTATTATTTGATTTAGTTTAGGTGAATCATGATTTATACACGTTCATTATTGAATTTTTCATTTAGTTTAGTTTAGTTTATAATATTTTTTATCGATTCCTTCAAAGTTTAGGTGAATTGAGGCGATGAATTATAATTTATTGTTCTTATTATTAAACATTCGTGATCAATGTTACTGTTTTTATATTTAATTTGTATTACTTAGTTTAGATGTTTGTTTTATAATTAATGATAGATGAATTTTTAATTAATTATCGTGCGGATTTAATTAGATGACGGAGTGGAAGAATATTATCATTAGATATGGAGGATGTTGGGATGATTGTTTGAACTCATCATGCGGTGCATCATCATATACCTATGTTCGGACTGATAATGTACTTATTTGGGAGTTAAGAGAAAGCATTAATTCCCTTCTGGGAGCAAATTCTTTTGACTACCATATACATTATATATCGAGATCTCGAAGTGGTAGACTTATCAAATCACTTTTGACTATCGATGATCGCCTAGCTCGATTGTGCGAGGTTTATGCCCAACCTGAGGTGTATGTGACATACGGAGGCGTCCACCCCAACCGAACACAAGCATATATGCCACAATTCGAGCAACCACGTGATATAACGTGATGACTACACTTCACAATACTCGTCTCGGATGAGTCATTCACACAACAATTTGGAGCATATGATTGGTTTGCGCAAGATACACCTCAAGAAGTGCCGCAACACGTGCGTGAAGTGGTCGACGCGATTGTTGACGGCGATGATGATGACGAATACGTCGTCGGCGGTGAAGAATAAAGCAGTCGATGAAGAAGAGGAGGAGGAGGAGGAGGAGGATGAGGAGGAGCGTGCGGCTGCAAATGTGATCTCTCGCACGTTTGTAGAATTTGATGCGTGGATACGTCGAGAGGGTGGAATAGAAAAGTTGCTTGGGATGATTATGCAGAGTAACACGCAAGGGGTAACCGAGTGACTCGAGGTAGAACAAATGGAAGAGATGAGCAATTGGCTAGCTCCTGTTATTCCTCATGAGGCTTCGAATAATCTTTTTGCTAGTCCTCTTGACTCTATTTCGAACCCCGATGAGCTGAGCGAAGGTTCCATCTTCGACAACAAGGTGGACCTTAAGATATCAGTCGGGTTGTGGCACTTGGAACAAATAGCAGAATTTGTTATTCCGCGATCGGACCAGACCCGTATTATATTCAAATGCAGATATCGTGATCAGTGACCGTTTCTATTGCGCGCATCGCAACAGGGTGGTTTTTAGTTTGTGCGCAAGTTTGATGCAGTACACACATGTGTAGATGATCTCGTGAATATCGAAACGCGCAAGGTCAATGTCCATGTGATTGCAACATTGACGACGCCCGGATACCCGTCGTTAGAGGTACCAAGACACGTCAAGATACATTTATAATCTCCTCCAACTTGAACATATAGTTCCGTATATGGCAAGTTAAGGGGTCGAACCCAAGAGAGCTGGTTGTGTTGTTACTCGAGTTGTCACAGTTTGAGTAGGAGGTTTCCCAGAGGGCAAGATGTCAGTCAGGCTGACGGTCTCAGTAGAGATGTACTGAGAGATATATCTTGAGCAGAAAGTAAACTGAAACTAAACACAAGGTAAAGAGATTAAATAACAAGTAGTTGGGCCAATGGTTCCGCACGTTGAGATATTGGTCAAGACTTCGGTCATAGGTTCAAGGATTTTCGCCCCGAGTGTATGTCGTGGTTAAAGGTACTAAGGGGTAGATGCCCTTTTAGGTTGTCACGTACACCGTGCCCCCCATTTCAGCTTGCCGTAGATTTTAGGACTAAGTACATAGGCCCCCTGCCTTGCCCCCTTACCAAGACGGTCTCCAAGATAGGTTCGTCCGCCCCAACAGCTTTACTCACTAGACAACCCAACTAGCCACAGCCGGTCCAAAGGAGTGGCTCGTAGTCCTTTGCCCAAGGCCGACGGCTACAATCACCCATTCCAGCCGCACTTCCCGGGACAAGGAGACACTCGATATCTTACTCCGGCTATTGCTTGTAGCTACCCCTCCCCCCAAGGCTACCGGCCGAGTTAACGCTCAAGGAAAGGAATAATATGGGTATAAAGGCCTAGAGCTTCGGGAACACTCACTCACGGTTCTAAGGACGTTTAGACCTCACGACTTGTATGACCTCGACTCAACGTGCTTCACCCCGAGCCCAACCGAACCGACTACTCACGCATAATCAACATAAACATAAAAGCAATAAACAAGAACATAAACGAAATCATACTTGAATAAAAAATCAAACGTAAATGAAAAGCATTCTCTGCCAAGCTGTTGCTCAAGCAGAGGTAACCAAATACATAATATAAATTGTTTGCCTGTAGGACTTGTTTCTTCCTCACCAATCGCTCATGAAAAACAAAGAGAAATAAAAGAGATAAGTTGAGAGAGAATTCTGGACTGATGCTCTCTCCCCCTCCCATATGTGTCTTGTTGGTTTTGAATTCTGGAGAGGGAATTGTTATGTTGGGAGCCTAAGTGCACTCCCCCTTGGCTTGGTCAGCGCGCGCATCTCGAGGCAGTAGGTGGTGAGGGCAGCAAGCTGGCTCGGGCTCTGGACCCCAACAAAGGCTCCTCTGACTTCAGTGTGGCAGGTTTGTCTCATTCCAGGCGCTGCAGGTTGACCCTTCCCTTTACGGCAAAAATCAAGCGGGCGGCAGAGATGACCTTGCCCAGAATCTTTCCAATTGTGTGCAAGTCTGCCATAGATCTCGTCTGCGTCTCCCAGCTGCATCCTGACTTTACCCTCTGTCCGTCGCGTCACTCCTCGTCTTTTTTACCTCTCTTCCTTGTCTCGATTACCTTCTTGGCTTCACGTCAGCTCGTTGATCAGGCTCAGCTCCCGTGCGGTACAATGTTTTGGCAAGATGTCAGAATGCCTTGCCAAGATAGTCTTCGGGATTTTTACCTCTTTCATAGGAGGTGGCCTGATCTTGCCCAAGGTCCGTCCCAACCTGAAATACCCCAAAGCGTGTCCCCCCAGACAAAAACACACGTAAAGAACACACAAAATGCACTCTTTCTAGGCAAGGACTACCCCAAAAGAGACGAAAATGGGCTCGTCACACTCACACACTTGAACCACGGTTGTCCTCAAGCTGCAAGCATTCCTTGCCCAAAAGAAAACAAACACACAAACAACACACAAAAGACCAGCAAGGATAAGATGAAAACATAATAAAGATAATCCGCATAGGCGATTAATACAGCTATGCATCAAGGTTAATCAAGATCGGGCAAAGCAAGTTTTGGGAGTTCCTCTCAAGCACTCAAACTCTCGTGTTTGGGGTTTTCACGCTTCGGTGATGACTTGATCAAGGAAGTGCCATGCTTGCACCGCCTCTGCCTCTCGCATTATACCTTGGTCAAAGTTCTCTATCCTTAGGTCTTTAGGGTTGCATTGAGTGGCTTCTTGGCTAAGTTGAAAGTATTTAATCTTGGGGTAAGGTTGTCTGACTTAGGTCTTGGGCGAATGTTTTCCCATTTCCTTGGCAAGATACTTACGCCCCGAGCACACTTTATATTTTGGGGAACTTCTTTTCTTTTTTTTCTTATTTTTAAACGTTGTTCCCCGCCTTTCTCTTTCTACACATTTTGAATTTAAGCTCATTATGCCGTACCAAGGCCAATGCATCTAATGTTTGTGTTTGCCCAAAATGATGCCCAAGACATATTTATATCCCTCCCTATTCTTCTTCTCTCAATTCCTGTGTCGGGGAAGAGCACAAGATAATTTAAAAGAAAACGAACACTCAAAGGGGCTTGCAAAGGATACATATATCCGGGTTTATTTTCATTGTTGACCATGGCTACGAAAAGAAAGCTAAATCATCTAGAGCACTCAGACCTACAACAGTTAGGCTTTGATCAAGACAACAGGCATGTAACACCCCGACTTACTTAATCAAGTAATTTGGCTGTTACGTGGGTTAAGAAAGAACTTCTGATAATCTATAACTACAATTTCGGTCGAATATCCATATCAAACAATATTTGACCTCAACTTTCATCATGAAAGAATCAAATGTTTGGTCAAAAGAGGTAGAATGGAATTTGACAAAGGATGGTTTTTAGGTCCTCAAACCACAAGAGTAATCGAACAAAGAAAAACAACGACTGAGGATGAATAATCAAAATAAGATAATCAAGATCAATTACGACATTGATCTGATATCAAAGGTTAAGCTAATTTTACAATGAATGTAAGAACTCAAACATGCTTTCACCATAATAAAATCTTTGGTTAGCTAGGATCGAAAGCATGACTCATCAATAACTTCGAAGCATTTTATACAATATGGATCCAACAAAACAATTCGGATATTCAAAAGAAATCCTTGTTCATAGAAGCAAGTCGACATCATAAAAGAGATGTCAAGATCCCAACAATGAAATGAAAGCGTCATCGGTAAATCAAAACACAAACAAGCAAAGGCCAAAGTTCGCAACAAGAAGTGTGGTGAGAATCATGTATGATAACATAAGACTCGGGTAAACGAGACATGACAACAACAAATTAATAATACCATCATGAGACATAACATCTAGAAGATCCTCTCGACAACATTCGATTCCAAAGATCCTCTCGAGCTCATCCCGCACATTTAGAAATATATGCGGCGTGAGTACTAGATGCACTCAGTGGGTATATGCCGAAAACATTTGAAATATTGCTCTTAGAGCTATAAGATTGACTTGCCATAACATTTGCAACACACAGAAGTTTTCAGTTAAATAACCTGTGCATTCTTCTGAAATAAACTTACTTGCTTTCATGCTCATATATTCAAGATGCAACATTTAACATGCGTCTGCAAACATTATCTCATTCATTAACCATATCTACGCACTCTTGTGTTGAGAAGTAGGCCCCCTTCTAAAACACCGTGATCGGCCATTTAGCTCACGATCACTCTGTGTACACAAACCCTTACTGGCAGCTCGTCCAACATAGGGCCGATATCGTCCATCTCTCGTAGATAGGCAACATGCATCATGCTCAAAAACTTGGCAAGTCAGTCAACTTTTCATAAAAATGCATATCATATCATTTTGTATGCCAAAGCATATCATTTCTCATTTTTAAGAAGGATTTTACCCACCTGGCAATAATCACTCGGGTGGATCAGACGCTCGTCCTTCACTTCTTTCTTCTCTCGAACTTGGCCCTTCATCAACATAGAGTAGCATATAAGCATACCAGAACCAAACAAGAAGATAAACTCTTTATCTTATCTAAGTCGTCAACACGACTATAACTTCGATATTCAAGACTCTATAGTCTATGAACACTTGGGTCATTGCATCCTCTAACATCTAAACATATAACAAGACTTACTAAGCCTCATATGACTAAACAAGCATAGAGGACTCAACAACAAACTTAAGCCGTCTAATCTTAATCAAAAACCAACAACTCTTTACAAACATAGCTTATGACCAACGTGAATAATCACGTGAGACGTCATCTAACATAAATGAACCTCTATACATGCTCAAATATCATCAAAGATCATCAATCAATCATCAAAATCCAAAGATCAAAGCTCTAGCATTGAAAACCCAATTTGACGTCAAACTAAATTTTTTCATCTTTAAAATACGTCGGCCGAAAAATCCGAATAAATCATTTTAAGCTTTATTCATATCATAGAATCCAAATATGAAGTAAAAATGATCAAATAAAATAAAAAATCCCACCTTATGTGAGACATAAGTTTCGGCCATTTGGGGGTTTTTGCATAGGTTCAATTTCAATCATTTTTCTTGCTCAAAACATGTTATATTTACCCAACAACACATATATGAAGGTATATCAAGCATATCAACAACATAAGTTCAAGATCTAGGCCTCCATGTTTTCGAAAATTTCAAGAATTTCCAAAAGATGAACTCATGCTCGAAAATTCAACACTAAACAACTCATAGGCGATAGATCTAACATAATATCAAGAAATTATGGAACAAAACATGCTCCTTCAAACAAAATCAAAAGGACCGAAACTTGGAGCTCTCAAAAGTTCATGATTTTCGAATTTTTAAACCATAAATATGTTCTAGAGGTGAAGATCTACCTTTATGCGAAGACGGATCGTGAATCCAACGGTTAGATCTTCGTAGAAATTAGCTTGAATGGAGGTGTGTGTGTGTATGTGTGTGTGTGTGTTTTCGAAATTGAGAGAGAGAATGGGATGGAAATGGTGGAAAATGAAGTCTTTTGGAAGCTAAATACACACACACACACACACATATATATATATATATATATCAGTTTTCTATTGAAATCTTCCTTAAGAAGCTTTAGCTTTTCTAGAAAATTCTAAGCTTATTACATAAGCTTTTTAATAGCTTATCTTAGAAGCTTGTCCTTAGCTTATCTCATAAGCTTGTCTTAGCTTATCTCATAAGTTTAGATTGTCATTCGAGCTTATTACAACGTATTGGTGCTAGGCCCAATTTATGAGGGACGCTATGTCCTCTTTCGAAAATATATATATATACTTTTGAAATTAACAACTCAAAATAAATCAATATAAATATAGAAATTGCTAGTGAGTTGAAATTTTCATAAATCACTCTTTCTAAAATAAACGTCATTTTCAAAATATTTTGGTCTCAAAAACCATTTTGAGCAATTTGCTCTTGATCCGGGTTTATTCAATAAACAAGATATCAAAAGGTAAAGACTCTGAAATTCTATGACTCTTGGATCAAGACTTCTATGAACACATATCTTATCATATCAAGACTCTTGAAATCTAGATCTTCTCATACTAATAAAGACTTAAGAATCTTATCTAAGATTCTATCTCGAATCTATCTCAGATTCTATCTGCTCGACTCAAAGCTTAACATAAAAGCTTTTAACTTAAACAACTCTTTCTTAAGGATGCAATGCCCTTCTTATTAAGCTCTTAATCAGAGCTAATCTTTGCTATGAATGCGGGTATTACAAGGCAAGTTCTAGCACAACCAAGTCAAACATCCGAATATCACACAGAATAAAAATCATGCTTGCAATGATGTAGCATATATATGCTCAATTCCTCATAGGTGTGCATGCCATGCCCCTTTTCCGTCATACTAACCTTATTGAAACAAGCTAAACATGTATTACAAAGTCTATGCCAAGATCATAATTATCATGCTCATCTCAACATGCTGGTCAACACACACAACAACAACAAAAAACAGGGGGCCATCCACACTCACACACTTTGCTTGTGGCAAAGTGTTAGACTTAGTATGGTCCCCGGAAAATAGAAACACACAAACGCACAACAAACAAACACGAAAAACAGAAAAGAAAAACAAAACACGAAAAACAAAAACAGAAAAACAAAAAACACAACAAAAACAAAAACAAAAACACAAAAAAACAAAATAAGGGAGGAAAGCTTAGAGGGATGCAGGTGGATACCTGAATCCTTGATGGGCAAAATATGCGAGCTGGGCGGTCTGGATCTCAGTCAAGGTTTCTTGTATTACGACGAGGCGGCTGAGTGTCCCTTAGGCGGGAGCTCCGGTGTTCTTGAAGGTCCCGCCTTGCCTTGGCCTTTGAGCGTCTTTGTCTTGGTAACAGGCTTCTCAAGCTCTTCTTTGGATGGTGAACTTGCCGCCCTCGTCCTCCACAATCCTGAGCATCTTCTTGAGTACTTTCAAGTCGAAGGTGTCCTCTCTTTCGGGGACCATGGCAAAGTCGGGACCAAGCAGGTCGTTCTCTTTGGCAAAGTTAGTCGGCAAGTGGCACAAGGAGAGCCTCTGCTGCTCCCTACCCATTATGCTCTTCATGTGCGAGATCGCGAAGGATGCAAAGTTGAGCCTCATCCTTTCGTGCATCGCCCAGAGGATGAACAACTCGCTCTTCGACATGGTTGCGCTGCTTTCATTCTTGCAAAAGAGATTGTAGGAGATGATCCAGTGGCATACTTGCATGGCCGGGTCCTTGAGGGCTGTCCCCTTGGCGTCACACGACTTGAACTGTGCGCCATCCTTTCCGATTAATTTTGACCAGATGCCCGACCACTTTCCATCCGTGAAATTTGGTACCACCTTGGCTGCTCCCCTGTAGCTGGCTCCCTTTGCCTCCATCAATGTCACCATGTTTAGAGCTTGGTTGAGCTCATCAACCGTAAACTCTCGTCGCTCCCCGAGAAGAGTGAACTGTATGCCTACTGGCACCCCTTTGTCGTGGTCTATGTCAAGATCTCCGTAAAACTCCTTCACCATTGGTGCGTATACTGTGGTATCCCATTCGAGAAACTTCCCCCATCCTATTCCCTTAAACAGCCTCTCGACTTCCTCCTTGACACCTAGTTGCTCGAGGAGTGCAGGCTCCAGCCGTTTCAGCACCACCATCTCCTTGGTTTTGACGAGCTCCTTGGTGTTCACCGTGTAGGCCTTCTCTCGCTTCGACGAGCGCGTCGCCATCTTTGCTTCTTCGCCGCCGCTCTCCGGAGAAAACGCCTTCTTCCTCGATCTCTTCCGCCGGGTCGTTCCTTCGTCCTTGCCTTCTCCGAGGCGTCGTCGGAGTTCCCTCCTGAGACCTCCTTCTTCTCCAAAGACTTTGTTTCCGTGCGGCGGACCGGTGTGAGAGAGGTCGGCGTCTCTCTTTGATGAGGAGGCGATAGGAGTCTCCTTCATTTTTCTTCCGGTGGAGGGTGATTTCTTCTTTTCTCGGCGCCTTCTCGGTGTGTTCTCGATCGTGGTCGCTTCTTCGTCAAAGATCCACCTCCACGTGAATGTCGTGGAGAGTGGCGCTTCTCTGCTCCCTCGATGAACTCGGAGGCGAGCTCCATCACCGACGATGGACTCTTCGTGGCGGCTCGGCTCGGTGGTGTCTTCTTTATTTTTATGCGGCGAGCTACGGTCTTTTCGGGTTGGTTCCGGAGTTTCTTCTTCGACGTGTGCACCATGGATGGAAAGTTAGGTTTTTGTCTTGTAGTTTGGGGAAGTTTTGGGGTGTGGTTTGAATGTGGGAAGTGGGTAGGCGAAATGAGGGGGGTAATAGAACGTGGGTTGGGACGGTTATAGGGTAGTGGGCTGACTTGATGGGACGTCTCCTGCGTCAGCCCAGAAATGCAGATGCCGCCTCGTTTCCCGTGTCCTTGGCCAAGGTTATCGCCTTGCCAGCTGCAGCGCCTCCTTTTCGCCTCGTCTTGAGTTCCGTCCAGACCTGCAATTTAAGAAAATACGCTCCTCGAGGAAGAAACAGTCCTCTCAAGGAGCAGGTCAAAATAACGAGGGTGGGCTTCCCCACTCACACACTTTGCCTGAGGCAAAGTGTTAAAAGTGGTCAAGACCACCCCCTTGACAAAAAGGGAATAAAATATAAGCGATTAAAATCGTACCCCACCGGGTTGCCTCCCGGAAAGCGCTGTTGTTTAACGTCGTTAGCTCGACGTCTTCCTTGAGCTCAGGCGTCTTGAGGATCCTTTTGAGGAACCTCGTGGAGCTCATCTTGCTCAGCGTCCCATTCTCTGAGCCTTCGGTCATTCCCATGGTAGGTTTTAAGTCTGCCTCCGTTCACCTTGAACACTTTCTTGTCGTCCATGTCGCTTATCTCCACGGCTCCGTTCGGATGTTGGGCGTGCACGATGTAAGGTCCCACCCACTTGGTGGTCACTTGCTGTAAGCATATGAGTAACCTATTTTGATAGAGTAGCACCATTTGCCCATTTTTGAACTTCTTTCCTCGATCAAAGATCATGGGCTCTCTTGAGCCTATCCGTGGATATAGCGGCATTGTCATAAGCTTCGAGGCTAATCTCCTCGAGCTCTTGATATCAAGCTTGCACTTCTCCCGCCTCATCCCGGTCAAAATTGAGCTTATGGATCGCCCAAGACGCCTTGTGTTCCACCGACCGGCGGTGACACATCTTGCCAAACACCATCCGTAAGGAGACATTCCAAATGGCGTTTATAGTCTGTCCGGTATGCCCATAGTGCATCGTCGAGGTGAGTGCTCCACTCCTTCTTGCTCTCTCCCAAGGCCTTCCTCAAGATAGACTTTACAATACGGTTTGAGAGCTCAGCTTGACCATTGGCTTGAGGATGGTATGCGGTGGACATCCGTGATGCACCCGTACTTCTTCGAGTAAGTCGCCAATGGTGGCATTGTAGAAGTGGGTGCCTCGATCACCGATTATGGTTTCGCACGCCGAACCGCTAAAGATGTTCGACTTGAGAAAACGGCTACGGTCCTTGCGTCCGCCTTGGTCAGTGGCCTCGCTTCTATCCATTTTGACACGTAGTCCATCGCTAGGAGTATGTATTGGTTTCCTTAGAGTTGGCAAGGACCCATGAAATCCATGCCCCATAAGTCGAATACTTCCTTGGCAAGATAGGTACCAAGGGCATCTCATTCCTCCTCGAGACATTGCCCTCGCTGGCACTTATCGCACTCTCGCACTTCTCTTAGCTATCCTTGAAGATAGTGGGCCAAGAGAACCCATAATCAAGGATCTTCCTCGCCGTTCTCTTGTGCCCAAAATGTCCGCCGCACTCCTTCTCATGGCAGTGCTCAAGGATGTTTGTTTGCTCACCTTCCAGAACGCATCTCCTCGAGATCAAGTCTGAGCATTGCTTCCACAAGTATGGGTCATCCCATACGATTGTCAACTCTCCTTCTTAAGTTTGTTCCTCCGTGTGTTGGCATTCCACCGGCAACACTCCGGTCACACGATGTAGTTTACCAAGTCACGCACTATGACTCCTGGTGTATATCTCGAGTAGCTCCTCGTCTGAAATGTTGCTCGGATTGGATCTCCTTCATCCTTTCTCAAAATTCCGCTCAAGTGGTCGGCCACTGATTTTGAGATCCACTCTTGTTTTGATCTCAACGTCGAACTCCCGGAGGAGGAGTATCCACCGTATCGCCTTGGCTTTGTGTCCTTCTTTCCATGAGATATTTCAAGGCGGCGTGGTCGGTGTAAACCACCGCCTTGCTCCCAAAGAGGTAGGAGCGAAATTTCTCAGGCAAACACCACGGCAAGAAGCTCCTTCTCCGTGGTCGTAATGATCTCGCGACCCGGTGAGGGTCTTCGATGCATAGTAGATGACGAAGCTCTCCTTGCCAATTTTCTCTCGTCCAAGCACCGCGCCAATAGCGTATCCACTAGCGTTGCACATCACCAAAGGGCATGCCCCATTCGGTGGCCTTATGACGGGCGATGTGACAAAGTGCTCCTTCAATATCTGGAAGGCTTCTTTACATGCGCCGTCGAACTCCCACGGTACATCGCTCGAGAAGGCGGTTCATTGGTTGTGCTATCTTGGCGAAGTCCTCGACAAACCGTCGATAGAATCCAAGTGGCCAAGGAATCCCTTGAGTTGCTTGATGTTGGTGGGATAGGCAGCTTCGCTATGATCTCCACTCGCTTTGTCTACCTCAATGCCCTTCTCGGAGATGACATGTCCAAGGAAAATTCCTCTTTGACCATGAAGTGACATTTCTCATAATTCAAAGACAAGATCCTTCTCCACGCACTCTGCAGTAACCAACTCAAGATGCTCTATGCACCTTGGTTAAACGTCTTGCCATAAACAAAGAAATTATCCATGAACACCTCAATGCATCGCTCTATCAAATCGGAAAATATACTCATCATGCATCTTTGAAATGTCCCCTGGCATTGATAAACCAAATGGCATACGATGATATGCAAATGAGCAAAACAGTAAGTGAATGTAGTCTTATCTTCGATCTTCTAATGCCACACAAATTTGCATATAACCAGAGTAGCCGTCAAGGAAACAGGAATACCTATTCCCGGCGAGTCTCTCAAGCATCTGGTCAATGAACGGCAAGGAAGTGGTCCTTCATGGTCACCTTGTTGAGCTTTCTGTAGTCGATGCAAACCCTTCAAATTGCCTCGAGTTTTATCGCGACCGCCTCGCTTTCATTCTCGACCACCAGACACCGGATTTCTTTGGCACGACGTGGATCGGGTGACCCACCGATCGTCCGAGGCAGGTAAACGAGGCCCAACTCAAGGAGTTTGAGTATCTCCACCTTGACAACTTCCTTCATCACGGGTCGAGCTTCCTCCGGGGTCTCGACCGTATGGCATCGCCCCCGAGCAAGATGTAATGTTGACAAACAAGAGGGCTGATGCCCTTGAGGTCGGCTAAGGTCCAGCCGATGGCCTCCTTGTACTTGCTCAAGACGGCTCGTCTCTTCTTTGATCGTCACCGAGCTTATGATTATCGGCAACGCCTCGCCGACCCGAGGGTAGATGTACTTCAAGTGCTTGGTGGCGCTGAGTTGTAGCTAGGGGCTTTCTTGAGGAAGGTTGCATCATTTCCTTGTCATGCACTAGGTGCGATCGATAGCTTGCTGATCGTCCCCACTTTGGTCGGCTTCTTCCTCAAGCACTTCGTTGCCTTGACCTCCTCCTTGTCGAGATACTCTAGATCTTGATGTGTCCTTCGATGACTCGCCGACACGCCTTAATCACCACGTTGGCGCAGTATCTCTCAACATCCTTCTCGGTGAGATCGACAAAGTCCACCATCTAGGTGTCGATTGAAATTGCTCGCTTTGTAGATGTCAGGTGACCGCCTCCCAGCCGAATTTGCATGTGAGCTTCCCAGATCGCAATCGATCAACGTCCGGCCGTCTTGAGAACGGCCGCCTAGCAAAGATGAGTCGCTTCTTAGTCCGGTCACGCCCATATTTAGAACGTAGAAATCGATCGAAAATAAGGTCCCGCACTCGACGAGCACATCCTCAACGATCCTTCGTGATAGACACTGACTTGTCCGCCAACAATCTCAACGCAAGATGGTCGGAGTGGTCCGAGTTTCAACTTCGATAGATAGATAGATAGGGCATTACATTGATTGATGCCCCAAGATCGAGCATAGCTTGGTCTATCTCGTTGTCCCGATCACGCAAGGTATATAGAATATTCCGGATCGGTACACTTGATCGAGGTCTCGCTAGCACGGCCGAGACGTTCTCCCCATTTGAACTCGCATCGTCCGTGTACTTGACTCTCTTGGTACATGCCTCTTGAGGAACTTGGCGCACCTCGGCATCGAGGTCAAAGCAAAGGATCAAAGGTATGTTGATCTCTACCTTCTTAAAGATCTTGATCATTTCATTCATCTCTTCGGCTTCTTTGTTCCTTGCCAACCTTCCGGAAATGGAGGTCCGATCTTGATCTCGCCTTATCTGCTACCTTGGCAAGGAAGCCTTCACCCGGGGTTCGTGTTCTCGACTAAGTCCTCGACTTCTCGGTCATGTCTTCCGCCTCGACCGGCTCCTCGACCGGGCTTCCTCCCGCCTGGCAAATTGACGCCTCCTCAAGTTGATTGCGCTGACGGCGATTGGGTCGATTTGCACTTGAGCGTGAAGCATACCTTGCTTTTGATTGAGCTTTGATATCTCTTGCGTCAAGGTGTTCACCGAGTCAAGACATATTGTAGACTCCTCTTGTCTCTGCTTTGAACTTGTCGAGGTCTTGCACTATCCTTCCTTGTGTAGCTCCTCGATTGTGCACTATCTCGGCTAAAGATGGTCGAGCTTGAGGTGGATTCTCGCCCAGAGGTGCTTGATAGTGTGTGCCTCCGTACCTCAAGTTCTCATGATCTTTCCATGGTGGGTTGTACAGGTCGAAGCGGGGCTTCTGACCTTGAGCGTTTCCTCTACCACCGTTGTTGATATGCCCAAAGGCATTCACCTCTTCTTCTTCGGCTACTTGTAGACACTCGTCCGTATTGTGGGTGGTGGCAAAGCAAAGCTGACATGCTTTGACATTCTTCTTGGCCATAGAGGGCCTCATCAGGTCCATCATTTGTTTCATCATGGCCTTCATGTCCTTCATGTCGGATCCGTCTGAAGTAGTAGCTTCTTGGTCGGGCATCGCCTCGACCATTGCGTTGGCATCATCTCGCGACTCTTCAGCCAAGTCTGCGAGTAGTTTGAATGCCTCGCTGGGTTGTTTGTTGAGTATGGAACCTCCGCACGCAGCACTCACGAGCTGCCTCTGACTCGCCCTCAAGCCATTCACATAGTATTGAATCGATCTTGATCTGATATTTGATGATTAGGACACTTTGCCAAATGGACTCAAACGACACCAATAGTCGTGACACCGCCTCATCATTCCCCATCCGGAGGGAACTCATCATTTTCCTCATGCTTTGTATCCTTGAGATGGGATAGTATCTCTCAAGGAACTCAAGCCCCGCCCAAGTAGTGACACTACCCATAGGCAAAATGTATGCCCACACTCGAGCACCGTCATGGAGAGTGAATGGAAAGGATATGAGTCGATGTACTCCTTCTTGACTTCATCCGTGATACCTTATTGTGTTACACACCATTTCAAGTCCTGAGATGGGCGCTGGGGTCCTCCCCGCATATCAAGCTTGGCAAGATCTCGCATAAAAGAGTGCCTCGACTCCGCTTGTCCTCGATCTCGTGCAAAGTTATGCCCAAGGGGCGAGATCTTGTTGTTCGAGAACATCATCTCCCAAGCGCCCGCCTCTCCACGGAGGTGGTGGGTTTGTGGATTCCTCTCCTCCATGTTGTCTCGCTTGATACGTGCCTCCTCAAGACGGGCGTTTCCCTCGACTGCTCTTCTTCTCCGAATGGTTCTCTCAACTGGTCAACAGAGCTCTCCGTCCTCGCCGCAAGGTTAGGCCGGAGCATGCAAAAAAAAAAAAAATAAAAAGTGAATAACAACACTAGAATAGCACGCCCCCAAGAACGACGCTAACTCGACGACGCTCGGATACCGCTGTTAGAGGTACCAAGACACGCAATATACATTTATAATCTCCTCCAACTTGAACACATAGTTTCATTTATGGCAAGTTAAGGGTCGAACCCAAGAGAGCTGGTTGTGTTGTTACTCGAGTTGTCACAAATAGTAGGAGGTTGCCCAGAGGGCAAGATGTCGATCAGTGACGGTCTCAGAGAGATGTAATCGAGAGGTATATCTTGAGCGTAAAGTAAATCAAACTAAACACAAGGTAAAGAGATTAAATAACAAGTAGTTGGGCCAAGGGTTCCAGACGCTGAGATATCGTCAAGACGCCGGTCATAGGTTCAAGGATTTTCGCCCGAGTGTATGTCGTGGTTAAAGGTACCAAGGGTAGATGCCCTTTAGGTTGTCACGACACCAAGCCCCCAGCCCCAAATTTGTCTGTAGATTTTAGGACTAACACAGAGGCCCCTGCCTTGCCCCCTTGTCAAGACGGTCTCCAAGATAGGTTCGTCTCGCCTCAACAAATTTTACTCACTAGACCCCAACTAGCCACAACCGGTCCAAGGGAGTGGCTCATGCACCTTCGCCCAAGACCGACGGCTACAATCACCCACCCACCGACTTCCCGGACAAGGAGACACTCGATGTCTTACTCCGGCTATTGCTTGTAGTTACCCTCCCCCAAGGTTACCGCCGAGTTAACGCCGAGGAAAGGAATAACATGGGTTTAAAGGCCTAGAGCTTCGGGAACACTCACTCACGGTTATAAGGACGTTTAGACCTCACGACTCATATGACCTCGACTCAAGGTGCTTCACCCCGAGCCCAACCGAACCGACTACTCACACATAATCAACATAAACATAAAAGCAATAAACAAGAACATAAACGAAATCATACTTGAATAGAAAATCAAACGTAAATGAAAAGCATTCTCTGCCAAGTTGTTGCTCAAGCAGAGGTAACCAAATACATAATATAAATTGTTTGCCCGTAGGACTTGTTTCTTCCTCACCAATCGCTCATGAAAACAAAGAGAAATAAAAGAGATAAGTTGAGAGAAACTGACCGATGATCTCTCTCCTCCGTATGTGTCTTGTTGATTTTGAATTCGAGAGGGAATTGTTATGTTGGGAGCCTAAGTGCACTCCCCCTTGGCTTGGTCGGGCCGCACTCCATCTCGAGGCGGCAGGTGGTGAGGACAGCAAGCTAGCTCGGGCTCGACCCCGACAGGCTCCTCCGCTTCAGTGTGGCGGTGTTTGTCTCATTCCTGTGCGCCGCAGTCGACCTTTCCCTTTACGGAAAAATCAAGCGTGCGGCGAGATGACCTTGCCCGTAATCTTTCCACCATGCGTAAGTCCGCTGAGATCTCGCCTCTGCGCCTCCCAACCGCATCCTCGACTTTACCTCCGTCCGTCAGGTCACCCGCCCTTTACCTCTCTTCCTTGTCTCGACACCTTCTTGGCTTCACGCCACCGCTGATCAAGCTCAGCTCCCGTGCGGTACAATGTCTTGGCAAGATGTCGCACCTTGCCAAGAAAGTCTTCGGATTTTTACCTCTTTCACGTGAGGTGGCCCGATCTCGCCAAGGTCCGTCCCCAACCGCATACCCCAAAGTGTGTCATCCTGCACACAAACACACGCAAAGAACACACACAAATGCACTCTTTCTAGGGCAAGGACTACCCCAAAAGAGCACTAAAACGGGCTCGTCAAACATACATAGCGAAAAATATGCGAGGACGGTGAAGTCATTAAGCCGAGATCGACATGGCCGAAAGTTACAACGAGAGTATGGCGGCAAAGGCCATATAATGTCGCTGTGAGACCTCGTAATAGGGCAATCGAGATGATATATGGTGGGCATGAACAATCCTATCGATGCTACCGTTATCTTCACATGTTGCGGACAACTAATCCCGGTTCGTTGATTCACATGGATATCGATCGATGGTCATTTTGCCACCTTTTGTAGCGCCGGTTCCAAATTAACCGTTACACGTTGTGCATGAGGCCTGTTATTGTTGTGGATAGCACGCACTTGAAGGGCCGCAATAAGGGTATATTGTTTGTTGTCATACGGCGACCGACAACGAGCAAGTTTTTCCATCGCTTATGGAATTGGTTCGATCGAGAATGATTTATCATGGACTTGGTTTCTACAACGCTTGAAGACTACTTACTACCGAATTTCGAGACGCTGATTGTGTCTCGATGCACACGCCAAGATATCCAATGTCGTGAAAAATGTCTTCCAAGAACGCCCACGGCTTATGCTACTACCATCTCGAAAAAAATCACGCCATTTGGGAAACCGTCTATGGTATTGTACCAGAAGACGGCTTATGCATATCGGGAGACGGAGTTTGACAAAGCAATGAACATGTTAAAGTCCCTCGTGCTCTAAAGATAGACCCACCGTGGTATATGGCAAGTCGACAGAGGTCGGAGTTGAGAAGTGGGCCAAATCAAAGTGCCTCGTGAGGCGCTATACTTTTGACTTCCAACATTGCCGAGTCCTTCAATGCTCGGTTGTTGTGGGCAAGACGATTGCCTATTTGCTCTATGGTTGAAGCGATTCATCATATCATAGAAAGATGGTTCGATCAAAGACTTGAAACAAGCAAGAACATACCCCATCGACCTAACCCCTAACTCGTTTCAAGATACGCAAGTGAGCTGGAGAGATCACACCGATATACTATAGTGCCCAAAAGTAACGACATTCAAAGTCAAGGACGAAACCAAACCTTCAATGTCAATCTCTGGACTAATCGTGCTCGTGCTTGGAGGGACATGGATCCGATCCGTGTTCTCATGCAATTGCAAATTTATACTTATGGAGCTACATACTAAATATAATTTTTTAGTACGGTATGCCAATTTATAACTAACAACTTTATCATTGTTTTGATATCGAATTTTAATTTGTGTAGGTATAAAGATGACCAAATTTCCAGCTATGTGGGAGAATACTACCACGCCGAGAAGCTAGTACAGCCTACTCATACAGTAGTAAATCATGTTCCGCCCAATCCACTTGGATGCTTCCCACCGATGTCACAGGCCAAGTATCGCCACTGCTATGGTCCGATGTGCAGTCGTCCGAAAGTTGGGCGCCATCGCTATCCAACCGAACGTCCCTATCAAGATCCGTGGAGGAGAAATGGGTCAAGCAGCACAAGTCGTGCACGAGGAGCGTGGCTTGTGTGGTTCCACGTATCACACGCGACAATCATGTCCTTATTTACCATCCCATTAATTGAATGTGATAGTGTCTTGTTCAAGTTGTTGTAACGCCCCATACGCTGCATAACGTAGCCGAGAGGGATAATTAGAATTTTAGGATCCATTGTTTCTCTTGTTTTGTTGTTTCTCATATTAGTTATCAATTAATCTATTGTTCTCGCTTTCTTCATTTTGGTGTTGTTTTGTATTACTAATTAATCTATTGTTCGCTTCTCATAAGCTATCAATTGCTTATCAATTAGAATTATGCATGTGTGTATTGGCAAAGTGACAAATGTAACATAAAAGCCAATAATAGTAAAACATGACATGTAATACAAAAGCGCTTATAGTTCAATCATTGATTCAAATATTACAATATTCAAGAAAATAGACTCAAATACAAATAAGGTTATTACATAATAATTAGTAACATGTTTCACCACTTTCTATGACTCTCGCTCACATAATTCAAAGATAGAAGCAGCTATTTTCTTCGGTAGGTATACATTCTCATTACCCCACTCAATGCTCTGGGAACCCAAATGATGCGCTCGACGCACATGCACATGTATGTTCCAAGATCGGTGTTGCTTGTCGTTCGAATCAGATCGAGCAGCCATTGTAAACGTCAAATCATGCGGAAAGGCACGAACACCGAGTGTGTTATCTTCAAACCAACGAGATCTGAGTAAGAACTGTGGCCATAACATCTTCAAGCCATACCAATGCATCAATCGCTCCTCTTGTCGCCGGGGGTCTAATGAATAATGTACCGAATCGAAAATTTCACACACCCCGTCCCTCAATGTGCATTCGAGCCAAAATGATGCGACCTCTGCTAAAACAAGGGATGATGATCAGAAAAGAGATTCAATTTTGTAAAGGCACAAACAAAAATCTATTTTATAATTAGTCACCGATAAATAAGTTACATGTTCAAAGAAGCCATGGTTCATGACTTCGCCCACCCTTCTACCAATGGATCGCCTGATACCAATTATTAGATGGAGCCCACGAGATATAGCATGGTCTAGTGACTGCATTGTGTTTGATTATTCTAAAAATATGCAGCCCATGATCGACTAATGTACAACTGCTCAAAGAAGAAATAAAATTCAATATATATATATAGAATATATACATATATATTCACATCTATAAGAAATACGAATATATACTTATAAAGAAATCGGTGTCCAAAATAATTGTGTTCGCACTATTGACCCCATCCAACAAGTCTTGCATGTTTATTAATCTGATCCTCAGATGCATCATGTACAAATCAAGATCCTGCAATAAATAATTTATTTTTAAATAACGATTTCATATATGAAAATAGAAATAGAAATAGAAATAGAAGTGATACTTACCCCCACTTCAAGATCGCGTAAGGGTCTTCGATGCGAACAAAATTATCAGAGGTCGCGGCATCCACCGCCTCTAATAATCACCGAACCCGCCCCGCCTCAAGAAAATTTTCATAAGAAGCAATACACTATCGGGGATGTGACGAGGCATGTGGCTATTCACGCACGGTGACCTCAAGTAAAGACGCTAGAATAACCTTACTCGCTCGCTTTCTACGAGTTGGCTAATTTTTGGTTTAAGCAATGTAGTTAGAAAAGTAAACATATCAAATATGATGCAATAATATAAAATAAGATAATTTACCAATGGTCTCGGCTGCTCCATATGCATCTCCTGCATGGAACGACGAGCCGATCCTCACCGTGGTGACGGGCTAATGAATCCAGAGGTAGATCCATACCTCGTAGAGACCGACGACGAGGTGTATACTCCGCCGGTGTGCGTGAGACGCCGATCCGCTAGAGGAGTCTCCGGGGTACATCCAACCCGACGAGGAGTACGAAAGTGAAGGTTGTCGCCCCCGATCGCCACTTCGCATCGCCGCGGGTAGTTCCACGACGGATGGCGATATGCCTCAAAGGCTCGCGAACATCTACATCGAAGTCTTCTCAGCATAGACTCAAACCACGCCTCGAGTCCTGAATATTCTCTAATCACATCATGGATCGTGGTCTCGTGATCCAACGACGCATCCCCGACTCGACGTCTGTGGTGCTCACCGCCATCGCTAGATGAAGAGGAACGAGCCGCCTCGCACGCTCCCCGTATCCTATCTACGCCCCCTATATCGACAAGGCCCTCATCCGACGACGCCCATCCCCATGCATCGATGTCATGGCCTCGTGCCCTCATCAATCTCTTCAACAATGTAAGTGTGCCCTCTGCATCGCAGATCGGTCGCCGATCACCCCCACGCCAAGATCGCAGAGAAGGCCCTACTCTAGAACGAGGTCGTCTAGTGCGGGCGGGGTTGTTCCCCAAGCGCATGATGGAACGGGTCTCCGTAGTTCACCCTAGTGCACCCTGATATGGAGAGGACGATAGTACGACATGCTCTCTCATAGTCGTCCGGACTAACCCCAAAACGGTTGCCCTCACGATCGAATCGTGGGCCGGTATCCGCCAATCATCTTCGTGAACTTCCACCTCATGCATCTAGATACGCGATCCCCCGACATACCGTGAACTGCCGTGCCAAGATCCGAATGATCTCTAGTGACCAATATATAATGCCCACGACATCCGTAGAAGTGATATTTCGCCTTGGTCTTCATATTCCACATGTAGTATCAGAATTTTATATGCATATGCAGCCCATGGAAATCGGCAAATATGTCCAGATCGTCAACTAAGACCCAAATCCACGGATCTACTGTGTCGCGGCAAGTCAATTCCAAGAACGAATGCGTAAAGAACTAAGATGTGGGCCACACAGAGATATAGATGACCGTCATCATCATCAATCGGACGGTCCGTATCAAAGAATCTCACACCTAGATTCTCTATACTAGTCCCTCCGCCACCAACAAACCTTCGATAAACCTCAACGGATCGCGGATCGCACTCGTCGTAGGATCGAAGATGACGTCCCAAAACTCAAACCCGCCACGAGCGCAAAATCCGAGAAGAAAACAAATTCTCCTCCCATTGATAAAAACCATATCGCCGATCTTCAAGACTGGGGCTTAATCTATCGATACCATATGGTGCAAACTCATGTTTGACTTGGATCCGTGTTCCCGATAAACGCACGCTTTACACGCTTATTTATGATATTTAAAGATGATTTTAGATCTATTAAATGCGCTTATGTATCGTGATCGTAATGTTTTACCTATTTTAGAAGATACCGCCTGGGTGTTATTTTGGTGTTTTGTAGGTTTATGAGTTGATAATCAAGCAAGGAACCAAGACGAGGCGAAAATAGCGATCCGTCTCAGCTTAATGACTAGCCTAGCGGTCGCTAGGCTGGTTGGAGGTTTAACCCAATGAGCGCCAGAGGAGTCGCGCCGCGAGTATTGCACGCGAGGATCGCCCAACGCCGAGATACATTTCGCCCTAATTCTCGCGCCACGGCTAGCGATCGCTAGTCGCCGCGAGTTACCCTCAGCGCGCTACCAGCAAGAATGCCGAGAGAGACGCAAGACGAGAGGTGCCTCTCAATGTATAACGACCGCGAGGGGTGATCGATAGACGCGGCGTAAGAGAAATTAGGTTTCACTCTAGTTCTATAAATAGAGCACACCCCTTGCGCCTCCTTGACTCGACACCCTGCAGCACTTTTATTCGCTTTTTCCTCATATTTTGGTCTTGTTTAGCTTTAGTTTAGTTCTAGATTTAATTCTTGCATTGTTCTAGTTTAGTTTATCGTTGTTATCGATCGGAGCGCTTGTCCGATCGTTTTCCGTTGTTTTCCATTTTTCGCTTGGGATTGGATTCAAGACCAACCATTGTTCATGATCGCCAACGCCGAGATACATTCTCGCCCCACTCGCGCCATGGCTAGCGACCGCTAGTCGCCGCGAGGCTACCGGCGCTGCGCGCCCATCACCGCCGAGAGGATGCGACGAGAGGCGCTCATGGTCGTGCTAGCGATCGCAGGGGTGATCGCTAGACGGCGCGGCAAAGAGAAATTAGGTTTCACCCTAGTTCTATAAACAGGTGAGACACCCCTGCGCCGCCTCGACTCGACACGCCCCGCAGCACTTTTATTCGCTTTTTCCTCGATTTTGGTCTTGTTTAGCTTTAGTTTAGTTCTAGATTTAATTTCGAATTGTTCTAGTTTAGTTTATCGTTTGTTATCGATCGAACGCTTGTCCGATCGCTTTCCGTTGTTTTCCGCTTTTCGCTGGGATTGATTCAAGACCAACCATTGTTCATCCAACGCTATTATCCGGGTTTTATGCATTTAATTTCCGCTTTTATGATTTATTCGTATTTTATTCCGCTTATTATGTCTAGGTAATTTTCCGCTCTAATCCTGTGGTTCGCATGATTCGATCCTATATGTTGTGATTCCTCGTTATCGCTATTTACCTTCCGTGCATCGATTCATGATTCTGGTGCTTATTTATATGTATTAATTTCTCGATCAATCTTGATGCATATCTAGTTGCCGCTAATGACGAATCGTATTAATTGTCAATCGATCTTGAATGCATGATACGAATAAACCTCGAGTCGAGCCGAGATAGGATATTCAGAGGAAGCATATTCTTAGTGATCCTTTTGGAGTTACTTGTTTTCACCTAGAATGGTAGGGAAAACTCGTAATTCATCGCCGCAATTGTCGTGAATCAAGTTGTTGGTTATATATGTGATCTTCCATCTGTTCGATTAAAATCGCTAATAGGAAACAGGATAAACATACGCTGTGGATAGGATTAATGTATCCATGGGTTAGTCTTTTCTTATTTGTTTTATCATCCGTGTTTTTATTACTTTATTATTCTCGCATGGATACCTCTGCTTTGGATTAATTTCCGAAGCCCTAAAGCCTTCCAAACCCAATTTATGTGCTTGAATAATGATGAATTATCGTTGAGCTAGCTTCTATGTTTTCGTGATACAATCCCTGTGGATACGATACCGCTTACCTTATACTTGTGCTTTTGTTAGAAAAGTGAGTTATCAAATTTTTGCGCCGTTGCCGGGGATTGTTAAGATCACATAGGAATAATTTGACGATTTGGATTTATTAATTCAAGTTATATATTATATTATTTATTTATTGTTACCAGAGCTAAATTCTCTCTTTTCTCCGGGTAGTTTATGCGTACAAGATCTCAGGGACCTCCTGGAATATTATTAGATCCCGAGATCGAAAGCTCTCAAAGGAGAAGAGGACGAGAGAAGAGACGGCTGCAATGGCAGCCTAATCCACGTAATCCGGGCATTCCTCCCGAGCAAGCTACACGCATGCTAGCTGATTTCAGAGATGCAGCCAGATGGCGAATACGGGACTCCTTGTACTGCTCCAGACGCGATCGCTGAACTTTATGTACCGACCTCCCACCGAATGGGGCCCAAGGAGGCGGACGGGGCCCGCACGTGATGCAAATAATTTTGAGTCAAGCCGCCCCGATCAATATGGTTCAAGGAGAGCAGCCAGTGAGGAGTCATCAAGACCGAACGCGCATCTCGAGACCTTTCTCGATATTTGTGACACCGCCAAATGTAATGGGATGCCACAAGACACGATCCGGATGCGCATGTTCGGTTTCTCACCGCGCACCAAAGCGAAAGATTGGTGAAGAGTTTGGACCGAATCGGCATCACACTTGTAAACTTTCAGAAGTTTCTCTCGAATATTTTCCACCGGGCGAAAGCAAGAAGATCATCACGAAATCTCCCATTTTTGCTAAAACCACGATTTAATCACTATTCGAGGTATGGGAGAGATTCAGAGGTCTATTGAGGCGATCTCCACATCATGGATTCTCCAAGGAGCAACAAATCACGCAGCTTCTACAGTTGGACCGACATTTCGCATTTAGGAGCATTGTGGATGCGGCAGGGGGCTGTTTATTGAACCGACGAGTAGACGAGGCGAGCCAGATTTTAGAGGAGATGGTGCCAACAGCTATCAATGGCTAACAGAGAGAACGCCTGGTTAAAACAATGTCAGCCGAGGTCGATTCGAGATACGACGAGCCGATGAAGCAATTCACTCTTTTGAAGAGCCGATTGAGACTGAGGACGACATTTTATAAATCAAAGGAATCGCTGTGAGAATCCGCATACACTCCAAACAATAGAAATCATCCGAACTCGTCAGATGCCAACCCGAATAATTTTCAAAGAACCTCCAAAGAGGTTTCACGGCATGTAATGGTACGATCCAAGAGCCAAGAAGCCAAGTTTAGAAGATATGGTGCAACAGATGGCGACTCAACAGAGTGCATTTATAAGCGCACCGGCGTAAAATAACTCATCCGAGTCGATCAGGACGGCTATGGGGAAACACGAAGATGTTGAAAATCGATTGGTCAAGTAGCCGCATAATTGAATGCACAACAAAAGACGGGCCAATTTCCGAGTAATACGGAGGTGAACCCGAAAAATCAAGATTCGCCATCCAGATCGAAGCTCGCGACCGCGAGCCCGATCGCGAGGAGTCCCAGTATTGTCCACGCACACCGCGATCGAGCACGTGCGCCGCACCCGACCACGAGCCATCGACAGGCGCACCCCGTATTTGTTCGCGAGCGATCCAGCCCCCAAAGCGCCGATCCAAGTATTCTCGATGAAGAGTCACAGACGAACTCACGCCCGCAAGCTCGCGACGCCAAGAAGGATTGCAGCACAGCAGCGTATCCTCGCGACCGAGGTCGACCGCGAGGCACCCCTGTATAAATCTTCGCACGCACACTCCTCCGTCCCGCTTCCGAGTCGACCAGCCAAATCAAAATATGACGAGGAGTTTGCTCTGCTTCAAAGAGATTTTTCAAAAGTTGAAATCAATTTGCTCTCTTCAAGCGCCGCAAACATGCCGGATACGTGAAATTTTTAAAAGACGCTGACACAAGCAAGAAGAAATTGGGAAAATTTGAAAATTACCCTATCCGAAGAATGCAAAGGCCGCCTCGTAAGAAGTCGCCTCAAATGTATGATCCCGCGCTTTACGTTAGAATGCGAGATCGCCGAGCATACTTTTCCAAATGTGTTGTGCGACTTGGGGCGAGCATCAACTGATGCCTTTGAACGTATTCAACCGGCCGCACCTAGAAAGATGAAGCCGATTTAAGATCTCATCGATGATGGTCGCTGTGTCACCACATATCCTAAAGGTATCGTCAAGATGTGTTGGTAAGAATCGGGACTTTGTTTTTCCCGCCGATTTTGTGATTTTAGATATTCCCGATTCAAACAACAACCACTAACTCGGGCGCATCTTTTCTAGCAATCGGTCGTGCTTTGATTGATGTGCGTGAAGGTAATCTCACGCTTCGTGTTAACGGCGAGGAGCTCAAGATTTCTATATATGACGCCATCAAGCAACACGATGCTGAAAAGCCGAAGATTGCTACTGACACGACCGCTACCGCACAAGTCGCAAGGCTTTAGAGGGTACTCGCCCAATCGAGGAAGTCAGAGAAGGAAGAAGTGGACTCGCATGGAACTCCGAGTGTATCGCTCAAGTTTGGGGAGGCCACTTCCATAGTGGTGGTCACCCGTGAATGCTAAGTATGTGATGATCCACAAATTGGGAAGGATTTCGCCACCAAAACACCGGACCGAGAAAGGTTAGTGATGGTCTAGCTAAAGACGCAATTAAGCTAATTTGTTGGGAGGTAACCCAACGCTTTTTGTTTTGTTTTTGTGTTTTGTTTTGTTTTGTTTTGTTTTGTTTTGTTTTTCGCTTGTGTTGCTTTTTGTCGTGTTTTTGTTTTTCTTGCTTTGTTGTGTCTTGTTTGTCCTGCTTTTTAAGCCCCGCGAGTATATCATCAATGGCGAGGATTCTATCCACCACGAGTAGCGCGACATTTGAGGTAAGATCTCCCAATCACTTCTTTCTCGCAAACCTTATCGCTCCATCGCACACCGCTGACAATAAGTTTTGGGGAGTGTTCGAGTGAGTTGGTTGAGAGTCTTTCTTATGTTTTGCTTTGTTTTGTAAGTTGTTATGCTTTGGGGTCTTTTGTCGTGTTTTTGTTTTGTGCTCGCTTTGTGTCTCGCCGATCAACGAAGTTAAGTGAAGTGTTTTAATCCATGTGGCCAATGACGATAGAAATTTTTGTGAAATTTAATGATAAGGCACATGATATGTTAGAAACGACGCATTAACGACTTGAGATTGCTTAAACTTGTTGTTTTTCACCATTTGCTTAACCCGTGAGACTTGAGCTTCATCAGATAAACATCTTGATACGCTTTTAATTGTGTGATATCATGCATGTGATTCTCTAGAACTTGCCGCTTTTCCGTGTCGAGACCGCAATATGTGTTTTCAATTTGAAAGGATAAAGGCCATCTTTGTTAACCACATATTCACCCAAACACTAACCCGATGATATATACCATTTGTCGCTTTCTTTGAGCCGTTATTAGACTTTATTCTTTCGATTAACCGATGATAGGAGGTGAGGATGGATATGGGAATCAAAAGGGGTTCAATTTTTGATGAAGTTATGGCAAGGAAAATTATTATTAGAGAAGTACATCTCGTGGTGAAGAATAGTACCTTTGTTGTGAATGATAAACCCTATAAGCTCTAGAAAAGAAAAGAAAAGCAATGATAAGTTCACTATGTGTTTTGAGCGAAGGGTCGTTAATCAAAGTATAGGTACCTTATGAGGGATAAAACATCGATTTAGTACGTTGAAAAGAAGAGGAAACGGACAAAGTCCATATGTGTCTAAAAGTATAAATGGGGTGCTTGGAATATTTTTGAGTCACTTAGCCATATATTATCCTACCTTAACCAATGTGCCTACAATATAACCTATGAAAAGACCTTTTGATCCTTATTTGAACACATTTGACGCGGTGGAGATATTAGAGAAATGGCAAGCCTATGGTAAGATTTTGCATTGCATTGATCATCGAGTATTTACACGCCCTTAATTTCTTTACGAGTTTGAGTGTATCTCTATATTTTACACACATGCCGCGAGTGAGGGTTGAATTAAATGAGTTTTGCCTTCAATTGTTGTTTGTGTTGAGTTGACTAATGTCGCCATGTGCGCTAAATCTTTTGAGCGCTGAGATGTTTCCGAGGCTTATAATGGTTATCCGCTTGCTACGCTGATCTTCGTCAGTGTCTTTCTGCTTTTGTTTTGTTTGAGGACAAACAATGCTTCAAGTTTGGGGTGTGATAAACGCACGCTTTTACACGCTTATTTATGATATTTAAAGATGATTTTAGATCTATTAAATGCGCTTATGTATCGATCGTAATGTTTTTACCTAATTTAGAATATAATCGCTTCGGGTGTTATTTTGGTGTTTTGTAGGTTTATGAGTTGATAATCAAGCAAGGAACGAAGCACGAGGCGAAAATAGCGACTGTCTAGCTTCTAGCGACCAACTTAGCGATCGCTAGGTCGGTCATGAGGTTCAACCCAATGAGCGCCTGCAGGAGTCGCGCCACGAGTATTGCACGCGAGGATCGCCCAACGCCGAGATACATTCTCGCCCTAACTCGCGGCCACGGCTAGCGATCGCTAGTCGCCGCGCGAGGCTACCTCGGGCGCGCGCGCCAAAGACCGCCGAGAGAGGATGACGAGGAGGTGGCTCATGGTCGTGTAGGGACCGCGAGGGGTGATCGCTAGACGGCGCGTAAGAGAAATTGTGGTTTCGCCTAGTTCTATAAATATGGGAGCACACCCTTGCGCCTCGCATTGACACGCCCCTGCAGCACTTTTTATTCGCTTTTTCCTCGATTTTGGTCTTGTTTAGCTTTAGTTTAGTTCTAGATTTAATTTCGAATTGTTCTAGTTTAGTTTATCGCTTTGTTATCGATCGAACGCTTTTGTCGATCGCTTTCCGTTGTTTTCCGCTTTTCATTGGGATTGATTCAAGACCAACCATTGTTCATCCAACGCTATTATCCAAGTTTTATGCATTTAATTTCGCTTTTATGATTTATTCGTATTTTATTCCGCTTATTATGTCTAGGTAATTTTCCGCTCTAATCCTAGGGTTTGCATGATTCAATCCTATATGTTGTGATTCTCGTTATCGCTATTTACCTTCCGTGCATCGATTCATGATTCTTGGTGCTTATTTATATGTATTAATTTATGATCAATCTTGATGCATATCTAGTTGCCGCTAATGACGAATTGTATTAATTGTCAATCGATCTTGAATGCATGATACTAATAAACCTCGAGTCGAGTTTACATAAGATATTCATATGAAGCATATTCTTAGTGATCCTTTTGAGTTACTTGTTTTCACCTAGAATGGTAGGAAAACTCGTAATCTACTGCCGCAATTGTCGTAACTGAAGTTGTTGGTTATATATGTGATCTTCCATCTTGTCTGGATTAAAATTGGCTAATAGGAAACAGGATAAACATACGTTGTGGATAGGATTAATGTATCCCTAGGGTTAGTCTTTCTTATCTGTTTTATCATCCGTGTTTTTATTACTTTATTATTCTCGCATGGTTACTCGCTGATTAATTTTCAAGCTCCTAAAGCCTTCCAAACCCAATTTCTCGTTTCAATAATGATGAATTATCGCTGAGCTAGCTTCTATGTTTTCGTGATACAATCCCCGTGGATACGATATACGCTTACCTTATACTTCATGCTGCTGTGTTAGAAAAGGAGCGATCGCTCCCAACCAACAAAGTGACCAAACACCTTGCTTAAACCTATCCATCGCTCTTCACCGCCTATATCTCTCAATCTCATAATGTCTCTTTTGAAATAATTGGGCCAAGTACGTATGATTTTGACGGACGATTGATGGTCTCGGCCTTAAGAACTCGATGATTTTCTATTTATTAAAAAAATTAAACTATGCTTAATTAAGAAATATGTCAAATCAAACCTACACCACTAAAATTTTAGAGGCTCATAATCTAAGGGATGACTGAATGATGACATTACGGTCGAATGCGAGTTCGCCATTACAAGTTCAACGTAAGTCTTCCACTTAAACCCTAAATAGCACGCGACATAGTGATATAAATATAAGGATTTGAACTTAAGAACTTTACCCATGGAGCACATTATCCACTATATATTTTGTTTCTAAGTTCACAAAAATTACAAGGGAAGTAAACCTGCATTAGACAACCTTTGTGTGTTAAAGATAGATGCAATGATTGGAAATTTCTACCTAAAATTACTTGGTGGATATTTCTACCTAAAAAAAGATATTTGTCAATATATCATACAAAATTCATGATCCTAAATTTAAATAAATGTACCGATATTTGAATGTACATAAATTTTGTCAATATATCATGCAAGGTCGAAATGAGTATATTTAATTTGCTAACCTTTATCCTAATGTTGTATTTCATATCATATTCCAACCGTGAAATCGACACCAATACATAATTAACAATATATTCTAATTATAATTCACATATATTAATTCACAAAGCATAGACAATAATACATAATAATTCACAAAGCATAGATTCGAATTAATGTCCGAATTCACAAAGCATAGATTCACAAAGCATAATAATTCATGTATTTAATTCATAATTAATATCCTATCACATATATTCGAATTAATTCACAAAGCATAGATAACAATACATAATTAATAATATATAGTTAACAAAACATAGATAATACATAATTAACAATATATAGTTAACAAAACATAGACAATACATAATTAACAATATATAGTTAACAAAGCATATAATTCGAATTATAATTCACAAAGCATAATAATTAACAAAAATATACAACACAAAAATATAAACAAACAAAAAAAAAGAACCTCGGTGGAAGAAGAAGAGTTTGCAGCCACCACGGAGAGAGAGGTCGGGCCGTCGGGAGTGGAGTGACGTCGCCTGGGGGCCGCTGGTGGCCGGGGAAGGAGGAGGATGGTCACTGTAGGGGGGTCACTGGGGGTCGGGCACGTGGTCACGTCACGGGGTTGGTCACGTGGGTCACGACGGGATCGGGTCGCCGAGAGGTCGGTCACTGAGGGTTGGCCGTTGAGGGTCATTGCCGCAAGCAAGTGAGGGAGGGTGGTCACGACGTGTAGAGAGAGAGAGAGAGAGAGAGCTTAGCCGTGAGAGAGAGAGAGAGCTTTAGCCGTTGAGGGTCAGTCACGGCAAGTAAGTGAGGGAGGGTCAGAGTCCAGTGAGAGAGAGAGATCTTAGCCGCTGAGAGAGAGATGAGAGAGAGAGAGAGCTTTAGCCGCTGAGGGTCACGGCAAGAGTGAGGGAGGGTCAGCCGACTGATGATAGAGAGAGAGAGCTTAGCCGTATATAGATATATAGAGAGCTTTAGTCATTGAGTTGAGAGACTTCATTTATAACAAAATTGAACGACAAAAGCCCGCATTTTTTGTCTAATTCAACCACCATCATTATGTTTCGACAAGATTCTTACAAGAAATTCATGATATTTGTCATGCAAATATATTAAAATATTGTATTGGGTATACACGGCACTTATTATTTGAATCAGTATATATGACACCAATTTTTACAAATTGGGTATTCAAGCCACAGCCCCATTCTAAAATACGAGTTTGTAGTACTTCACAAATGTTTGTGAATCATAAGTTTCTTGGGCTATTCTCATTTCTCAAACCCATTTTGTTTTGGGCTGAAATCAAATTTGTTACCATAACCCCTACCATGTGGTTAATATACTCAAGAGTGATTCTATACATATCCTCCATTTTATCCATTATAGATTTTTATTATAAAGGAAATATTACAAATGTTATAAAATACTATATTGTTTCTATATAGCCCTAAATTAAATTCATAAAATAATACAATTTCATCATTATTCTACGACGGTTTTTCTTCTCCCAAAATTTAATAAATTGATTTTCAAGATCACTTGTGCTTTGGAATAGGTGAATGGAGAAAGTGAAGATAAATGTAAGTAAATTAATTTTGTTGCATCTTGGTTGATCGGCGGCTACCTTTTCCATCAAGAGAATTATCTCGCAAATCGCATACACCTCAATTATCATTAGATTTCAAAATAGAAAGCAACAACACTTAGGGCAGCATCTCAATTGATTTATTCAACTAAAACAATATCAACTAGTACAATCAGAAAATTAAGAAATCCAATTTCACTTTGTTTCGGCAGCATCTCAATTAATTTATTCCTTGCTTTGTCACGCAACCAATGTCCAACTGCAACAATTTATCAAAGCTCAATAACTTAGATTATAAATTGGAGGAGGACCATGCTGGTTGTTTTCCAAAGTGGGAGATTTTTTTTGTTTCCAAAAAAAGTCTATCGAGAGTGGATTAAATGTCTTGCCATTGCTTAGAAATTGTATTTTACAAATGTAGTAAGCTTATTTTAACCCTTCACATTCCAATTGTGACTTTATTTAATCTTTCTAGAATCGATTTGGATGGTGTGTTTTATGTTTTACCGCTCGTACATGCTATTATTTTCTTATATTGAGAAATTGGTGGAAGAGAATCGAGGAACGGGCTATGACTAGTGATGGTAATGAATCAGATCTGGACCGGATCTTGCTAGGTTCAGATCCAAATCCAAAAATTTTTGTTTGGCTCTGGATCCGGTCCAGATCTATTTGATCTAAAAAATTAGATCCAAACCCAGATCCATAAGATCCGTAAGGTTCAGGGTCTATACCCGGATCCACATGTCTTCTCTTCTAAAATAAATCGTAAATCAAATATAATTTACAGTAACGTACACCATAATAATAATAATTATTTAGAAATTCTACAATCATCATTATACAAGAAAATGTTAGTTATAAATTTATTTTTGCTTTCATGACAGCAAATAATATTACAATAGTAATAGAAGAAGTAGCACAAATATCTTAACAAAATAGACCACTCATAAACAAAATTTCCTCAAATACAAGGTACAAGTTTCGAATATTATTAACATACCATTCAATTTCGTAACCTAGTTTATCCAACTTCGACTAAAAAGAAAAATAATATAATACACTTATAAATATAAATAAAATTATATATACATATATATTATATGGATCGGATCTGGACATGATCTAGATCTCGTAATGTAGATCCGCATCCAACCGGATTTTAAAGAATGGTCCGGATTCGATCCGGAACCGTCAATCCTATTTTTCAATATCTAGATCCTACAAATGGATCTCGATCTACTTGACCGACCGATCCGAGATCCACCGCCATCCCTTAGCTATGTGACGAGCCCAAGTTTTGTGCTTTTTTCCGTGTCTCTGTCTCAGGTCTAGATCGAGTCTTTGTGTCTTTCTTGTTGTGTTTTGTGTCCGACGACACATCGGTCGTACAGGGCAAAGCAGTATGAAATGGGCAAGCGCAAGTGAAGAGGGTAAGAGCCGGGCAAGAAGAAGAAGACGCCGTCAAGAGAAGACAGAGAGGTGATGGGCAAGATACGCGAGATCGGGGTGAATCTCGTAACCGGAAAGGACGCTACAGCCAAATCCTCCGAACTGGAGGAGATCATCCTGCATCCGTCTGGGCAAGGAAAGACGCCGATCAACAAGGAAACCCTACCGATTGTCCAACCCATGGGCCAACACCATCGTCACCTCTCTCGGCCTATATATGGGATGAATGCGCGACTTGTGCGCCTCTCCTCCTCGTAGTATCTTCTTCATATCGTCATCATTCATCCAAAGAACATCACATACATTAAGTCCCTTCGAGGCAAACACTTTATTTACTCTCTCAGATGTTTTGCCGGGCGGCGCTGGGCTCGCCTCGCTTATTTCATTCAAGTAATAGTGTTGTTTCCGCTTAATTATGGTTTCGATTAACTGCTGTATATTTGTTTATTTTATGTCTAGCTAAGTCTTTATTCCGGTTTGGGCATTACTAAGTGAAGCATGATTAATATAACTCGAGAGGTCTAAGTAGGCATTACGATCCGCATACGCAGTGTTCCCAAGCACTAGGTCCCGAGCAATATATAACTTAACCAAACTCGGTGTTGATAGATCCTCGTCCGGTACGAAGGATCTATCGACACGCCGATCGAAGAACGAACAAGATGGAATATTCAAAACCTCGATCTAACCCTCAAGTGCTATAGGTAGGCCTGTCTACCCCAACTAGTCGACGCAAGAACTCGGGGACGACGACACACGAACGGATGGATGTCTCGTCACGTCGACATCGATTTCAGCAAATGCAAGAGAATTGGCAGCTAATGAAGAAGAAACTCGCTCGCATCAAAGCTGAATATTTCAGTAGCCATGCTCCTTATATAGGCCAAAATGAATCTCATCCTTATCAGAAAGTGACCCATCAAAGAACTCTAATTTACAAAGAAGTTTTAATAACCAGAACTCTAGATATCCTGTCAACATTACGGTACTTGATACAAAAACGCACCATATGCCATTACATAATTCCAATTACAAAACTGGGTCGCTTCATTCCCTTCTTCGCGGGGATTTGTCTCAACCAAGTCGTCATTTGATCAAACGGATTACCTACTTATTCACCATTCTCGCAAGACAACAATGGAACCACCATATCCAGCTCCAGATAGCCTCCTGGACGATCATCCTCACCTCATACCGATCGCTCGCCGCCACTCCGCTAACCCTACGAGACACCGACCAAGAAGTCAACTCGATACCAACGATATGATTTGCCGGGCACGGCGATCATCGACGCTAACCAAGAACGAACAAGACGGAATATCCCAAAACCTCCGAATCTAACCCTCGGCGATATAGGTCAAGATTTGCTTATACCCCTGGGTTCAGACGACGACGAGATCACTGGGAATGATGACACGTCTAGGATGATGTCTCGTCGACAATCGATAATTGAATTGGCAAACACAAGAAAATTCAAGAGCTAATGAAGAGAATAAAACTCACATTTATTGATCAATCAAAAGCTTAATATTTTCGTAGCTATGCAAGCCTTTATATAGCCTAAAACGAACTCTAATCCTTATCAAAGAAGGGGAACGACGCAGCCCAAGTTTTGTGAATTTAATTATTATGTGGCATATGAGCCACGCTTTTGTATCAAGATTTTCGCAGATTTTTAGTTTGATTATCTGAGTCCTAGTTCATTAAAACTTCTTTTGTAAATTAGAGTTCTATTTTGATTAGAAGTCCTTCTTTGATAAGGATTAGACTTCATTTTTAGCCTATATAAAGGCTTGTAAGCATACGAAAAATATTCACCTTTTTGATTTACGAATATATGAGTTTTATTCTCTTCATTAGCTCTTCAATTTTCTTGCATTTGCCAAGAAATTCAATTATCGACGATCGACGAGACATCCATCCCCTCGCTCGGTGTCATTCATCGCCCCGAGTTGTCACAACAACTATCTAGTCGGGGTATAGGCGAAATATCGACCTATATCACTCGGTAAAGATTCGCAGGTTTTGGGATATTCTATCTTGTTCGCTCTTCCATTCGCTGCGCCGATAGATCCTTCGTACTAGCGAGGATCTTATCATTTGGTATCGTGAGCCGACCTTCCACCGGGTCGGTGTCCATGGGTTCGCTGCATCGCCGATCGAGGCACGGGTCTTACGGCGCGGGACGACAAGGTCCCACATCGTTCATGAGGCTTATCCCTGGCCGATATAAGGTCGATTCCCATATTTGGTATCTTGCGAGGGCTAGTGAATTGAAGTGGGTGAGTCCGCTTGATATAGGGATGACTGGATTTGAGGACAAACCTTTTCAAGAGAAGGGTAATGACGCACCCCAAGTTTTGTAAATTTAATTATTATGTGGCATATGGGCCATGCTTTTGTATCAAGATTTTCGCAGATTTTTAGTTTGATTATTCAGAGTCCTAGTCTATTAGAACTTTTTATAAATTAGAGTTCTATTTTGATTAGGAGTCCTTCTTTGATAAGGATTCTATTTTGATTAGGAGTCCTTCTTCGATAAGGATTATACTTCATTTTTAGCCTATTTAAAGGTTTGTAAATAATGTAAAATATTCAATTTTTGATTTACTTAATATATGTGAGTTTTATTCTCTCTTCATTAGCTCTTGAATTTTCTCTGCATTTGCCAAGAAATTCAATTATCGACGATCGACGAGACATCCATCCTCGCTCGTGTGTCATTCATCATCCCCGAGTTGTCAAGGCACAACTATCTAGTTGGGGTATAGGCGAACATCAACCCATATCACTCGAGGGTTAGATTCAGAGGTTTTGGGATATTCCATCTTGTTCGCTCTTCCGCCTTCTTCGGTCGATAGATCCTTCGCATCAACAGGATCTTATCGTGTGTTAGTTGCAACAACATAGTGGGTGCTGGAGGCTGCAAGTAATAATCGATTACTGCCGGTGTCCCGCACCCCAAATAGTACGACCGGTGTGGGCGAGTGGAGTAGTCCTAGTACCGCCTTTGCCAATACCGGTCCATCTAGATCATAACGCGCCGTAGGCTTGCATGTATCGAGGTGTCCTCGCGCATGCTACGGGTTAGATAGTTTGCATAGGTGTCCCCGCCTTCTTTACACGTAAATGATAGATTTGGAGGGTGCGTCAGGCGTGACGCGCGACAACGGGTCACGACGTATGTCTCTTATAACCGGTTGACGATGTCATGTAGAGAAAACGCTTGCACCTACGACCGAAAGTGTTGATCATCTTCACGGTTGTTGCCGCACATTGCCTTATTATTTGATATTCCCTTTAGTTTGTTTCGTGTTACTTTAGTTTACCCATAGCGATCAAGATAATTACACCACTCTCATTCCTTTTAAGTGACAACGCGACATCGTAGATTGCTACACCAACTCCTCGTGGATCGACTATACTTATCGCCGGCTACCGTGACGGGCAATAGGTTATAAATTTATTTTGAACGCTAAACGACAACGTGTCGAATTGGGCCGCTGTCGGGAGTTGCGATTTCAGTAGTAATCTCAATTTCTTGTGATTATATTGCTTCTATATTGTATGCTACGACCTAACCTCGCAGGAGAGAACGAGGACTTTGTACGATCCCGAGATCGAAAAGCACGGAGCGGAGGAGAGCAAAGAAGACGGGAGGGCACGACAAGCAGCGAGGGCGCTAATCCGTAAGAGAACCTGAGGGAAATACGATGGGTGAACAACCGCAAGTAGAGCGAACATTGAGGGAAATGGTGTTCCCAACAACTGTAACTCGAGGCCAACGGGCATCACTTTGCCCGAGATCAATGGCCATGGGAGATGAAGCATTATTCATCCGCATCCTCCCCGATCTGCTGACATGCCCGGGAGGATCCACAAAGACATTTACAAGACTTTAGACGAGATGCAGGGACTATCCGCGCCAATGAAAACCTTGGAGAGTATGTGAGATTAGTATCATTCCCCTCTCTCGCATGACGGAGCAAGAGAATGGGTTCTACACCTTGCCTACGCGAAGTGTGACCACTTGGGCACAATCGCACTAAGTTCCCGAGAAGTACTTTCCCGCCGCCCGCATTCGTAATATGAGGAAAAGGATAAGATCAAACGGGCACGGGAAACCTTTATGATTATCGGGAAGATTTAAACAAAATGCAAGTTTAAATGCCCTCAACATCAAATTCCGCACTCATGATCTAATCCAATATTTCACGGCTTGGGGCAAGTGAGAAAATTTGGAAGTGAATGCAAATTGTGGAGGATCGATAATGAATAAAGTTCCCAAGGAGGCCTTTTAGATTGTTGGGCTAGATGGTCAAGAAAACAGAGATGCGAGAGAAGTTCCGAGGCAAGTCACGCTACTTCTTCAACCGTGGAGATCAAGTCGATAAACTTTGCAACCTGTTTGATAAGTTCATAACCAACATAGGCTGTGGCAAAAGAAAGCTAAAGTTTGCTAAACCTACCGCCGACACATCACACGGATCAACGTCCCAATCGCTTGAAGAAGAAGTCAATGCAAGGTCAAAATGGTAACGGCAATACGAAAGCAGAGGAGATATGATCCAAACTCCCAAACCTACAACCCGTGACGGAGGAACCATTTAAAATTTCGTGTGGTCTAACAACCAAAGTAAGGTGACAACAACAAGAAGACGGAGAAGGTGACAACAACAACAACAAGATGTGAATAGTCAACAAGGACTATAGCGGGGCCATCGCTATCGAACTTGTGCATACTATGGCACGAGAGAATGTGAAGGCTCAACAAGAGAACGAGAAATTCAAGGTCGAGACAAGTGAGTTCTCCGTGAGCCTTGGGAACCAAGTTTCCAATTGACGGTCACCAGAACACGCCTCGAGAAGAAGAAGGAAATTTACCTCCTCAAGTAGGTAAACGAGCTAGCCCAATCGAACGCTAGCCCCGAGAAGCGGGAAGAAACCGCCCAAAATGTTTTCATGCCTAAAGACGATGCAGCCATACCAAGTAGAAGATCTCACGTAACACATCGTCAAGACGACGATGATCATATGGAGCCGCCCAAGGAAAGATGGAAAAGAAGAGGCAATCATTGAGCCAACCTATGTCAAACCTAATCCTAAGGTTTTACCTCCCTTCAGTGCATTGGCCAAGAACCGAGAGAGGAAGAAATGAGCGAGATGTATCGCTGTTTCGTATGTGAAAATTAATATACCGCCATCATCGCCTGGGCACGATGCCGAAGTGGGCAAAGTTCATGAAAGAATTGTGCACGAGGAAGGTGAAATACAAAGATGATGCAAAATTCCGCTGGAGAAATGTATCCGCAGTCCCACAAATGGAAATTGCCGAGAAGTGGGAGATCCGTGAATGTTTTTCATTCCCCGCAATAGGCAATACGAGGATCGAAAGTGGCCATGTCGATTTGGGGCGCCTATAAACGCCATGCCTTGTCAATGTTTAACGAAAGTTAAAAGCGGGAACCCCTCAAGCCAACACGAGTGGTTATCCAATTAGCGTAATCGGTCTAACGCTCATCCGTATGAATCATCAAGACGATGGTCAAAGTGGAGGAACTCATATTTCCAATGGACTTCTACGCTCGGATATGGGCACGATGGGTAACAATCCTCGCTATGCTATTGGTCGACTCATTCATGAAGACAAATGTAACTGTGGATTGATTGATACGGGCAAGTTATCATGTGAATTGCGCAGACTGTGACCTTCAACATCTTCAAAGCCATGGAGCATCCGATTGATATTGTCGTGGAATTCATCGATCACATTGAACCTATGGTGGAGACATCCCGCTCGAGATAGGTTTGCAAGATCCTCCGATGCAAAGAATTTAAAGTGGACTTAAGGATGAAGACACTCAAGAGAAAATACTACTGACAATGTCGTGAGGCCCCGCTTATTTGCGGAAGCGAGCCCGAGGGACTCAAGTGGTCAATATACCGTAACATGCCCAAGTCGACTGAAGAAGAAAAACTGCTCCATCCCTTTACGAGCTCCCAAACTCGAAGCTAAAGACTCTTCCTCACCACTCAAGTATATATTTCAGTGAAGGACGACACCTCTGCCTGATCATCAATGCTAAACTTAGTCCTAATCGAGGAAGTCGGAGGAATGTTATTGGGCAATACAAGGAAGCTATTGGATGGACATCGTCGACATCAAGGGCATCACCCCATCCATATGCTCACAATATTTTAATGGAAGAAGAAGCCAAACCGGTACGCGATCAAGAGGAAGTCGAAGTTGAACACAATGAAGAGGTAGTCATGAAGGAGATCTTGAAGCTTCTCGACTTGGGCATCATATATCCCAGACGACAAGAATGGGTCACCCAAGACACGCCGTGCCCAAGAAGTCGCATCTGTGTAGTGAAAACGAGAAAGGAGAATGATCCCAACAATGCTCCAAACAAAGTTGGAGAATGTGTATCACTATCGAAGCTCAACACGGAACCCTAAAAGATCACTTCCCATTACCTTTCATCGACGAGATGCTGGAAAGGTTAGCTAGAAACAAATTCTTTTGTTTTTTAGACGGATACTGTGCTACATGCAGATCCTGGTCGCCCAAGGTGATCAGATAAACCACTTTCACATGCTCATTCGGGACATTTGCTTACGTAGGATGCCTTCGGCTTGTGTAATGCCCTGTGACATTTCAATGATGTATGATGAGCATCTTCTGACCTATTAGAGAAGTGCATCGAGGTCTTTATGGACGACTTTACTGCCTATGGAGAATCATTCATGAGTGCTTCGACGAATTTAGATGTAGTCCACAGTAGACGTGTCGAAAAGAATTTGATCCTCAATTATGAGAAATGTCATTTCATGGTACAAGAAGGGATTGTTCTCGGGCACGTGGTATCCGAAAGAGGATAGAAGTGATAAAGCTAAAGTAGAGATCATCGCTTAAATTGCCTCTATCCAATTTTCAAGAAAGGCGCGAGGTTTCCTTGGGCACTGATTCTACAGAAGATTTGTGAAGGACTTTGCGAAGATCGCCAAATTCTTACTTAATACTTACTATCTGAATGATGTACCATGGAATTCAATGAAGAGTGTAAGATGGCTTTGATACTCAAGAATAACTTAATCTCAAGACTAATCATCCAAATTTCGATCGGGGCATGCCGCCAGTTATGAGCGATGCAAGCGGGTATGCCGTGGGAGCCATCTGGGACAACGAAGAGGAAATGAAAGTAATGCTATATACTATGCCTCGAGAACTCTCAATGCCGCCCAATGCAACTACAAAGACAACCGAGAAAGAGCTCGGGCGGTCGCTTTGCTTTGAAAAATTCTCGATCATACCTAATCGGGCCAAGACAATCGCTCACACCGATCACACCGCCTCGAGATACCTAATGGCCAAGA